>NW_010582014.1:392757-437487 GCF_000705375.1 Tinamus guttatus
AAATAAAATAAAATAAAATAAAATAAAATAAAATAAAATAAAATAAAATAAAATAAAATAAAATAAAATAAAATAAAATAAAATAAAATAATCTCCAATCCTCTCTATTCGTCTTCGGAAGTGGTTGTATTTACTTCTGAATCTGTTAGTTGAGAAAAACTCCTGACACCTATGCCTTGTTTCCTCACACAGTGAGAGCAGCTGCACTGTCAATTTCCCTGGGGACTCAGCTCTTCTGCAGGAACTTAAAAAAAAAAAAAAAAAAAAAAGTTTTTTTCCTGAGTTAAAGGAAGAAGAAAATAATGAAATGATTTATTGACTACTACAGCATTTATTGACTACATTGCATTTGGGAAAGGAGATAAATGCTCATCATTTTTTATACTTGTAGCTTTAACACCCACCCTCTCCCAAAACACTAAAGTAAAATTTTTGCAGGTAACAGATTCCTAGCTAAGTTTGTTGTTGTTGTTTTTATTCAGGGAGAATACTGGGTACAGGAATATCAAAGACCTACATTACTAAAAATCTAGAATATTGAACACTGAGCTTTTATTCCCAGGAACAAATTGATCTGTTTCACTTCAGGCTTTTTAAATTTTGGAAAATAGATTTCTCCAGGCCTAACTTTTCAATGCCAAAAGCAGACAGCTTACAATACACAGGTATTGTTGGGACTTCTCTAACACAGCTGCACTATAAGTTTGCAAACACTTCAATGTTTAGAAGTGCAGGTATCTGAGTTTACTAAAATCTTCATAAAGACCATTTGGATAACTTTTCCAGTTTAAAAAGAGTAACCCAGAGCATATGAAGTTGACGGAAAGACTGACGGGGAAGAATGAGACTTTCCTGTGTATGTTAGCTTCCTAAAACATCCCTACATTCCTAAGTCTCTCAGTGATTCATCTTCCCATCTCCCCTTTGCCTATTCCTACTACTCAGAATGGCTAGTAAGTTCAGAAGTATCCTGGGATCTGCCTGGCCACTGGGATATGATTGCAGTGTATGCTCATATGCTGATAAAATCAAACCACTTCTGGGCAGAGTTTGACAGCTGAAAGATGCCAAGGACCACCCCCAGTCCCAGGAATCCTTTGGGGGATTTTTGTTTTATTTATTTTGCTAGGAGAAGACAGCAAAGAAGACTTTGCCAGATATAAACGAGCTGTTCTGATCCAACTGCAGTCTGCATGGTTTTTTTTTGTTTGTTTGTGTTTTTTTTTTGTCCAAACCTTTTGAGTAATACCTTTAAACCTATTCTACATTCTGCCCCATGCTACTTGTGAAGCAAATAAGCTTCAAGGATCATAGAATCATAGAATCCTTAAGGCTGGAAGGGACCTCTAGAGGTCATCTAGCCCAACCCCCCTGCACATGCAGGGTCACCTAGAGCACGTGGCACAGGACTGCATCCAAGCGGGTTTTGAAGATCTCCAGAGAAGGAGACTCCACAACCTCTCTGGGCAGCCTGTTCCAGTGCTCTGTCACCCTCACTGTTAAGAACTTTTTCCTTAAGTTCCTGTGGAACTTTTGGTGCTTCAGTTTCCGGCCATTTCCTCTAGTTCTGTTGGTGGCCATCAGTGAAAAGAGGCCAGCACCATCCTCTTCACTGCCTCCCTTGAGGTACTCTCATCATATGGATGATCATCCATGGAGCATGGAAGGAGCCACTGGAGCCTGGGGAGAGTTAGTAGCTGCAGTCACAGTTTTACAGTGGGCTAATTGCCCTCTCTTTCTTGGTGACAAGATAGTTCTGATGAATTCTCCATTTTGGGTCAGGCTGATAGTCTGTCTCATGCTAGACCCTAGACTGCACTCTTATGCTGACCCTTTAGTGGTGGTTGTAGTTGGAAATGCTTTGGCAACTGTAATATCAATGCTGAGGCACAGAAAATTAGTTATTGGAACTGCAATGTGACTCATCATTTATTTTGGAGAGGAACCTGGCTACAGTTTGGATGCCTGATTTATAGCAGACAAGTCCTACCCCAATTGTCTTCAGTTATCTGTTATTAGACTTTGGGCTGAAGAGTTTTTACTAGCTTTAAGACTAATTAATCTTACTAGAATACCTCGACTTGGCTTACTGCTGTTGATTTTTTAGATTTTGCTAGAAAAAGATGACAGGCTGTCTGTTTCTAAACCAGAAAATTACTTGTTTAGGATGGGTAACTCGTAGAAACTTTAACTTTAAAAGAAAAGTTAGGAAATCAAAAGTCAAAAGAAAAAAAAAAGAAAAAGATTTCTCTAATAGCTTTTATAAAGTATTTATAGCTGCATAATACCCAGATAGATATTAATGTCATTCAAGCATCAGTTTCTTAGTGGCAGATTAAACAAAACATGAAAAATAAGCTAAAAATAAGCTTTATAAACATTTTATCAGACTACTGAAATAAGTAGAATTGGTAGACATTTTATAATAAAACCCAGTAGATCTTATAATTCCTTAGAAATGCTAGAAAGTAGTTTTTAATTGAGTGTCTCACAAAAGCAAGTGAAAAATAACAATTTCTGGGTGTTGCAATTAGAAACCATTGCACACTCCGTTCTTCTGATTAGTGAATGAATGCTAATGGCAAACAAAATTATTGGGTGATTATTAACCCCCCAAAAAATCCGAAAGGATTAATGGTTAAAAACTTTGTAATGTGTTGAAATCACCAAGTATCTTCTATACTCAGTTCTCGCAAAGACAAGGCTAAAATTTATTGCCAGTAAGATTTCATCAGATGAATTAAGTTGAGGGGAAATGCTTAGCAGCATGTATGCCAAGGCATCAAAATAACAGAATATCACCATCTTAATTAATCACCCCATTCTTGTAACCAAGTCCTGTAATTTTGAAAACTCTTTTAAGCCCCACCAATAGTAAATTAAACTAAAGCTTTATAGATATCTGTGTCAATTTTTTTCAAAGGTTCCCAAAGGAATGAGTGTCAGCTAGGGCACGAAACTATTGTATGGTGGTCAAAGAACTGGACACAAATCACAATGGTTGGACACTAGTATAGGTGCTGGGTTAAAGCATAAGCAAATGTTTGCAATGTCAAGGTTCCTTAAAAAGACAGAACTAAGAGTTTGTCTTCGATTAACAGATCATCAATGCCATGCATGTATGCAAAATGATGAATGCTCATGAAAACCCAAATCATGGGAAATGATTATGTATATAGTGTATAACTATAATTGCAGTCTATATTTCACATGCTCCCAGAATGCGAGTGCTGGCTGGATGGAGAAAATGAGCAGCAAAGCACTGCCCAGTGGTTGAAACCACTCCTATGGTTGTGCTACCTTGACCTCTGCCCTCCAGACAGAGCTGACTTTCAGGGAAGAGGCCCGGGCGCCTAGCCAGACCCAACAGTTGGCTCATAAGTTCGCAGGGAATCATACATACAGAGATGGAGACAATTCGAGAGGCTGTGACGTCTTCTCAAAGACAAGTGGAGGTAGTGGATTTATTAGCTAGGTTTCTGCTCTGAAAACTATTGTGCTGTCAAGGTCAGCCAAAATATGGGCCCTAACAGTTAGTTCTCTGTTAGAGGGAAAATTTTGGCATGCTATTTATTCTAAATAGAGCAGCATCATATGAATTCATAGACTTCTGATCTAGAGAGAAGTTCCAGGAAGAAGAATATATCTCTGTAAAATACTTAGTTTACTTCTTACTGTGTTGTGTTGGTATTGCCCCATCAAATAGATCAGCTGGCTCACCAGGAAAACAGGAACCATATACTTCAAAAATACTTATATTCTGACTTAAAAGAACTTCATCTCATTCTCTTCTTCCCCTGCAGAAAGAGGATTCTGCCTTCTCTAACAGTCTTAAGTCCAATATGTACTAAGTCCAATGTCACTGTTTTCATTGAAGCGTAATATGTCCCACTGAGACAAATTCTTGCTTATACTGAGCCAGATTCCTTCTTACGATCTGTCCACACTATCAGATGTAACCAAAGGACAGTGTAAATTCAAAAAGGTGTGAGGTCTCAAAGATGTTTGACCTAATTTTTTTATAATCTAGAAAGCAATCTTTGAAGAGTTCTTAAATACATTTGTCCCATACATTGGACAGCCTAAAATTCACTGCATTGAAAGATGAATAAACCGTAATGTATTGTGCGAAAATTAAATAGACATAAAATGTGAAACTTTCTCATTTTTTTAGTCTATAAAATTGGTGTTGGTATTTTTAAGAACAAAATGTGTCACCACTGACCTGTCACTCTAAATATGGTGATAACTTGACCCATGTGCATGGAATGGAGTGGGGTGGAGGATGGCAGTGGTTTGTACAGGACCTTACTGTGTACAACCTTACTATGAGAAAAACAATTGCAAGTGAAAATCATATGGTTGAATTATAATATTAATTACTAAGTAATTAAATGCTCAACTTTCAATTTGGATGAAAAGGCAATTTGGGAGATTCAAATGAGTTCTATTTTCATCTTATTTGTAGGATTCCCTCCCAAATTATTTTTTTTCTTTTCCCTCTGCAGTTTTATTGCTTGTTTTCAAATCTCATCTAAAAACAGAAGCAAGTGAGCATAGGAGTAGTGTTACTATTATCTAAGATCAAGAATCTCTCCTTGATAATAAAAATTAATTCATCTATGATAATCTTGTGCATAGACCTTCTTTTTCTTTGTATTCATAAATGACACTATTATCCTAGTGAGGAATGTTGGCATTTCTCTGTGGGAATTTCTCTCCTAAAAGTACTTGATTTATCAAATGTGAATGATAGCATGATTCCAACTGAACCTGAATGAGCTTTGAAAAGATCTCAAAAACTCTAGCAAGCACTTGGTCCTCTCAAGGCAAATTCTCAAGAAACAAAAAAGTTTTTCAAAGGCTTAATGCAGACTGGAAGGTGACTAAATAGATGTGAAGTTTGGGAAAATAATAATAAATTTTCTTTGTTTTGAAACAAAATGCATTTAACTACAGCGAGTAGGTAATTAACTACCTTCTGCACATATTTCCTCTTAATAAAAACCTTCAGAACATATCAAAGCAGTATGATCATTTCTTCTACTATTGTCCTCAGATTTACATAATTGAACATAACTGAAATGTGTACATATATATATTTACTTTTCTTATTGCCAGCTATTCTATTTTTATGGTTGGTATACACAATTCTATCTCAGAAAACTAAAAAAAAAATCCACTGTACAGTGGAGTAAATTTTTTTTTTTAGAATTTCTTTGTAAATATTATATTCATATGTCCACAGCAGATATATCCCTACATTGTTGGTTTTTGGTGATACAGGTTAATGAATCAGTAATAATCAGCTTGAAAACAGCCTTTAGCTACTTCCGATGTAATGATTCAAATCAGCAAAATAATCATCAGGCATAATGTCACCATTTGTCTCCATTCATGCTCTTGACCTTTTAGATTGCCCATTAAGTAGAGGAAGAACAGTTCCTACCCATATTTTGGCAACAGGAGACATTTTCCTGCTGTAGACACACAATTTTTCAACAGAAGTTGCAGCCCAATTGACGTCCATCTGATTTGGAAGTTTCCTTCCTCTTTACTGGAATAGGAAGCACATATAATTATGCGCTAGTCCATTGATTAGTTCTATGGGAGATTATAAGTGAGGAAACTGTACAAACAGGAACACTGAACTCAGTTTTTTTTTTTTCTTTTTTTTTTTCTTTTGAATGGAAACATTTGTTCCAAAATGAAACCATATTCTCCAACAGAAGTAATACATTAAGTCTCAGGGTACTACAAACTGCATGTTGCAAAGAAAAGATATCTGGTTGTGAGAAGAATAGTAAAAGACTTTTAATTCTTTGTAACCTGGATATATCCATTACGGGCTGCTCCTTTGCTTACGTGACAGGCTTAATATTGGATTGCCAACCCAGCTAACATTTCCACAATATCAGAAATATTTTACATATTGAATACATTATAGAAAGGAAGAAAAGAGCTCATTCACTTTTCTTAAAGTGGGAGTAAAGTATACAACAAGACATAGTTTCCAATACAGATCCACACACAACAATGGAAGACAGGGCGCTCCTTCCCCAACAGCATGAACAAATAGTTCATGTCAGTTTTGAGCAGAATTTTATGGTGCAGTGTGCGCATTATATATCCAATAAAGGACAGCTCACCACCTTCAATAATGTTGTAAAGTCTGTCTCAGATTATGGAGTTCTTAACTGCCAAGAAAATTAAATGCCAATTGTTTAGCGGGGGTTTCCCAGGAGGATGTTAGTAAATGCATATGCAAGACTCCAAATGTGGAGTGAATTTGGCAGTCAAGATCAAGCGTTATGGTGCACAAGCATGCCAAAGAGAAAAGTTGTAGTCTAAACTGTCTACAGATTTCTGGACAAATTGATGCCCAGAGCATAAAGGAAGTGAGCTTCAGAGAGACCTCTGTCCTTTCTCTGACAGCTAGGCCACAGCATAAGTAGATCCTGCAGTTCTCCCGTCTTGCAGAAAACCCTGTGTTCAGGGAACTGCAGGGGAAAAGAACAAAACACAAAAATAAGCTAACTTTTCTACATACCTGAAGTGAGAATTCAATGACATGTCATTTAAACCCTTCACTTTTTCGGTGTGTTATTTCTGAGGAGAAACCAGATGCAAATGCACACCTTTTGCATTTGGGCTTTTGTAAAGTACTTTGCAATTCTTGGTCAGGAAACTTTTCTTGGCTGTGGCAAGTAAGTCTAATTAAATTTGAACTGCTTCTGGGTGTGAGTTGATCAAAACTACATTGTTCCATCTTCCTATCTCTATTAACTCCCTTTACAAGAGAATCCCATTTCAGCTGAAATCCAAACCATTCAGTACCAGAACTTAAACTGAGTTTAAATAAGTATGCACACACATATATATATATGTATGTATAATATTCTGTAAACTACTTTGGTGGCCTTATTAGTTTTGGTTACATTTAATACTGATACTAAAACAAGAAAAGTTCCTTTCGAGCACAATTAATTATAAAAGAAACTCACTGAGAGGGCAGGAGGGTGGTTGTGGCTCTGTTATTAAAGACATGTGGAAGTGAAAGGTAGGGCAGCCTAGTCAAAACAAGTATTGAATAAACAAGAGTGGTTGAATCTGTGGCAGAGGCCAGGCCACATCAGGAAAGTTTTTTTCTCTATGGAAGAAAAGTACTTCACACTAGAGAGTGATTATGTGTAAAACAAACGAGTAGGAGGAAAGACCTATGTACACAATGCTTTCAATCAGCTTTTAACCCTTCTGTGACAAATTCTTGTCTTTGAGAACCTAGAAGGTTTTGAGAATCCAGAAAGTATTCTGCCTGTTTCTGGAAAAGTGTCAGTAGTGGGAAATTACACTTTTAAATGGATGAGAGCAATAACTTCACAGTGTGCATTTTGGTGCCTGCCCCAAGGACAGATCACTTACCTCTGCTTTTTTGAAGGGAAACAATAATCAGAACTCTGGCAGGAGCAGTGCAGACCTCTTTCTCTTTCTTGCTTTCAAATAGTATGTGGCTGCTGAGTGAAGAGATGGAAGGGAGTTCAAAAAGCCTTGGGGGCTTCCAGCCCTGTGATCCAATGATTTTCACACGTACTGTGTTACTGTGTGCTGTGAACATGTACTGATATTTCTCCTGTCTTTTAGACCTCACAGTAAATAGCATTGAAATTTTTCCTTGATTTATACTGTCACTAAGAATACCACTCACTAGTACCTTCCTTTAAAATGGAAAAAGTATATCCCTCATATAACTTCTTGTTTGACTTTAATATTTTATTAATTAGACGTCTTCCAAAAGATGTTTCCAATGAATTTCCTCTAACATTAAATTATAACTTAAATGCTACGCTTTAGCATATTTGGGCTTCCCTATGACTTCTTTTCAAACATTTGAGTTTCTGAACAGCTTATGAAGTTTTCTGTCAAATATTATGCACATAAGCATAGGTCAGCTCTTCAAATGTACGAAATACACATTTTGTATGAATGTACAGTTAGGTGATGGATAGAAATTCAGAAAACATTTTAAAAACGCATCTACACAAACAAATAGAATTTTATAATGAAATCTCTATAATATACTATTGTCCTTTAATATTTTCATATATACTACTCAATTGAGCTACAACAATTATTGTATAAATAATTATATGCATACGTGGATAAGAACTAGAAATAGACTGAAGAAAATTTCACAGCTGAATCTCCTTTGGTAAGAGGTAGATTTCAGGATCTAAAGTTAGTTATAAATTTTCTAGCCAGCTCATGCATTTTGTTAGTATAATCAAAATCCTACAATACATGTAATATAGCTTTGAAAGGGCTGTAGATTTTCCTCTTTCAAGACAAAGATTTGGCAATTCCTGCTCCAAGCCTGCTTACTTATTTTAAGTAAGTTATAAAGTGGTTTTAACAAGTCTACCATGACATCCCCAAATGTTGTCATTTAAGGAATCTATGAATCTTATTGCTGTATGACACTTTAAAAAATAAAGTAAAATTTGTATTATTAGCATTTAGTAAATTGTATTCCTTGTTTCTAACAGTGTTATTTGAGCAAAATATGCTTTATAATTTTTGTTGTCTGACCTTTAGAAGCATTTATGTGTTTATCATTGAAAAATAGATAAATCTCCCCACTCCTCCATCCCTCCGGTACAATTTCCTGAGGTTTAAAAGTAGTATGCTCACACATCTGAGTGCAGAAACAACAGAGAAGTTTTTTCCTTCTAGTGTGTTCACATTTTTCTTATTTGTACACTGATCCACTCAAGTAAAAGGAAATTGTGTCCTACATGTGACCTCAAAGTTTAGACAAATTACTTGCTTCCCTTTCTATCAAAGACTAAAACGTCCATACAAATATATCCACCTAGAAGGTTGCTGAGATCTGTACTTAATGTGCCTATAGCATTGGTTTCAATTTTCAAATACAGCTGATAGAATGATTGGAGTGTATTGGATTTTGGATCTAAATCTGATTTTAGTCCAGAATCAAGTTATGCTTGCATAAACGATATCAGATTTGAGGCTTACAGGAAGTTGTATAACATTAAAAGATGTTTACCTTACAATGACTGTGGTTCTCTTGGTGTGAACGCCTTTTATGAGTAAAAGTTTTACAGTGGGAATGCTTTGGACAGCCTTTTCTGAGGCCATAACTGTTGCGCAGTGCAGTCCCACCCCTCCCAAGTGCACACAGAGGTAATCATAACATATCTCCTCAATTTTCTTTGGCAAAACACAGGCTAAGTGCATTCTGGATTTTCAGAGAAGTATGAAATGACAGTAGGTTAAGGGAAGCATATGAATAGTAAGTATATTTGGTGAGGGAAGGAGAAATTTCTGTAAGTTAAACACTAAGTCTGAGTTTTATGTATTTTTTTTCTTGTTTGTCTCTTAGTTGTACCCAACAATGCCTTTCATCATCAATTGCTTAAAAACAAAGTATTGGAAAAGAAAAAGACCTAATTGCCTTAGTTCTATATAGGTTAAAAGGCATGCTGCTTATTATTTTGAAGTTGTGAAGAGTAAGGTTTAGGAAAAAAAAAAAAAAAGGCGCGAATGCATTATGTAGGTTAGGCAAAATACATGAGAACTTTGGAAAGAGCTTTGCATGTAGCTTAAATAGACTTTGTCTTCAGGAATGATTGTGCCTGGTACACCTGCCATAAGATTCCAGAGATGTACTGTCTTGTAGTCTGAAACAGGGTTATGAAGATGATGTCTTACATGGAGAGGCTGAGCACTGGGCCTGTTGCCCACGGAAGAGAAGACTAAGAAGGCATCTTATCAATATGTACAAATATTTTAAGGGAATATGTCAAGAGGGATGGGACCAGATTATTTTCAAAAGTAGCCAGAGATAAAACAAAAGGAAATGGATACAAACTGAAAGCCAGAAGTTGTATTTAAATATGAGGGTGACAGAGCACTGGAGCAAGTTGCCCAGAGACATGATCTTGCTTGTGCAGGGCGGTTGGACTAGATGATCTCCCGAGCTCCCTTCCAGGTTTATCCATTCTGTGATTCTGAAATGGCTGGAAGTAGGGAGTTTTTTTGGACACGGTATGGAAGAGGTGATCAGTATGGAAGAGGTGATCCTAACAAGGCATTAATAGGAAGGCAGAGTCAGGAGGGGAGAAAAGGTACTGATAAAAACACAGACAGGCTTTTAGGGAATGCAGTTATTTCAGGATGTGTATATAAATCATGAGGTGGCTCTGTTGCTATTACACATGCCAGATGAACACTAATGCAGCCAAGCTGCGTGTTTGGGGTAATGCAGTAATGTCACACCTGAAAAGTACAGTGAGCAATAATGGAGCTGTGAAAGATGTATTGCAACCCCGAATCATACAGATTAATCTGATAACTGAACATGCAATTCTGATGTAACTCCCTTTCCCCAAGTAAGAGACAATATTACTCTGAAAAAAAAAAAGCCAAGGAGTAACTAGTTATATATATTGTGTGAACTCTCAGACAGGATTAATTAAGATAAGGAAACAGTATATTATAGTCATTGTGTCTAACATGTCTTGGGGAAGGGATTTGGGGGCTACTGCAAAAACTGGGAAATAGTCTTGAGAGCTTTCATGTAGGGAATGCTCTTCTTTCAGCCTTGATTAATCAAATTCTATATTTACAAAATTTGCGCTGTATACTTAAATATATATTTGAAAATTTTAATATATAGTTTGTTAACAATGACAGATTTCACCTCCAGGTCAAAGAATTACAATCTCTCTTCTCCATTTACATTACATTATGTAAGTCGTCAGTTAAGCCTTCCTAAGTAATACATCTTAATTTTTATGGGGAGCATTTTTGTTGCCAGCATAATTAAATACTTCAAAACCAGCTAAAGATCACATGGAATGATTTATTCTGTGGAAAATAGTCTGTGACCCTATTTAAAGACACTCTTTTGGATTTAGTGTATATTAGAGATGTGTGGACTCAAATCATTCTTGCAATAGCAGAAAAAAAAAAAAAAAAAAAAAAACCTGATCGGTTTGTGACCGCTGCCTCCTTTCTTTGGAAAATTGTGCTTTTTAAGATGTTACTTTAAGAGTAAATTGTGTGCAGTATCAGCAGTATCCTGTTTGTTACCTATGACTCAACAAGCCCCAGTGAGTCACAGTCTAACGAACATTTCTGTTGCAATTTCCAGGCTAACTAGAAAACAACATTCTAAAAATAATCAAGTCACAAGTACTCAAATGTTTTTTATTTTATTTTTTTCTAGATGGAAGTAAAGCACATTTGATAACATCAGCTGAGTTGGGTGCTTAGCACGTATGATTGTAGAGTGATTAGACTTTGAGATTTGATGATGGTTTCATGCTTTTTTGTAGTACAAATAAATGACTTGCATCATAAAATATAGAAAAAAACTGCAAGGAATCTACTCTGTAAATCAGGTAAGGCAGTGAAGAAAATTTTCAGTATCACATCTCAGATAGATAGTAAAAGAACATTAGTAGTAACATACAAACAATGTTGAGCTACTGTCGTGAATTATAGAGCTATTAGTGATGCACAAAAATAATAACAGATAAGTTGAGAAGTAATTCATTCTCTTTACAAGGACAATTTGTCTGTTATGCACCAAACTTCAAAACCACTCCAGGCTTCTTTCCAGCCATTCCAGGGTTATGTCCTTCCAATCTATTTGAACCTACTCTCTTTGTTCTAGTTTTCATGTTTTAGGATCTCTTCATTTCTCCAAGACAAGCTTCTTTTGATTCTTTAGTAGAAGTGTTTTATTATGGCTCAGAAATCACCCACTGTTAAAAATAACAACTAGAATTATAAACTGAAAGAACATTTAAGGACATTAAGAATATTTCAAATATATAATCCAGAACAGGTAGCACTAATAATCATTGATATTTCAAACAAATGCATTTTAAACTACGTATAGGCTTTAGTCAAAAATGTAAATGTCTGAGCTTCCAAAATTCCCTAAGTACAATGAATATTTCCATATTGTTCAAAATAAACTATATTCTGTGTTTATTTTCTTTTTTTTCTGTGTTATTTTCTTTTTGTGAATTACGATTTTACTCCATATATCCATATAGTAAGTGTATGGAGTAATAAATTCAAATACTCAGAACCCCAAGTTTATATTGCTATTTTAAAAATGCATATCACTCATCTGCATAGAAAACAGATTCTTTCCCTTTTTATGTTATAAACAAGAATGTCTTTTTGGCAAAGAAATGATTCCCATATGCAACAAATAAGGAAAAACTGAAAGACACTTTCCTGCCAGACTGAAATTCCATTCTGGTCAACAGCATTTAAAGAAAGAGATATAACTTTCTTCCCAGTGTACATATTTTCATAAAAAATAGGCCGAGATTTTAATATCACGCCTCGTGAAAGAAAAATGTAGAAATTTAAGTGTCAGACAGCAATTTAAGTGTCTCCAACAACATGGAGACATACATCCAAACAAGATACTGCATCTGGAAAATATTTATTTAAATATAAATATATATATAAGTAATATACTATTATATATAATATAAATATATAAATATAATAAAATATGTTTTTTTGAAATTTGAAAAAAGTCACTACTTTATTTGAATTTCCAGGTTGCCCCATTTGATCATTTAGAGGTCAATGAAACTTTAAAGACTGCTGCATCCTTGTTTTCTTTAGATAACCAGTTAAGATCATTTTTAGCACATGTGCTATATTTTGTCTACCAATTTTCTGGAAAAGTGATATTACATGTTGCAGCAAAATCTATCAGAATTAAAGAAACCAATGAATGTTTTCATTTTCTTTTCATATGCTGAATGAATAATGCAAATATCAGCTGGCATGTTATAAAGTATGTTTTTCTCTGGATTCCCCAAGTTTCCTTTAAAATCCTTCATGGACAGTTTTCCAGTTTTATAGTCTAATGCTTTTGTAAATTCATGAAAATGAAGAAAAAATGAAAATGAAAGATAAAGGCAAATATATTTGCTGTGTTCTTAAAAAGAGGTTCAGGGAGATACTCCAAACAACCTCTGTGGACGCTAGATACATTTTTCATTCAGTATATTTTATCTTTAGAAAATGAGATTTTAGTCAACAGCCAGCTATTTCCCTAAGATGGAAAATCATAAAAAGAGAATGACATAATAATGAAATTCATCTGAAAATAAGTTTGAACTTGATATTTTTGGAGGATTGGGAAAGAAGGGGGGTAACGTCGTTTCCTCTGTTTATTTAGAAAATGGATTTTTTTTGCCCTCCACATGTCTTCCAGAAAAACACATATGGTTGTACATGCCATTTTCTGCCAAGCTTGGTTTTCTCTTCACCCATCCAGTTATGCTCTGACGACTGGAGTCATTGACATGAGCATGCGTTTGCAACATTCATTGATCCTGACAGAGTCAAAATGCTTTCCCACGAATTCCAGATAGTATTCTTCGATCTCCAGAAGAAGGCATTTTGAAAAGGCTGAGCTCAGGATGCTTCCCTTCTAATGCTCACCAAAGGTCTGTGACATCTTAAATTATCCGGATATTTTATCTACTGTCATAAAGAACTATCCTATATTTGCTTTGAAGGCAATCTAATCTAAACCTCTTCATTTCAAAGCAGATGAAATTAGAAAAGAAAATGAGATTTTACTTGGGTAAAGCATGAGAACAATACAGATATCTTTAGTACAGATATCTCTTCATCTGTAAGCTGTAGAAATACTATATAATGTTATATATTTTATCACATTTTAGATATGTATGAGCTGTCTCTTCAAGTCAATAGAAAAAAACTCTTTAGCACTGCATTGCTCAAAACTATTTATAACACTGACCTCTAGTTCTCAATTTCCTTCAGAGACCTCATCATTCAAGGTCTTTTTTTAAAATTTTCCTGGCTTCTTTCACTATGTCCATCTATTATAACTGAGAAATGCAATAGACATTTGACTAAGAGGTTAACTGTTCTCTTCTGTTAAGGAACACACCCTTACTTCTGTTTAAATTGGTGCAAGTGTAAAAAAAATCCTTTGCACTAACATCTGTACTTTAATTTTTTCCTCTATGAAATCTAATATCTCACCAGAGTAGCACAAAAATTCAAGAACAAAATTATAAGTGCTTCCTATTAGCAGCTGAATTTTGACAAAGTATGCATTTTTCATTTCTATGTCAACTATGTAGGCCTGAGGCAAATGGAAATTCAAAAGGAAATGAAAGAAAGAAAAAGAGAACTTTTTCAAATTAAAAGACATAAAAATTACAAGTTCAGTTACCCATATAAAATAGACTTTTGGAGAAAGGAATCTGTTTTCATGATGTGTTAATTGAATAATGAATTATAAGATGTTTATAATGTGCCATTGCTCTTCACTGCAGCATGCTGTAAGTGCTTTTGGTGCTATTTATAATGAAAAGTTTTAAAGATCATCAAAATAAATACCACTTTAGATATTAATTGACAAGAAACAATATAAACAAAGATTTTGAGCTATTTCAAAAGTAGTTAACCTACTGAGGGATATGAGATGTTTTATGCACTGTAGGAAGCATTATTATTCATACTGTAATAGTCCTTAGGAGCTTCAGCAATAAGTCATCACCCAACAGCATTAGCTCTATACAAAACAGAATCACAAAGTCTGTCTCTGAAGAGCTTTCAGGTTATGACTTCAGTGTAATGTTTTCCTTACTGAGCTGAGGCTTAGAGCACTTGATAAAACAAGAGCAATGTAGCTACATTAAAACCTAGACCCTTTCCTTTCAAGTAACATCACATCTGTGATAGACTGGGCCACACTAAAACTCTATATCCTTGCTCAAACCTGTACTACAGTATTTGAATACCAGTAATGCACTCTACAAATACTTTTGATATGTTAAGCATTGCAATACAAATGCCTTTGGATTTGGACAGTCCAAAGAAAAAAATCAAAAAGTATTAAATTTATTTAGGGAATATTTTTAAAAACAGAGGATGAACATAGCAATAGCTGCCTTTCATTAGACCGTGAAAAAAAAATTGGTTTCAGTGTGCTATTCTTTAACTATTTCAAGCATTTTCCACCGTCAGGGACCTTCTCTTGAGGTACTTGTTTGCATAAAACCTGGACTTACTGCTAAATGAAACAGTATTGGTGAAAAGATGCTGATTTGCTGTCTGAAGTACAGGCTTTAGGCAAATTGAAAGAGAGATACCCATGAAGTTTTGTAGTCATTTGGGGCAAGCTGCTGGGATTGTTCAGGCATCACTCTCAGCCCTTGAAGGATATCCAGTTCTGGAGCAGCTCCCTGGGATTTCCAGAGTCTATGGCTCCACTACAACCCAATTATGCCAGGATATCCAGGCTTGCTGCCACAGAGCGGTGGGAGCCCAAATCTCCCTGCTACAGAACTTGGAAAGCAGGCTGGTGATCCCTAAATGCCTGGCTAACTAGCCAACATTGTGGAATTTCCCTGGTGAAAATTCAGGCTAGAACCAAATATAAAATAATTCCAGTTAATGGGAGGTTTTAAGTTCTACCTTTTAACTGTTTCAGCTATTGATTTTATTAATAGTTTTACCACTAAATTCAGTGGGGCCATCTTTTCAGTGACATGAGGTCGATGATTATGAGATTAGTGAAGTTTAAATTAGTTTCGTCATTCATCAGAATTGATTAATGCCCATTTGGCAACAATGTCTGAATAGTACAGAAGATCACCACATAAGACAGCCAACTGAAACCAAAAACCAAATGCAGAAGTAATTTTCACAAAACAAAGATACCTAAACTGTGAGACTCCGTGAAGTGTATTATGCAGGAAAACTGATTGGCTCAAGCACGAGAACATACTGAAGATAATGAAGAAAAACAATGAGGTTTGAACTTATGTGGTCAATTAATTATAGTATGAACTGCCAGTTACTGAGAAGAAATTCATTCACAGTTCAAAATACCCTGATGGAAAGATGGATGTAATAACTATTTTTTTTTCTCAGAGTAATTGGATTTGTTATATTTGGATCTCAGACTCAGCGTGACTGTGTCTTTTCAGAAGAAAAAGAAACAAAGCAAAGCTAAACATTAAATGTGACTTCAACAGGACACTGGGAAATTTTGAGATTGCTAAAACTTCCTCGCTGAAAGACAATGTCCTGTAAGCAGCGTTGGTAGTGTTTTTCATAAATTCCAAAAAATAATTATATTAAAGTCCACAAACATTACCTCAGAACTCAGCAGGGCTTAAAAACTTTCCTAAATGAACCCTCAGCTGCTGCTGAAAGGAAGTGTGGTTTTAAATTTGTGGCCACCATCACTCGTATAAGAAAAAGAATTTTTTTTTTTTTTTTTAATGGATGTAGTAGTTCTGACAGTAAGAGAGTAGGTGGATGTTTTTCTGGTCATCTTAAATTGCATATGTCCATGCATTATTTGCACTTATATAAGAGTATCATAGAAGCATAAATTCTGTTTGAATAAAAGCTATGTTTGTATTCTCACTTCTCTTTCTCAGTTTTAGCTGTGGTGAAACAATCCAGGCAGTGTCATTGACGGAAGCCATCTGTTCACCCGCTCTGCTAGGTGAACAGATCTGTGGTGTGAAATGTACTCTGTGTCTTACCTTTGGTCTGATGAAACTCTTCCAACTCTTCCAGGTGATGTGATTGTTTATCTTCCAAATTCTTTTTACTTTTTTAAAACTTTGCTGATGTAGCCAGTATAGATAAGGCCTGATTTGGCATTAATCATCTACAAGTATGCCTGTTTCTTTAGGACTCTACAGCTAATTTCAAGAACACAGCTGCCTAATGGTAGAAAGCAACAAAGAGCAATTTAACAAAAGAAAAAATAATACTATATAGAATACTACTGTATAGAAAAATACAGTAGTTCTAAGTATATTTAGAAGACAAATACCCAGACAAGACCCAGAAAAGTGACCTTTTATCTTCCCCAGGGTTGAGGATTGATTATTATCAGTACTCTGACTCTCAGTTTTCACACAAAACTGTATTTGTTTGCCTCACTGCACAATACTGGGGAATTTGTCCAATGAAGAAGAAAAGAACCAGTAAAAACATAGTTGTTCCAGTACTTAAGGCTGATAATTATGTTTCAGACACCTATGAATGAGAAGACAAGCTGGGCTGTCTCTGTTTTTAGCTTTCTAAGTAGATATCAGTCTTTAGTATTTTCTGCTTAGCTCTACCTATCAGTCTACCCTGGCTTGAAATTGGTAGCATTCAAGGGAATCAGATGTTATGGTTGCTGTCTTGCACAGTGCTACAAAGCCATCTGATTGACCTTGGCCATGTTACTGAAAAAAATCATTTCAAATTCAATGTCATGTTTTTTAGTTGCAAAGTTCTCAATGCCTTGAACCTCTTATATGCATAATGCAATGCATGACATTGGTATGTATGGCTGTGATACAATGGCTCTACAGTGGAGCTCAAAATCAGTGGTGTAGAAAAAAAGGCTTTTGGGGGAAACAGAAAATACTTCTATTTTGTAAGGGAATGCTTCAGCGAAGAAGAAAAACACAATCTGTTCCTTTCCCCCACTGTTAATACTTAATACTATAATCAAATTGGAAGTGCCAAGAGCCTGTGATCTTGTCCCAGAAAGACAATGTGTTGTGAGTCACTAAGTCAAAAATTGCAAAGGAACACTGTGACTATTTCCTTGGGTTGTCTGCATCTTTTGTGTTTTTCATCAATAGCCCCTGATTGATCTTGAATATATTTTGTAGTTGCTTCTCTTTTAAACACATCGAGTAACACTCTATCTACCGTATCTGTTGCTAGGCTTTTTAATGGTTAAATTCCATTACTAATTAAAAAAAGCCTTCTTCTTAGTCATGAATGCATGGACTGCATATCTCCTAGTCCTTCTATCAAGAAGAAGAAGAGGAAATCACACATACACATTTAAATGCTCATGCAGCTGTTCCATGCTGTCCACTAGATCTACTGAGGGGGCACACTGTATAAGGAAAACTGTAAAAATTGCAGAAAAGTATCCTACTAGAAAGGGTACTTCACAATTACTGGTAAGATGAATTATAGGAGTCAGATTGCAGGTATGAGAGGTGTATGAGTCAAGTCATATAAAATGTATACAGCCTGTGCTTTGTCAACATATATTTTGGGAAAGAGGACCATTCTGCATCTTTCTTTTATTCTTATACACTTTCAGAAGAGCATTTCTGTTATACCGGGGAATTATAGTTACAATTTGTGCAAAGGAAAGTTCAGAAATGTTTGCAGTTACCAAAGGAACACTGTCACTTTAATTTTCAGCTTCATTTCCCATAGAAATAAGCCTATGAGAATCAAAGAATAGCAGATATTATTTTACAGAGCTCTACTAACAGTCAAAGAAGAAACTTTAAATTTCAAAAAATACATATATCTTTTAAGTGTTTGAAACCAAAACAATGAAATGCTAAAAGCTGAAATCTGAAAGAGACAGACCATGAAGAAGAAAGATGAAAGATGAAACAAATGCAAAAAGCAAATGGTAGATAATGGCAGATAGACTTGATTTTCACTGTCCTTCCACTTCAGATATATACCATTAAGCTGTACATGAAACAGCCTCTTATCATTCATAACATTCCTCTCTCTGGTTTCTACCATGCAAAGTACCAATATAGTTAAGGAAGCAGCTGGCCTGCTTGTGTGAAACCTGACTCATTAAGGACAAGAAGTCTTATTTTTTTAACCTTCATATCCTATGAATAACCTCTCCTCTGCCTCTCATTTACATGTGGAGAACTCTTCAAGCTCTTAAAGTGTCAGCTTAGATTGGAACCACCCACACACTCCAGATGATCCCCAGCTATGCACAAAATTCCTCCTCAAGCAACGAAGCAGGTCAAGTTGTTCTTCCCAGAAATTAAGAAAATTCAGCAAAAGTGCCCATATTTTCAAAGCAGCAGCCTCTTTCTCTCTCTCCTTCTTTCTGTCTTTCTGTTTTTCTTTCTGTCTTTCTGTTTTTCTCTTTTTTATAGAGGCTATAGTATAGCCTCTATACTATAGAGAAGCATCAGAAAGCGTGGAAAGCGGTTGCAGCTAGCAGAGTTGTTAGTTTGAAAATGGGAAGTACAGAGTAGCAGCAGAATACCAGCAAATGGTGCTGATCATAGACTGAATCACAGGCTACATGACAGGAGTCATGATATGATGCTGTTCTTCCAGACCAACATATTCTCCTATTTGACCTCAAAGTATTTTTCAGTTGCCGCGCAGCTTACTCATTAATTGCTGAAGAAATAGTCATTTTCACAGCAGAAGCACATGCAGTAAGAGGACAAAAGTATAAATTGTAAAAACGGAGAACTCACTATCAATATCAAATAAATGCACAATTACATGACACGGCTATTTCCAGTACCCAAGTTTTATGTGGCACGACACTGTGTAGTTAGTTTGCCATTTCAGCTCTATTAGAAGTGTACTATGGCACTGGATAGACAAATACAGACAGTCCTTTAGCACAGACATGTTTAGTGACATGAATAATCTCTTGAATGATGGCAAAGCAAAATGTCACCTTCTGTTGTGGCCTACGGTTGCTATAATGTATTCAGAAAAAAAAAAATCTAGGTTTCTGATACATTCCTCACATGAAGATGCCAGTTACATTTAAATCTTAAAGGCCCAAGCCTATTGTCTGCTAATAAGTTGTCAGCTACAAAGACACTCTTTCAAAGTCTGCCGCAGTAGGTCAAAATTTGGGGTCCTAAAGCCATATAATTTCTCTTAAAAGCAAATTATTCTGCCTATAGTTTTTGCTTTTGATTTATAGAATACTTCTGTTTTTACAGGCTTTCTTGTTACACAGCACTGTTGAAGACTGACAGTGATAGAGAATGAAACTGTTTTCTATGTAATGCAGGACTCAAATCTAGGTCTGAAGTACAGATGGATTATACATGAGTCACTACAGGCTACATTCTAATATTAATTTTCACTTTTGTTTAGGTTGCAAGCAAGGGATTAAGTTTACCTTCTTGAGTTTAAAATCCAACACTGTATTCTAAACATAGGTTTGCACTTTTATACTTGGGACAGATTTGTGGTGAATGTTAGTAAGATAATACAAGTTACCTAAGTCAATTAAGTTGAATTGGTTTCTGTTAGGAATGAAGATTATCTGAAATATCAGCAACTTGTGACTATCCTTTTCTAAACTGATGTTCAGTAAAACTGTCACAGACTTCAGTAGGACTTAGAAGTTCTTAGAAAATGTCTAGAAATAGTTTAGCACTAGTTTAGCCTCCTTTTCTTAGAAAAGAAGCTTATTAGGATATGTTGTCTCTGTGTGTTTTTGCCTGTTTGCTGCCTGTCCTCATTTTCCCTTAAAACCTTTGGATTCTGACACAAACACAGTCAAGTTTTGCAGAGAGCTGAAGTCTCAAGGCTAGCTATTGTGCTTTTGAGTTTACCAGGCACGGGAGAAAACCTAGCTGCTTTTTTTCTGCCCATGCCTTGCTGGCAAGAAATGTAACTGAATAGAAAACAGTCCACAGAGCCAGTTCTGTACTACTCATGCCAGTCATACCATGAAGGTTATAAACTGAACAAGAAAACATATTTTTACTGCAGTCAGACTCTTTGGCATTTTACCTGAACACTTATATACACCCATATACTGTTTGACACATACTTGTGCATCTTGGTGCACTCTGGGGAGACTAGACTCATCCTCAGTATAAATAGTAGCATCTCAAAGACCGTCATGGCAGAACTTGGCACAACATTTGCTGAACTGGGTATCCAGGAAAA
The DNA here is from genome assembly GCF_000705375.1 of Tinamus guttatus. The sequence continues at coordinate 413,527 of NW_010582014.1, forward strand.
AATAAAGAGAAATACATGCTTTCCTTTTGTTACCTATGTCTTTTCACAAGGGGATTTCTTTTTTTTCTTTTTTTTTTTTTTTTGCTTTAATTTCACCTTGCATCTGTTCTTTTTCAAAATATTGCTAAACAGTATCCTACAACAAATACCAGCTCCCTTTGTGAAGCAATAACCAAAGGAGAGCTCTCTGCCTAGTTTGACATATGCAATCATATCAGACAGAGAATTACTGGGTTTAACCCAGGGTCCAGATGTACTGGAAATGAGCCCTTCTTCGTCTAACTGACAAGACACTCTCATGGTATTTCAACAGTTTTGCTTCCACTCTGGATCCAAACCATGAAATGCAGATGTGAGCAAACATTTTGCAGGGTTTTAGGTATTTACAGTTAAGCTAAGTCAGTCACTTGCTTATTTTTCTGATTTTGCTGTTGAGTCAGAATATTATGATTAGGACCATAAGCAAAAGTTTATATTGGGCCTTTTTTGCACCATGTGTTGTCCCTCATATGAAACTCCCATATGTTCTGAAATACAAGAGGACATGGATTTGGCTTTATAGGCTAAAATATTATTCGTTCCATAATATTTTCAGTCCAGAATATCTGCTTGCTTTATGAATATTCTGGGCATAAGGGTTTTAAACAGGAAAACATATTTAAAATAACATTTAAAATAACCAGAAAGATAATCAGCTGTTTCTGTGTTTCCTTATTTTATTCATTCCAGCAGTGCTGGCAGGGGATTGGCATGTGTTGTATTCATAGAAAGATAAACTATGATAGGCAGTTAAGGATTATACCACAGTAATTTCACATTTTTCTTTTAAATTAGATACTATTTGTGTAGCTGTAATTTTATGTTTGCTATACGGTAGATCTGGCATTTCTATTTCAGGACTTGCTTATCTTGTATTCTGCTTTTGCACATGCTGTTCTTTATATTCATGGAAACTCCTGTCCGAAGTAGTAGAGAACTTTTCTCTTTCAGCGGTAAGAGCAGCTGACTGCATCACTATTCACAGGCACAAAGTATCACTTTACTATCCCTACCTTTAAAATAGGACATTTTATATACATGCAAACAGATTAATTACTTATATAAAAGATTAATCATCTACAGAAATATCTCTTGAAGATCACAGTATCTATCTAAGATATTCATATACATCCCAAAGTGATTATTCTTTTACTTTGACAGAAAAAAGAATACATATATGGCTGACAAAGGCATGCTATCACAGTTAACATGAACTCTTTTTTTTCAAGCTGAAGTGATAAAGGTAGATAAATATGTTAAAATTATGGTATATCAGTTACTGAACTAGGACTATGGTGAAACTAACTCAATACTACCATTCAGAACAAGATCCATTTCAAAACCCGACCATAGCACTTGAGTTGCATATTTTTTATTGCATAAAATGTGTCAGCTTTGCTGTGACTGAAATCTACAAATGTTACATTAATAATGAGTGCCTGGCCTTGTTACAATCACTGTCAATTATGCTTTTTTTATACAGTGGTACTCAGATATCTCCCTCAACACATAATGAATTCTGGGAATCCTGGTGGACAAGTTGAACATGAATCAGCAATGGTATTAGGGGGTGTATTATGAAGAGAGTTGCCAGCAGGTCAAGGGAGGTGATCTTCCCCTTCTACTTAGCTCTGCTGAGGCCACATATGTAGTGCTATGTGCAGTTCTGGGCTTCTCAGTACAAGAGGGGCATGGAGCTACTGGAGAGAGTCCAGCATAGGGATACAAAGATGATTAGGGGACTGGAGCATCTGTCCTATGAGGAAAGGCTGACAGATTTGGGCTTATTCAGCCTGTAGAAGACAAAGCTGACAGAGAACCTTACCAGTGTGCACAAACACTTTAGGGGAAGGTGTCGAGAGGATGGGGCCAGAGCAATCTCTGTGATGGCCAGTGATAGGACAAGAGACGATAGCCACGAACTGGAACTTAGGAAGCTCTGCCTGATTTTGAGGAAAAACTTCTTGACTGTGAGGGTGACAGCACTGGAGCAGAGAGGCTGTGGAGTCTCTACCTCTGGAGATACTTAAAACGTGCCTGGATGTGATCCTGTGCAATGTGCTCTATGTGTCCATGCTTGTGCACGGGGGTTGGACTAGATGATCTCCAGAGGTCCCTTCCAACCTCAGTGATTCTGTCATAACTGGTAGCAAATGAAACATAGCTGTAATGCAAATATGCATACAGTTAAATGTTAATTTTTAAGGATCTGTATTTAGTTTGTAATATCAATATATACACAACTTTTAAAATAATTTCTTTCTTGCTGTATTTTCTCATTCATTAAAATTAATTTCACAGTAAGTTTTCTGATTTCTATTTTTTTTTTTTTGTCTTCTGAGGGCTGGAAAATCTCTAGAGTACTGTGATGTGTCAGAAGCTGTGTCCAGTTATCACAAATCTGTCTATGAAGCAGCCAATATTGAATACTGAAAGATAAAATGATCAAAAGTATGAATAGAATCACAGAACGGTTGAGGTTGGAAAGGACCTCTAGAGATCATTTAGTCCAACCCCCCTGCACAAGCAGGGACACCTAGAGCATGTGGCACGGAGTTGCATCCAAGTGAGTTTTGAACACACCACAACCTCTCTGGGCAGCCTGTTCCAGCGCTCTGTCACCCTCACAGCACAGAAGTTCTTCCTCACAAGGATATGGAACATCTTGTGTTTTAATTCATACCCATTACCCCTTGTCCTGTCACTGGCTACCACCAAGAAGAATATGTCCCCATCTTCTTTACGTTCTCCCCTCAGGTATTTATCCATATTGACCAGATCCCCTCTCAATCTTCTCTTCTTCAGGCTAAAAAAGCCAAGCTCACTTAGTCTTTCCTCATAAGATAGATGCTTCAGTCCCTTAATCTTTGTTGCTCTACACTGGACCCTCTCTAGAAACTCCACATCCCTCTTGTACTGGAGAGCCCAGAACTGCACCCAATACTCCAAGTGCAGCCTCACCAGAGCTGAGTAGAGGGGCAGGATCACCTCCCTTGACCTGCTGGCAACACTCCTGATGAAGGCCGGGATCCTGTTCACCTTCCTGGCCACAAGAGCACATTGCTGCCTCATGGTTAACTTGTCGCCAATCAGGACTTCCAAATCCCTCTCCATGGAGCTGCTTTCCAGCAGGTCACCTCCTGATATGTGCTGGTGCTTGTGGTTATTCCTTCCCAGGTAAGCAAGTAAAGAATCAAGTGAAAGCATAAATTGTGAGCTTCAATGTGTTCTTGTTATTTAAGTCAAAAGTTTTACCCATGGTAATCCCAGTCATAGATTTTTTTCTTTAATTTCTTCTGTCATTTTACATTAATGATATAGAAATGCAATAAAAGAATAGAACGTTGAAAATAGCAACTTTTAAAATCACAGTCATTATCTTTGTCTCACCTGTACCTGAAACAAGTAATAGAGTAAAAGCTAATGGTGTATCGGGGCCTGGAATCTGTATGAGAGACGTTTCACCATCTAACCAATTTCTGCAGCAAGGTTCTTAAAGTCCTTCTAGGCATCTCAATGCCTTGAAAAAAGAATGAACAAGGTAAACTGGATGCTGTGGGATGGGATCCAGTTAAGCAAGGACTCATTAGCTGATCAGGGAGTAATATTAAAGAGAGAATACAGTTTAGATTTCCACCTACCCACCAGAAACAAAACTAAAGAATCATACTGCCTTCCTATTGAAGGCCGAAGATACTGTTACGTTTCTTATGTATCCCTTCCAGTTTCCTAGCATGTGGCAGCTGTTTCATCATGTCCTAAAGTGCAAAATTAGCTCCAATAGTTTGAATAGCCAAGCCAAAATATAGTAAGTTCACATATAGCTGGGAATCCAGTGGGCAAACTGCTTTCTTTGGCTTGCAGGCAGAGAGATGTGTTTTGTAGAGCAGCCTCACAGCAGAATTCATGATGAGCTTCCCTGCAGGATGCAATGAAAGAAAACAAGTCTCAGAGCCAAAAGGGATGTGAATGGTGGCGTAAATACATGCTCCTCCATAAGAATATAGAGTGTTAACATCTGTCTGAAAATCTGTAGGAAAATAACAAGTAGGTAGGTTTTGGCAAAGAAAAGACTGTATTTCAGATTGATTGATACTTTTGTTTAAAGGGTAATAAAAATAAAATACCCTGAAATAATAATTACTGAGCAGATATGTGGGAAAGAGATGAGATGGTAAATAATCTAGTTTAATATTCATTTGAATTACAAACACATTAATGGATACAAGATATTTTTTTACCATGTTCTTTAATGCTCCTCTGAGATGATGAATGAGATTATTCTGGGTACTAATGTAACTTCCGATAAGCCATTTTAAGGTATAGGAGTTCAGAAGTGCACACAAATGACAACTAGCAGACACTGTGATGAATCCTGTGGTTTTATAGACCTTAGTTTTTATTCCACATCGTACATTTGAAGTATTGCAGTATGCCCGCCCAATAGCTCTTGAGTACCCCAATTTATTTATAGAGAATCTGTCAATATTCCCATTAAAATCTTCATCAGCTCTGAGCAAAAGCACAGATCCAGCTGGATTTCTGCATGGCTGCCTTCAGTTGGGAGCCTTTTCTCCCCTCTAATGCTAACAGATCGCATATGGGCCAGTTTAAAAGTCATGTGGGGTTTCTGTGGGAACTGTCTCCACACTGGCTGGGTCCCACCACAGCTGCCTAGTAACTCCCTTAATGGGACACAGAGGGAAATAATGCAACTTCCAGATTTAATTTCCATAGCAGTCTCCAAGTCCAGAGCAGGGCAACACTTCTTTCCTTCCTACTCTGTCTCTAGTTTGCAACCTTGATGAGACTTGATGCCCCTACAGAGAGACTCTGACTCTACAGGGAGGCAGGGAAATTGGAGTCTCACAGCAGCAGCCTGCATGGACCATGCCTCTGTATGCAGTTTGATGAGGCTGGCTTTAAGGGCGAACATGAGGCCAGCTCACTTTGTTATCCAAAAGGCTCTGAGGCAACTTAGGAAGGCACTGAGTAACCAAACACATTCTTCCTTTTTGTCCAGGTGAAGGGGACAAGCACCATAATCAGTTAATATAGGATCATAGAACCATAGAATTGTTAAGGTAAGAAGGGACCTCTAGAGATCATCTAGTCCAACTCCGCTACACACGCAGGGTCACCTAGAGCACATGGCACAGGACTGCATCCAAGCGGGTTTTGAAGATCTCCAGAGAAGGAGATTCCACAACCTCTCTTGGCAACCTGTTCCAGTGCTCTGTCACCCTCACTGTCAAGAAATCTTTCCTTAAGTTCTGTGGAACTTTATGTGTTTCAGTTCGTGGCCATTACCTCTATTTCTGTCGGTGGCCACCACTGAAAAGAGGCTGGCCCCATCCTCTTCACTGCCTCCCTTGAGGTACTTATAGACCCTAGTTAGATCCCCTCTCAGCCTTCTCTTCTCTAGACTGAACAGGCCCAGCTCCCTCAGCCTCTCCACATAGGGCAGATGTTCCAGGCCCCCGATCATCATTGTGGCCCTGTACTGGACTCTCTCCAGCAGCTCCACATCCCTCTTGTACTGTGGAGCCCAGAACTGGACACAGTACTCCAGATGCGGCCTCACCAGGGCTGAGTAGAGGGGCAGGATCACCTCCCTCAACCTGCTGGAGATGCTCTTCTTAATGCAGCCCAGGATTCCATTGGCCTTCTTGGCCACGAGGGCACACTGCTGCCTCATGGTCAACTTGCTGTCCACCATGACACCCAGGTCCTCTCTGCAGAGCTGCTCTCCAGAAGGTCGGTTCCCAGCCTGTACTGGTGTCTGGGGTTATTCCTCCCCAGGTGCAGGACCTTGCACTTGGCCTTGTTGAATTGCATGAGGTTTTTCACCGCCCAGTTGTCCAGTCTGTCCAGGTCCCTCTGGATGGCAGTGCAGCCCTCTGGGGTATCAGCTACTCCTCCCAGTTTGGTATCATCAGCAAACTTGCTGAGGGAGCACTCTGTGCCTTCATCCAGGTCACTGATGAATAAATTGAACAGGACTGGACTGAGAACTGACCCCTGGGGCACACGGCTAACCACAGGCCTCCAGCTAGACCTGGCACCGCTGATCACCACCCTCTGAGCTCTGCCATCCAGCCAGTTCCTAATCCACTTCACTGTCCACTCATCTAATCCACACTTCTGGAGCTTGGCCAGGAGGATGTTGTGAGGGACAGTGTCAAGAGCCTCGGTGAAGTCGAGATAGACGACATCCACCGCTCTCCCCTCATCTACTGAGCCAGTTATTCCATCATAGAAGGCTATCAGGTTAGTCAAGCATGATTTCCCCTTGGTGAATAAATAATATGGTGTAACCTGTACCTCTGTGCAGGTGGTGACCACCTACTGTCACCGCCTAGCCAAGCTGGGGGAAGTCCAGCATGTGCATAATGCAGGGGATACATGCCTGATGTGTCAAAGAGCGTCTGGACTGTGATTCCCTTGTCTTTCAACAGAGTATGCCTGGACACCAAAGTGATAATCAGGAGCTGATGGGCAGGATGCAGAGCACAAATATCCTTCCACACCCAAAAAATAGTAGGGCCTGTAGGAAACATTTGAGGAGTAAGATGAAAGGGAGAGGTTGCCTTTGTAAGGGACTGCTAGGATATAGGCACGTGAAGCACAGTTAGAGAGGAATTGCAGCCTCCCTGTCAGATGACTTCATTCTCTGACTTTTTTCTCCTGCACTAGTGTGTGTGTGGCTTTGTCTCACCAAATTACACCTCCCTGCTGTAGTTTTCACAGCAGGGACCACTACTTCTTGTTTGTTTGTTTGTTTGTTATACATACAAAACACTGTGTGTTTTCTTCACTTTTGTCATTAGCAAAAATACATGCTATGAGGAAGAAATTACAGAAGGCTACAGTTTAATAGGGGAAGCTGCAGTGAGGCTGTGTGCCAGTGGCAACCTGCTGGGCAAGTCCTCCCCAATTTATGGGGCTTGTATGGCGACGTGAAGAACAGAAGCTGCTTGATGCTTTTATGGACACTTCCATAATTGCCACATGCTCATAATATGTATTAGCACCATTTAAATTCTTACATACTTTAGGAGAAATTCATCCTTGCAGAAAGCAAGTATGCAAACCATGCCATATTTAAGCACCCACTCTGAGATTAGGTGGTGCATACTTTCCCACTATCTTGAATAGAAATATAACAGCAGGCTTCAAGATCAGTGCTGAGGGAAATTGTGCTGTACAGCAAAGACATCACAGTTACAATGGACATTAGATTATCTATGAACAGAGTGTTGTTGGACTAGTAACTTTTGAGCGAATTTCAGTTGTGCTTTCTAAAGCTTCTGAAATAAGAATTTGTAATGGAAAGAATGAGGGTATTTAAATTATATACTATCACATACCATTTTAATAAACAAATGCTTATTTCTAAAAATGTGCACATGGTTTAAAGACTGAAAGAGATCCTTTTTTTTTTTGCCATCAGCCACTGCTTTAGTTTAATGTATATTAGAAACAAGCAATAAAGATTTTTTTTCCTAGCCATCTGCATTTTTGTGTATGAAACTTCACAGTAATTTGTTTTCCATTTGCAGTCTCCCGCATAGATTTCTTGATGTTTAATATGTTTTTTTAGGTCCTAGTCCTGTTCTAATCCTGAACCTGCAAACAACTCAGCACATAGTCTATTGCCATGTTGAAGACAGTTCACTCCTCAGATGTATCAAATCGAACTACTTGTTGTTCATATCCTTAGTTCTTTTTCACAGTTACAGAGTCAATGCTCTTGTGCATATAAGTACAGATATCAAAAATGCACTTTTACTTGGCTCTATTTGTAAATGTCAAGTACATTCTTACTCAGATCCCAGAACGTAGATTTTTTTAAAAACGATGTCTATCTATAGAAACATTTTAACGCATCTGAGAGGATTCTATCAAATCCTCAAAGACGTCTAACTGAGCATTAACTAGAATAAATCAGAATTGCTGGACCTCATTATAAGAAATCACAGTGCAGTAAATGCTCTGAATTTACAGAATCTATGCTGTGAATTATTGTATTCCTGTATTTGTTGTCAATCTGTTTATACCCTGAGATGAAGGTGTTTCATGAAGGTACTGGAGGTGGTTCAGACATACTACTGACTTTGAGCACCCTGTTTTCAAATTTTAAATAAAGACAAGTAATAAGCCTCATTTTAAAAGCAAATAAACAAATAAAAGCCCTGGGAAACTTTTAAACAGTAACTTCTTACTGTCTTCAGTTGGGCATTCTTTGAATGAGGAACTTCTTTCACTGCCCGTTTTTCATAATTTCAGTCAATAATGAGCTTCTAATCTCTCTTCTAACAATAATATTTTGTATTCAAAAGATTTAATTTCTGAAGTTCATTAATACAATAACATTTTTCTAGTATAAATTTGTTTATAGCAACGAAAGCAGCAACTGTGGTTCCTTCTCAGTTACACTGAGGCAAACTATGCTGAAGTACCCAGCATGTGAGGACTGCTGCGCCATAAGAGACAATCACTGAGAATCAGCAACACCTCCTACACTAACAATCTCGTGTTTTTGTTGTTGAAAGAGATAGTTTCTGAAGACAGTTCTGCGTCTTTCTGACGCCTCATCTCAGATTACCTTTTTACAGATGGTATAAACTTAGTCCATTTAACCTATTTTTTTTTCTTTCCATGCTGGTGAACTTAGGGCAATAAGGATCACCTAAATCTTCCTAAATTGGAAGATTATACGGTATACAAGCACTCCAAAAGTACAAAAGTGGAGTCTCTATGCAGGCTATGAGCAGTAAAGTCACCTGGTTAAGATGTTATTGACAACATTTGTTACTGACAATTGATGCTATATATTTAGGAAAAGCATACATACTTAGAGGGAGCCCATACTGAACACTTTTTCCTGTGTAAGTACAAGTCATAGCAAACTAAAAAACATTAAATCCATACATCATGGGTGTTCTTGATTGCCCCCTTAATGCCTCATACCTACTAAGTTGTCTAAGATATTGTATATCAAAATTCTGCTTCATTGGTTTTGTTTAGGATTATTCTTGACACTTTGACAGAGTTGGTAAGGGAATTGATTGCTCTGTTTTTAGTATGTTCTGTCTACAAAACTATGCTCAAATGAAATTGGATCCAATAATCCCTAGAAAATAATGTGTCATTGTTTGGAATAGATAAGGTCTGCACTAGTATTTGTGCCAGCTCAGGGAACAGAATGGAACATTCAGATCTTCATTAGTACTACCATGGGACAAGCCTTGCAGCATTAAATATTAGAAATTCAGTTGTACTGTGAATTATATTCAACCTGCCCTGGCTCCAGAGAGGACACAGTAATGCAACATCTGACCCAAAGTGGAATCTTGGATGATGTCATGATTACTTGCAGCCTCAGAGATGTTTCACTATCATACAGTGTCCAAGTTAAATACAGATGAATTATATACAAAGAGATCAGATTACAGATTCCAGAATGAGTGGATATAAACAGTTTTCAATCAGTCTTATATACAATAAAATAAACATTAGCATCAAATTCAAGCTGAGATGATGTAACTATTGATACTTGCAGATTTTGGAATATTGCAAAACTTAGATAACAGCAGAAAATTAATAAATCACCTGACATTCTAAAATGTGTTTGATTTTCCTTCTATTTTAATATAGCTGGATAAATAAATAATGAATAAATAAATGCAACACTTGGCATAGCAGTTTTCCTGTAGTACCTGTGAGCGTATATGAGCTTCCCTCTGTTCAAGGTTTGCTACGAGTAGCAAAGAGGAGAAGAAAAAAAATAATTATGGTATTACCCATCGGTTCTAGCAGCTGTGCAGTCACTGAGGCCATATGGTACACAGGTCCCATGTCATATGGATCTGTGCACTGTTAATGGAAGAATTATCTTTCTGGTTTCTCTTTATCCGTACTTCCAGACTTTAACTCCAGGCAAGACGAGTTCTAGTCTATCCTCCAACCACTAGGGACTCCCAGTTTTTATCCAACTTCTATATTGGAAGCATGTAAAAAGTGGACTAGGAGCACTGTTTTCCTGAGAAACACCATTAATAGCTTAAAGTATTCTATATACCCATGTACCTTTGTATATGGGGTAGTTTCTATGTGAATCAGTGAATCCACCACTATCTAATTACCCATAAGCATTTGTTGCACTTCTTACAACACAGACCATATCCAGCATACTTTAAGCATTTGACATTCCATGTTTATTTGACACATGACAGCAAGATGGCATCATTTGGATCTTTAGCATCAATTAATCTTGCTTTAGGTAGTATTTTAAAAGTTGTTTAGATTTTGGTTCATGTATTTACAGTCCTGTTTCCCTTAGTTGTTTCTTTCAGCCCTTAATAAATATTATTTTAAAACTATGGCTTATATTTATGATGTCATGTGATACCAACAGCAATCACATAAATATTTTAAAAGAAAACTATAGCTAATCCTGAAACAAAACACCAGCTATGAACACTCTTAAAAAATTCTCTGGCTGCTGTTTCTGTTACTGCATGCTATACTTGTGTTATGTTAAAGTACAGATGCATCTCAGTAGGAAAAGGATACAAGAACAACATATGTTCTTGAAAGACTTTCCATATTTTGTTGCAGCTGTTATAAGAGACTTCCAATATAACCACTGATACTACGCTCTCTGAAAAAAGAAAAAATCTGTGATCCTATAGACTGCATCTGAAATACTACCAGATGGATAACACAGCATGGCTGTAAACTCTGATTCAGCTTACTGATTTAGTCATTTGCACTATGATCAGGGAAACTGAGGAACACAATGGATGTGGTGGGGATCCACACCATGATGCAGATTCATGTTATAGCTAGCAGCTTCATTAAGGCTTCCATTTTCAGTAGTAAAGTCAAGACAAAGTGAAATATCCACTCTGGCATTTACCTGGTAGAAGTTTTGCTCTGCTTACTACTGCTGACTGGCTGCAAATAAGGACAGGGTATTGCCAGGATATCGCAGACACCATACTAGCTAGGGTAGGAGCTGTCAGGAGTGAAAGGAGAGGTGGCCTCCACAGAAATACAGTCTGACACGTAACTTATACCAGGGGCCTGGGTAGCTTTAACATCGGACATCAGGTCACACATGAGCTAGAGACATTTCATGACCTCAAAGTGGCACAGATGGCACAAAGATATTTAGAGTTCCCACTGCTCTTTAAATGGATTTGCTCTACAGAGACTATCTCTGCATCTGGATTTTTTACTGTTTACAATATTTGCGACATTCTCCAAATCTTTGGTTGACAGCCTTCAGCAGCTGGCTGTTAGCATTCCTACCTCCTTGGTGCATGCTGTCATTAATATTTCCTTAGATTGAAGCAGTTCTAGTGCAGGTTTGTATAATATTCTTATGTACATAATATTAGGAATATATAGAATTAAGACCAAATCCTCACTGATATAGTTTGCTATAGTCAGTGTAAACTAGCACTGATTTCAATAGTGCTACTCCATGTTGTATTAAAAAGACACCTACTCATACATTTCTGAGCTTGTATCCAGATAAAGGCAGCAGCAAGACTTTTTACTAATTCTTTCTTCTCTACTTTGCTGGTAACCCTGGTTTGGACACAGAATTCACACCAGAGTTGGGAAAAAGTGGTTACTAACCTGAGTTTGAAAAACAAGACTGTACGCAATTCAGATACTTAGAGAAGTGATGATAGGCAAATATATATATGCCAGTAAAGAATACTGAACATTTTTCTTTAATGATTCTTAACACTGGAGGAGCTGGCATCATTCTCAACTAGCAGATAACATTCTGCAAGGGTTGTAACAAAATCCTAATTTGCAATCTGCCAAGTGTTGAGTGAGAGACAAACCACAAGTGTTGTTTTTTTCACAATTTTTCTAAAATCTGTTCTTGATTTAGTTATATTTGCAAGATAACATTTCGTAAGGTTCTCATTCCTTGCTTAAGGAGTTTCTGCATATCAAAGTGTGAAAATATGAACTAATGACAACTCCTTATGTTATACTGCAGCATTACATACTAATAAGATGCTCATCTGAAAATGGCGTGCGTCAGTGGTTGGATATTTGCTTATCATAGAGATTGTGAACAATCACAGAATCACAGAATAGTTGAGGATGGAAGGCCTCAGCACTAGAGATCATCTATCCCCAGCCTGCTGCTCAAAAAGGGTCACCTAGAGCAGAATATGCAGGAATATCCAGATGGCCTTTGAATATCTCCAAGTATGGAGACTCCACAAGCTCTCTAGGCAACCATCAGTATACATTGCTGGCACATAGTCAGTTTGTCTATCAATCAGGACTGCCATGTCCCTGTCTACACACGACTTTCTAGCAGGTCATCCTCCAAAAATTTTTACCAGGTCAGGCAGTCTGCTGGCAAAGAAAAAATGCTGATGGATTATAACCTGAGTTGGAAATATGGAAAAGCAAGACGGGGAGGGGACAAGATGGATATTCATGGACGTATTAGTCTAATGATTTGTCCTTCTTTTTTTTCCATATGGGAATCAAGAGTTAGATGTTTGTGTTGGTGGGCTGTGAATTAAACTGGAAAAATATCTGTGACTCCAAACTGTTTTGCCTATGATAGAAATGGGTTGGCTCAACACAAGACCTTTTGCCAAGTAAGTATCCTGGAGGCAATGAAACAGTGACTTTCTCCTAGAGAAAGAAGAAAATCCTGGAGAACATGAAAGGCCCACCTCTGACTCCTGCCTCCCATCAGCCCCAGAGGAAGAGGAACTCATCTTGGGCTCCCTTTCTTTGGCACAGCGTGGCTTTTTCAGCTGAAGTGCCAGCACAAAGGAGCAAGTATCCTCCAATATGATCTTCTTTCTCCCGTTCAAGGGAGCTGCAGGCACCTGGCACTAACACTCAGCCTGGAAAGCGATGGTCAAACACAAGGAGAGACTGTGGACTTCCCTCTTCATCAAGAGAAGACATTGGTGCTACACAGGAGACAGTAATGCAGTGCTGCTCTTTATTCTCCATGGAAAGGAGGAAATTGCTGGGAGCTAGGAGAGGGGAGTGACATTCGGAGGATCAGCAACTCAAGGAAGGCCTTTGGGCTGAGCACTACTTCTGGGTTGAGAGGACAGCCTTGTGGTAGTCCCATGGTCTCAAAAGGAGGCACAGGGCATGGGATTCATGTCATCATGGTTGGATCTTAGTTTATTGAAGTGTTTATTAGTTTATTAAAGGATTCCAGATAAACATCTATATAAACTAAACAACTTTGCTTTACCCTCAGCATTAATACTTCATTAACACCGTGACAACAGTGCTCCTTCTACCCTCTCTTTAATACCTGCTTTTCAATCTTTTCTACGTGTATTGTGTTTAAGGCAACACAAGAGTGGAGGACTAAGACAAGGAGGCTGAAGTTCCCTGTAATGAGCTTGTATTATTCATATTATGTCCATGTCCTAAAGCCCCTGTCACCCACAACATAAAATTTCAGCACTTTGTGAGCAGGACTTTCAAATACTCCCTATAGGAGCAACTGGAACAAGACTCCTATTGTGCAGAGGTGGGTGGCATGCACTGCTAAAATGCTATGCTATGATGCTGCCAGTGTCTTACATCCAGTATTTCTAGGTTGATTAGTGCTCAGTGGATGGTCTGTGGAAATACAATCTACCCCTCTGTGGTGCTACTTTTCAAACACTACAGCATGTGTATCATTTAATATCTATGTCGTGTTTTTTGGAGCTAGATTTTTCTCTAAGTTACTTCTGCAAACAAAAATAATCACTCCAAATACCAATTAAGACAAGAAGTAGAAGAAGCTGCTTACAGGTCATCTGTGTGAAATGCTGTTCACAGAGAAATTTAGAGGATTTTTTTCATAACTTCCCTATTACCAAAATTTGCCTACTGTGTGAAATGTGAGGTTATTTCTATCCCAGGGAATGGGATTTCTTGTTATGTTTGGTAGGTCCTGGAGTGAACTACACTCTTGCATCTTTCCCAAAGAAACATAGCTATATATTGGAGACAATTGGACAGATTTTATTTAGTCATGAATTGCCTGAAATGTTCCACTTCTCTCTGCTGAGTCAGTTGGTTCACACCAGAAGTAGTGAAAACAAGAACTGCGCCATCTCATTCTTCCTCTCATTTTAAGATATATTTTCCTTTTAAAGCTTTATTTGTTATTTATAAGTTATTGCACACACACATATATACACACATATGTATATGCAGAATTATAACACTGCTGTACCTTTTGTAAGTAGTAAGTCAACTTCTCGGAGAATAAAGCTTTAGATTAGTATTTTGAAGTCAGATAACTTGAGCACAGTCTGTATCTGTCCTGATAATATTAATTGTATTTGAAGAGACAGAGAATCTCTCACATACATGTATAGATTGCATAAGAATGCAATTGCACTGCAAAGATGGTTGAGCCAGCTTGTGTAGTGTTATCGACAATGAGGTCAAGTACAGAATCCATTAAGCACAGAAAATAAACAGAAACTACTTAAATAGCAAATAAAATAGAGGCATATATCTGCCTCGGTGCAAGCTCAGTTCAAGCCAAATATTTTTACAAAAACTGACCTCACAGTTCTTGGTCATGGATGATTTGGGGACATCACACTAAATATACAAATGTGCACGGTAGTGCAGTCTGAAATAATACAATTAGACAAAATGGATAGCCATTATTAGAACTGGAAATGTAATCAAAATCTAAATACTTCCTGCCTCAGAATGAGAAAGGTCAAAAGGATCAGTGTCTTGCAGTACTGTGTAACTCGAAGTGACTGCTAGCACAAAGAAATAGATAAAAAAAGCATTCATGATATTAAACTGGGTCTTTCTTTTTGGCTGCCATCAAACTTTATTTTTCAGTCTTTCAGTTTGGTCCCTGAGGGCCACTATACAGTTGAGGGCCACAGAGGACCTGTGTCAAAAGACTAATTAAAAGAAATTGTAGTAATTTGTGATACAGACTATGGATTCTTCCCCATCAAAATTTGCATGTGTTACTCTAAAAAGGAGGGGTAAACTAACTTACTCCAAATGAATAAAAAAACTATTTTTGCTATCACATAGGTGCCAATTAATGCTTAAATATTATTTTAATGGGAATATTAATTTAAAGAGCATTACAATTTTATGCAAAAGTGTTTCTGAATGTTACATTCAGAAAAATGTGTGACAAAAACATACTGATCAATTTTGCTAATAGAGGGTTCTGTCAGGATCTCAGATCACTGCAAGTAAATGCTAGAGGGTGTTTTTTTCCAACAGACTTTCTAATTCTACAACTATTATCAAAATTTGCAAGACCACCTAGTTATACAGTATCAGGCTACTTGGATCCATCAAATATACTTCCCTGGAAAAGCATGATACTTGTTCATTTCAAATAAAAGCATGTTTCAGAAGAGAAACTCAATTTATGGAAAGCAGGATACAGAAAGGCCAAATCAGACATACTGAAGATTGCTTGTACCTGATGGAGCTGACAATTTCCGCTTTTACTGGAGATTCTCCAGATGTTTCAAAAATATCCTCCACTAGAAAATTTTGAAATGATTTACAACAGCAGCATCCCACCTCCCCCGTGCTATGCAGAACAGGGCTCACTGCAAGTTAAACAAGGAAAGAACTACATTTTATGGCTGGGGCATTGTAATACATGTCAGAACAGCCACGTTACCCTGTTACAATTACCACACCAATATCTTAAGAAAAATGTATTTTGTTTTATTCCTATTACACATTTCCTTGCACATTTTAGTCCTCATTTGAAAAGCTTAATATTTAATATTTCCTGTTTTCTTGTAAACCTCCAATGATATAATCTATTTGGAAAGCTTACTTTTTTAACTATTTTTTTTTCTTTTCTTATCTATTACTATTAACATATATAATCTGTCATCATTATAAAATTAAATGAATTATGTCAGTACAAAAGAAAGATAATCAGGACCTTACATTTGTGTTATATGATCTGTTGGCTAATCACAAAATCAATACTTTCATCAGGTGAGGATTCAGAATGGTTAATTTTTTAATTTTGGAGTGAATCTGCTCTGAGGAAGGAACCTGGGTTATTCCCTAAATGGGAAGTTAAATTGTTCTTCACTTCTTCCAGGTAACACAACACATTTTAATTAAATTAGAAAGCCATTACTCTTTAAACCTGCCATGGCAATTCTGTGAAGAGAGCTTATTCTTTTTCTCAGAGAAGGGCCCTACTCTTACGTGAGACCACTTTTCTGAGAAGGTTAGAGTAGGTGTTGACTTGAGACTTGATATGACTTGACATCCCACGCGAACTGAGACTAATGCATCTGTGGCTTAGTTTCTCATTTACAAAGAAGAGAAAGGAATCATACTTCCTGCTCCTGCAAGTAGACATATATGGTCTATACCAGTATGGTATACAAGTACGGTCTATAAAAGACAAATAGGTCTATACAAATAGACGAAAATGGTTTACCCTTCACATTATACTAATAAGGGCTAAATATATGAAATAGCTAGATAGAAGAGATCAAATACAACACTTGACGATTATACAGATAAGTAATGTAAGGAGAGCAAGTCATATGATGACATGACAAGCTCTCCTTAGAAATGTCGCTATGAATTTCTATTTGTTTTTGATCCATAGGTAAAAAAATACTCACTTAGGCAGAAAAAAACTGAGCTGGAAAAGACACTTGATAATGAAGACGATCTGAAACGTACATTTCACTGAACACTTAACATTTTGCCCCATTTGAAATATCAGTTTTCATAGTATTTCCAGGCAGTGTACATTTTTATTTAAATTAAATTAAACTGTTCAGCCACATGTGAATGCCAGTTTAAATAGTCCTGTTTGGAGAACAATATTTTCACCTTTATTGGACAAAAAATATCATAGGAAGTTGCCTTCCCCTGGTAATTGAACCCAGTTGGAATAAATGAACTGATGTATAGCCAGGCCTGGAAAGAAAGTAAAATAAAAATCTGCTTAGCAGAGAGGTACACACTTTTAAAGCATTAATATTGTTATCTTTTAAGTAGATGGAATGCTTTCTGGGATTATATCCTATGAAAATAAAAGAACTTCACAGAATTCTGGCTATATGTTCGCATGATTCCATAGATAGAGCAGGTTTATAATAATAACCATTTGGTTTTAATGGGATAAAGTATTACTTATTGCTGCATTTCCTGCAGCCTAAAACCACAAGAAGGGTCCCACTGCAATATGCATTTTACACTGGAAAAGTAATAGACATTTCTATAGTCTGAACACAACATATATAGGTTGAGAGGCTGAAGAAAAAAAATATTTATTTTTACATCCTTATTTTGTTTGAAAGCTGACTTCAGAGGAGTTTGGACAATTTTTTAGACAGTATCTAAATCCACAATGTAGCTATTAAATCAGCATGTCTCCTGATTTCCAGGATCTACAGATTCAAGTAGATGATCTCTAGATGTTCCTTCCAACCTATACCATTCTGTGATTCTGTGATCTCATACTTAAAGCATATTTCCAAATAGCAGAACCATAGATTGTTCGACAGAGTCTTATGAGTAGCTCAGAATTTTTTTTAAAAAAAAAGAAAAGAAAGAAAGAAAAAAATGGCCAATATTTAAGGAATTTAACATACAACAAATAGCCAATACAGCCATTTCTCTGAAAGCATGGAGCTGCATAAAATGTTTATAGCAAGAATACGTGTGCTTCCTGAAAAAAAAAAAGAAATATTTTCTGTATCAATGATGTCAAATGCTTCACTCAGAAACATTCTTCTGCATTCTTCAAGCAATGAAAGAATTAATTCCTCCCAAATATTATATTGTAATGGTTATATTTGTTTGATAAAACCAGATGATAGGAAAATATATTTGCTACTTGGAAGATTATATTTTCTACTTGTCTTTTATTTGTACTTAAATGCTTAAATGCATAAAGTAGTTAATATTTGCACCTCACTTACTTAGAAGTTATGTGCCCTCATAGTACTTCTGGTGAACATGCTGTAAAAGGTTTATTCACTATGGGAATTTTATCAGTGTATTGGCACTAATATTGTTATATCACCACCTTTACCATAGCGTAACATACCTATGAACACTTAATGGTAAGGATGTAGCTTAGACATCACATTAGACAACGTGATGTCACAGAAGATACTACAGTTTTATTATCTATATTGATAAATTGCTTTGGCCCATGCCAATTAGCAGTCTCCCCCAAAGCTTGCAATTACAGTTGAGAGTCAGCATGGGTCAGAGACTATTCCCAGAGGAGGAGGGGGTTTACAAGCTCATCCTGTTCTATTAGAATGGAAGAATATGAACAGTGAACATGTTCTGCCAGCTTCTACCAGCCCCAGTGCCAGGAATAGGCCTAGGCATGTTTAACTTACTAATATAAAAATAGCGTTGTTTTTTCCTTTTTTTAAAAAAAATTATTTTTCATTTGTTCACTTGGTAAGACCAAAAGCTAAGCTATGTCAACATAGTTGGCAAAACACCCACTCATACCTACCAAAAAAGAACATCCACTTAAAATGCTGCAGTGGTGTCATCATATCACCTTATTTCTGTCATATATTTATCTACATTAGCAAGGCTAAACACATTTCTATTCCCAAAGCTTCAAAGGGAATCAGTGATATAAGGCATATCACAGCTGCACAGTCAGACATGTGGATGATACATTTGTGCTAGACTGTATGCAGTTGCAAGACTTTCTCTGCAACTGCTAATAAAAGAATCTCAAATTCCACATTATTTTTTGTAAAAAGTATTTACATGACAGATAAAACAATAGCCATAACTAAATTTCACCTTAGGTTTCAGAATATTTATGTATATGCCCTAGTTTCTGTTTTGAATTATATTGCAAGGTAAATTTCATAAATTAATTATCTGTGAGGGGGAAAAAAAAAAAAAGCTTAGGATAAAGACTTCAGGAACATAGTACGATTCAATTTCTTCCTGTCCAGGACAGATAATAGGCTTTGTGAGCAAAAATGAGTTATTCGAAGGTTCTCCTCTCTGTCTCTTCTCCCTTAAATACTGTAATGGGAAAGTGACAATGAATTACTACACCTTGTCACAGAGATATAAGTATACGTTATTATCTGTAATTAATGAAGGTTACATTTAAAGACCATTTAGTTGTGAGAATATTTTTCCTTTTTTTTTTTTCAGTTTTATCCTATTAGTTATCAGAGAAACTACAAGTCATTATCAAGCAGACTGGACTGATATTTCTGCGCACGTCAGATAAAAGTTAGAGACAGCTGTCTAACAGCTAATGAAGAGCTTGCTGAAGATCTAAATGCCACGCATTCCATTAGATATCCTGTAACTGGCAAATTCTAAGGTCTGCATCCCTTTTGGGAGATGTGAGTTACAGTGTTACACTAGAAAAGAGTTGGAGTATGGTTATCTCAGCTGTATGTTTCTTAGGTTAATTGCCTTTTACAATATTCCAAATTTTCCTTGTTGCTTTGTTCTGGTTCCAGTTTTGGGGTCCAGATCTTGTAAAGCAATCCAGTAGAGTCAGTGGAATGCCAATGGAGTGTTGTATGCCAGAGGAATCAAAGTGATTTCAAAGAAGCCTTGGTGCAAGTCTCAGAGTAAGCCAGAACAGATTGTTTTGAAAACCTAGGGTCCTGATTTCCTTCTCTCTCTCCAAATTTGCCATGTTACAATCTTGATTAATACCCTGGATATCTTTCTGTTTCCTACCAATGGCATGAAGCCCT
Organism: Tinamus guttatus; assembly: GCF_000705375.1. Next base: position 433,326 of record NW_010582014.1, read on the forward strand.
CAGCAAATTGTTAACAGGAGAAACACTTGCTAGTGTCACTTGTGAAACTAGTTGATGTCATTTGTGACATAGTCATTTGTGAAGTTGTTTTCTTTTGCTACTGCTGCTTCTTCCTCTTCTCTCTTTCTTCTTCCTTCAGCAGATTGTGTTTAAAGTTCTTGGGAACTCATTCCGACAGCAGGACACCAATGCAAAAGATTATGTTTGTCTGTAGGAAAAGAAACCATGTCCTACTTAGCATTGCTAACATTTCACAGAAAGACGTGCAGAACAGGACATTCGCATGCCTCAGGGAATAGACATGCTACTAAACAGCTTCATCAGCAAATAAAGGTTGCTGCCCGTAAATGAAATGTTCCTCTTACATATTCTAGAAGAAAATCATGGCTCCTACCTTTTCTCATCTTCACATTCTTCAGCAGATTTCAATTCAGGAACGCTGCAAGCCTTTGCACCACCTAGTTCAAAACATCTGTGGGAATACTGCCTAATGACCTTCCTAACACTGCCAGATCATGGAAATTTTATCAAATATATCAGCACACCATGCCCAAGGTCCCAAAGTCCTCTGGAAGGCTTGCAAAGAGTCTAGTACAGCTGAGTGTTTAAAGCTGTGAACCATAAGTAGGCCTATAACATTTGCTATGACTGCTGCAAGTATTCATAAAAAATGATCAAAAAGTTCCTGTGTGATCCTTTGGCTCCTGCCTTTGCACATTCTTTAAGTCCCAAGATACTTCCATTGGAAACACCTGACAATTTTAATGGAGAGCTGCTGATGTTGGCAGCAGCAGGCTTTTAACTGACATTGGAGAAAGGCAAGCAGATCAAAATATGGCAAAATCTGCATGTTGCCTGCATTCCTTTAAGATGAAGGAATGAATAGATGCCAGGGCATTACTAATATCAGGTCATTAGAAAACAAGGTAATCCTAATGTCCATTGCCAAGCTTGTGATATGTTCTGAAAAGCTATGAGTGAAGAACATTAAAGAGTGGTTTTTATGAGTCCCCATAGCAAGGACCTGTGTGGAAATAACTTGTTATGCTCTCTTTTTTTTTTTTTTTTTCCGAGACTTTACACTGCAACTAAAATTTGCAGAAAGGTAAGAAAAAAAGTTATAGGAAACATTTCTCTCCATAATGCCCTACAACTGCAATTCTGAAGAAACTTTAGTTCATATAATCCACTCTTTTAGTTTAATACTGTGTGCACAAAGAATAGCTTATCTGATAATTTACATGCATACAGAGTCTCATGGAAACAGACTTCTCCACTTATACAGAAGGACTATTAATAGTGAAAAGAGATATGTTAATTCTCCTTTGCAAATACATTCAAAATAAATTTAAAAAATCATCCAAAAGCATCATGGGAAAATTTACTTATTCTATTTATAAAATTGAGATTGGTATTTCATATAGGCTGGCAACTAACCTTCTGAAATTCTGTGAAAATCTTCTAAATTTAGAATTGAGATTTTCAGCTATGGACTCATTGATCATTTAGAGACACACATAGGAGGGAATTTCTGGCTACACTGGAGTTAAGCATTTCTCACCATTTATATAAAATTTCCTTAATTTCAGGAGGAGAAGGAAATCATTATTTCTCTGAAGATTTCTCAATCCTGAAACAGATAAAACAATTGCAAATTCTGAATTCTCATGAGGAGTAAAAGAAAACTAAGGAAAACTGAAGAAACTAATCTGTGAGTAAGCGGAGTTGCTGTTGGAGAATGTCAGGGGAAAATTATTTAGATTTTGTTTTCCAGCTTAATTTTATCAGCTTAATATTCTTCAGATGGATATTAAGCTGGAAAACAAAATCTAAATAAACTGTTAGAATGGCTATCTCTGCAATATAAAAATGCATTATAAAGGCAGAACAAAGGAAATGCTTCTCTCTAAAAAAAAAAAAAAAAAAAAAACACGAAACACTCTATTCACTCTGTTTCCTAACTTTTTTGTTTCTTCCTTCCTTATGCAATGGACACATAACTGAGATGACGATTATCTGATGATATGATACAATGGCTTTTCCTGCTGCATTGCACAGGGCCAGAGCTTCTTGAACTGGATTTCAAAAAGCACTTATTGATCATCCTCAGAGAAGGCACATACAGTTGTATTTCTACTTTGACCCCAGCTGTTGTTAAGATACATCAAAGAAAAGGTACAATAGGTTTTATTTTATTTTTTTATCTGGATGGGAAAGTACTGACAATCAGCTAGTGATAATTAGTTGCAGATCATCAGTTACACAGAACTATGAATAATAGAAACAGGTACCTGTCTCTTACAAGAATTCAGTCTAAAAGAGCATTAAAACTTTATGCTTTTTAGCATAGAAGGGAAAAGCTGATAATTAAAAGAGCATATATATCTTGCATTAAGCAACCTAGTCTACAAGGATAATATAGCAGTCTTGAAGACTACCTCTGTACCTCTATACTACATCTGTAAGAACTACATGCATTACTATTTGCGTTGAAACTAAATGTTTGATAGCCATAAGCCGGAGGTAATACAGCTTGATTTAAATGATTTAATGATCATTCAGTATCATATGTCATATGTTTTACAATGTCTCTGCTGAGACCTAAACCTTTTTTCTGCTTGTTCGTATATATTGGGCTGTCTTATGCAAGCACTATGAGAGGTAATTTTAAGAAGCTAATAAATAAACAGAAGAATATCTTCTTTTACTTTGTGATTTCAAAGAATATTACAAACCACAGACAGATGGATCAACGTGTATATCATCTCAATACACATTGAGTGTATCATCTTCCATTTGACAACTCTGCACTTACTAAGAACAGAGACTGGCAAGAATCATCTAAATGAACACGTGTTTTTTTTTTTTTTTCCTCAGAATAAGCTCCAACTGATGTCATGAATTTAAAGTATCAATGACAAATTAATAACTTCAGAGATTATTTCCTTTCTTATGTAACCAGAAAGACAAAAAAAAAGAAAAAAAAAGAACAACAGTTCAATACCTTATGTTAAACTAGCTGAGGAAAATCAGACCAAACCCCTGCACAGGAAAGCTAGAAAAGTGTACCAGCTAATATAACGCTAAATAGCTGGAAACAGACTGTTTCCTATGTTATCCAATAATCTTCTTTCTTATGAAGATAATATCAAGATGATCCTAAGCACAAGAAATGTTGCAAAGGAAGGAGGGGTTCTGAACAGCACATTAAGAAAAACTTAGATATTAATTATTTAGGACAGTGAGTATCAAGGCCAAGACTCTCAATATAAAACTATGCATTAGTTTATTTAAATACAGTTAAATAAATTTATCACATTCCACTGGAAGAAAACAAAGCAATCTGGGAGCAATTAGTGTTGCACTGTGATTTCGTAATTAATGCACTACCTTTCATATATTGGCACAGTTAACACTTTAAGTCACATGCTAAAGTTATAAGCAAATTAGGACATTTCAAATTACTGTTGATGTTTTTGTGAATACATGGTTCTATTTACTGAAATAATATGTTTGGAAATTTTTTTTTTTTTGGTCTCTTAAATATTCCCCACCAGTAAAGCTTTTTTGTCTAACTGTACAGATTTCAGTGAGGGCCATAAGCCACTTTAAAAATTATAAAAAATAAATAAATATAAATAATATATATATATATATTCTACCTACAGTTTTTATATTTCAATGTTCAGAGATTTCAGTGTTTCAGAGTCTATTGGAAAATTAGCAACATGCCCCTGCAAGTAGTAGAACCTGGTGGTAGATCCGGAGGTGGGCTAATTTGTGGAAAAAAGTACCCAGGGTGGAGGAGACCAAGGGAATTATATGGCTTTTTCTGTTTAACTAAACACAGGAAAGCATCCTGGTAAGATGGCCCAGTTGTGAAAATCAGCACACGGGCTTGATATGCCAGAGCACACTCTAGGAAAGATGAATTGTGGTTAAAGGAGGCCATCAAAAGGCCACTAAACATGTATTCATCACAAATATCAGCCACAGGGGAAAGGTAGCTAAGTGGAAATGTATACAGACCATAGCAATAGCCACCTTCTTTTTTAGATTCTTTCTTCTGCACCCTAAATGCTTTAATACAGAATTAATCCCATTTATCTTAGGGGTCATTGGTGCAGCAGTGTTGGAGTGTAAGGGTCAGCTAATAGCACGA
>NW_010582014.1:437499-456179 GCF_000705375.1 Tinamus guttatus
CTCCAGCAGGAGAGAAAACCACAACACAAGGGTAAATACTGGCTAGCTGTACCACACTCTTCAAGGTATGAGTCACAAGAAGGTGATTGTACCAAGCCTGCAGCCTTCACTTTATGTGCCAATATATTCAGATGAAAAGGCCACCTCTTAAATGATATTGCTTTTCTTTGATCAGTATGAATTCCAGATTTCTTGTCATTTTAATTAATTAATTAATTAATTTAATGAAATATTTCAGACTAGTGAAAAGTTTGAATTTTGAGAAGGCATGATTTTTTTGATCTTTTGGAGAAACCATTTCAAAATTCTCTTACAGTTTCAAAAGTAACTCTCTCATACTTTATTAATACATAGCTCTAGCATATGATAGTCAAAATGTGTGAATCCTGTTGCCGTACAAAAGTAGTGTCAATTGTATCATGAACATTTAGAATCCAGAAAACTATAAATAAATAAGCTTTTAATAAAGCCAACAAAATATGGAACTACTTTAAAAAAACATATTTTATGAAGTGTCCATGATGATAATGTGCAAACCAAACATGGCCTGCACAAGCTTTGCCAAAATTACTTGGTGAAAAACACAATAAAGAAGGGAAATAGAGTAGTATATATTAGTAACTATTCAACATAGCTCATTGTGTTTGGAATGAAACATTTTTATTTATTAACGACAAGTGTGTTTAAACTGACTTTAAGACAACAGAAGTGAAGATTTGTAGATGCCTCCAGAAAACTCAGCAGGGTTGACTTCCTCTGTGTTGCACAGGAAATACTGTCTTGCCAAGAAATTTTCAGTTTTCTCAGAAGAGACAAGAGAGAAGTCTGCATACACACAATAGCTTATATCCTCAGTAATTCCTGCGTAGCAACTTTCCTCCTGAAGAAGTATATGGGTGCAAGTAAACATGGACATCAATTTGTGTAAATGTGCAGGTATATGGAAAGCGTTTTCCATTGTTCAGGTTAGGTTTTTTTTTTTTTTTCCTAACACAGCAGGTGACTTGTACATGCTGTTTCTGTACCTGTTTACATACGGACTATCAAGCAGGGTGCAATTACATTTGCTCAGTCTTCCCGAATGTGTCACTGGATATGCCTTCAACATTTAGTATTCTGAAAATGCATTGGTTATATTTTAAAAAAGTGGGATAGACTGCTCACCTCTTTGGTATCTCTTATCTATGTACTGTAATGCCTTTAAGAAGGACCTTAAGTAAAGAGAGAAATAAATCAGCTGTGAAAGCCTTCCAAAAAAATGACACTAGGTGGGTTGTAAAGGAGTACTAGGTGCTGTGGGAAAAAAATAAATCTGTGACTCTCTATCAAGTCAGATTTATTGTAAAGTAACTCTACAGTGTGCCTCAAAGCTGGAGACCCAGAGTGAGAATTACATCTCCATTTCATCATCGCAGTCAAGTGACCTTTATTGTTAATAGATTTTGTGGTGCTTCAGATGTGCCTTGGAAGAATGATGACTAGTCCAGGGAAGTACAGAAAGTGAAAAGCAATGAGTGAAATCCCTACGGACAGTGCTAATAAATGATTGAATAGAATATTAGTGTAGTCTGGCAACAAAATGAGGAAATGCAGGAGAATTACAAAGAATAATAAGAAAAAATGTCTTAATCCTTCTACCTCATCCTTCAGATTTCAGTTAGAATGTAACTTACCTTATTTCTGATTTAAGCCAGGAGCTTTTATAAAGCTTGAAAACAAGAATAAATTTAAAATGGTATCTGTATTTTTCTGAAGTAAATTTTTTTTTTCAGGCTGAAATTTGAAGAGTTGTCAGTTTTGAACTGAACCTCAATGTTTATTAAACCAATATTATTAAATCAATAATTCTCTGCTCATGGAAGTTCATCTAAACTCAATATTAGGATATGCAATGTAGAAAAAGGGCAGGCCAGCAGACTCAGGCTGCTCATCTGAACAGAAACACTTGGGGTCATCTCTGCTCCATCCTCTACTATTCATTAGGCCTGAGAGCAGAGAAAACCCCTATTTTCCACGCAGATGATGTCTGACAGATGGTTGCCTTTGATGATGGGGGAGGGGGGAAAGGAGTCATTTTTTCTCCCTATCACCCTAGGCTATAACATGAACTGATGCAGTCTTGCTCATAGACCTTTAAGGTCCTGGGTAAAAATTTGAAAAATATCAGTCAGGTTGTGTAAAGTTGTCTGAAGTTTTCATCAGAAAATTATATAGCTATATCAAGAGAAACCATTTGCATCCCAATTGTTTTGAAACATTTGACACGTACAGCAATGTGGTAGAAACAATCAAACTGTTCAGAATTATGATTTAAACTACTACATTGTACTGCTTGGATTGCAACCTGTTTTTTTTTTGTTTGTTTGTTTCTCTCCATTCTCTCAATTTAGGTGCACTAAGGAATAACTAAACCAAAGCCTTTATATCACCCTCTACCTGTGTTTCTCTATTCATAGAATCATAGGATCGTTAAGGTTGGAAAGGCCCTCTAGAGATCATCTAGTCCAACCCCCCTGCAGGGACACCTAGAGCACATGGCACAGGATTGCATCCAAGAGGGTTTTATTACTTCATAAGAAACAATGAATTGATGAAAGAAAAAAAAAAGAAAAAAAAAAAAACCTTTTCCCAACAGGTCACACATATTGCTCTCTGGAGGTCACCCATGAATGAATGGCAAATGGCCCTTCAGAGAGTTGCCAGATATCATTAATCAACCCACCAATGTGGCAAAATAGAGCTTTGTGACAGGCATGATTTAATCTATTGTTTGGTAATCAGCCTCATCTATAGGCATTCTGTAATTCTTATAAATTCAAGAATATTGTTAATCTTTTGGAGCAGAACAGTAAGACAATGTTTCACAAATTGCTCTTTTCTTTAGTCAAAGAGGTAATCATTTCATGATTATTTGAGAGAACAGATTATGTCAGCTGGACCTAACAGTGCATGCTTTGTCTCATTGAATACTACTCTCCCCTAACCACCCTTTCAAATCACCATGCAACCTTCATGATGGAAGTTGTTCACCAGGAGCAATGGATAATGAAGCCATTCATCCATTGACTGATTCAGATTTAATAATTAGAATCACTTACCCCCCAATTAAAGGGCAGTGTCACTTCCGCTGCTTTCTGTTGTTAAGATTTACAACCTAGTACCACAAAATACTCAAAGACTTAAAAAAAAATAAAGTTTTCTGAACAGTATGAAATAGTCAGTGGATTACTTCATATTTGACCTTATCTTCTGAATGAAGACAGACTATCCATTTGAAAAAGGAGTGAATCAGTGTGTTCGTTTTAGAAAGTACACACTCAAAGTTTTTAAATTAGTCTGAATTCATTTTAAAAGAAGTTATGAAGGAAACTCTTATTTATAATATTTCAGGTTGTCAAGAATCAGGCTACAAAACCAGATGCCTTCAATGTTTAAAAGCTCCCAACGAAAATGGAAATATTTAGAAATTAATGAGAGTTATACAGATAATTCAAATGTAGTTATGCATATGTATAGTAGACCCACTGAAACTATTGTTGGCAAACTAAAATATTTTCCTATATTTCAATGGCACACCACTTCTCTTTGGTTATTTAATGACTATTACTGACATAGATCCTGCATTATTCAAAATAGTATTCTACTTTTCAAGTATCTTGCAGAAGTAAATTTAAAGTGCTAACTACCTGTGACAAAAACTAGAATTGGATAATTACACCACCCTTCCTCTAAGCAGTTTCAATCTTGCCAGTTAAAAGATCCATGTGGTTATTTCTACTTTATATACAGACATTTGAGGTTTGGGGAGATTAAAACCGTACACTGTAGGGAGAAGAAGACATCTCCATCTGGGGATGTCTTGAATTTGCTGATGCCAGCGCAAATGCTTGAGAAAAGTCAGACAGAAAGATCGTGCTGAACTGAAACCCCATTTGATCTGGCAGTCCCCTGATGCTTCAGTTTGGTTCTTCAGTTGGCTGGTGCCTCAGTCATAAGACAGCCTGTCCTACCAACTCAACACTAAAGAAACTCAGTCAGTTAGTACAAAATATGTATGGATTGAAAGATCATGCTTGTGGCAATACAAGCTGAATAATATATTTTTTTTTCAACATTTGACATTGATCAAATTTGGAAGTTATTTAGATCAAAGTTGCTGCTTTCATTTTACCTATATTTCTCTCCACTTTTTCTCTCCTACATATCTGGTACATTTACATCATTATCAAAGCGATTTGGAAACTTCATCTCCTACTCTCACACTTACTCTTATCAGACTGTGTATCCATTCTCTCACAAGTACTTTTCATTCCTGAATATCTGTGCCCCTCTGTACTGAAGCACCTGAAGGCAGATGAGGTCCTAAATAACTAAGGCTGGTGAGATACCATCACCTAGGATATTCTTACTATATTACTACTGATAACGTACTATATATTGCAATAGTGATGGAAGATAACAGACAGCAACTACAAAAGTTAATCATATCTGACAGTCAGAGTCATTGGTCTAAATCTCTTAGATCTAGGTTAAATTTCTGAGGCATTCAAGACAATTCCAAGAAGTCTTGGAAACAGCACTGGAAGAAGAAAGCAAATTCTATCTATAGTGGTCCTCAGGAAGGGTAACAGCTGCTTCAGCTAGGATGCACAGATATGAATTTGCATGTTATTATTTTTTTTTCTCAGAATTGCTTTTTTTTCCTCTTTATGATAACATGAATGTAACAAATTCAGCATATTTATTCCTATTTGAAAGTTTTTCCCAAATCATTGAAATACAAGAAAATGTCTAATGACAGTCCACAGAAAGGACTTGATTCTAAGTGTTTACTGACCTTCTCTGAATCATTCATATCTATTTGGATTTGGGAATGAAAAGATCTCATGATTTGTTTTGTTGTATTTTTGTTTGTTTGCTTGCTTTTTAAAACAGAATATATCCTTTAATAACCTCTTCAGAAATTTAAACCTGTGTGATGGCTATTGATTTGCTTGTGAGTGGTCTGGTTACTCGCTATTTTAATGAAATGAGAGCTGATTTGCTATGATTTATTACAATGTTATGGCTGTGTCAGACAGCTTTTATTTAATAATTCCAAAGGGAAATAAAAATACCATACAAGTCTTCACGAAGTACAAGGAAAGGTTTAGCATACTGAAATGGTGGAAAAAGATGGAAACAACAAATAATATCATTTAGGATATGCAAAATGAACAATGTAGCTAAACTATAAAACTAACATCATAAGCATTATTCTGTGTATTAGCTTCTTTAAATCCTGTTATATCCCTTTAATCTGTTATAACTCTTTTGTCTGAAAACACCTCATTGGCAAGACATTTTTTTTTAAGATGGCCAACTATCTGCAAATACATTGGATAAACCTTTTCAATGGAAAGAGCTGAATAAATATAGTCATGCAAAAGTCATGTTTTCAGATCAACATCCAAAACAACCTAACATTAAGCTACAATCTTTTACAAGACTTTCAGACATTGATAGATTAAGTAGATTTGGTCATATGCCAGAGCATATTCCCATACACTTTATTGAACTATGTTTATCAAACTTCAATATAGTTTTGGAAGCATGTGGAGGAAGAAAAAGGGATTAAAGTTACAAAAAGTTGTTAAAGTTACATGGTAAAACATACAGTATCGAGGGGAGTTTAAGATTAATCTAAGTCAGTCTAAGTCAATTAGGTGCAAAACTGCATATCTGTCTGGTAAAATACTAATGACTTCTAGCTCAGGTAAATTAATTAGAACTACAAAGATTTGCAAGTCCTATGGAGCTGTCCTTAGGTAGCAAATCAATAACAACATGCACAACTGTTTTGGACTTCATGTCTATTTATCTGCTCGATGCACACTGATTTTAAATGGTAAAATACATATATTCAAGAAAGTGAAAAAATCCACAATATGTAATAGTTTTAGTAGTTATAAAAAGAATTATTTGTAATCCTCTCAGTATTACAGCTGAAAATAATTTAGTACTGAGTGAGACTGCCTCCAGTGTAAACCAGGAACCAATCAGCAGATTAACTGATTTTTAAGAACTGGAAAAATTGACATATTTGAAAAGTGTGACAAGGCCCAAACAGTGTGAATAATGCTTAGCTTACAGCTGTTGTGAATTTGGCTGGACTAGCAACATGTCCAGTTCTAGTGTTACCACCCTCTTCCCTTCTGATCTAACTTCTTTAACATCTGATGGTTATCATCGTAATGAGCCCCTGAAGACAATTCTACTTTCACTTACACACACACAAAAAAGCAAAAAAAGAAAAAAAAAGTTTCTCATGGAGCCCTAATTATGCATTACTCTCTTTCTCTATGTTTTTAAGATGTTACTGAAGTTCAGAAATTCCCATCTTATTTGCATCCCAAAGAGATACATCAAGGTTTCATTCTAGTCTTCTATGAACTGTTACAACTAAAAGCTGTGGCTGCAGTCATTTCACAAGGAGATCGACTGCTTTCAGTGGCTGATGCAATAACAATAATTCCTGTCTGGAAGACTGTGCACTCCCCTTCATGTTCAGCTCTAGAAAGAGAAGAGCAAGTGAATATTGCAGTCTTCTCCCCACCCAGGCCAGGGCCTTCTCCCCACACATCCAGAGACCAGGCCAGTGTATGGCACAGGCATCTGATGTACAACTTTTCTGGACAAAGAATGGTCAGAAGGGGTTATCTGAAGGTGTAGCCCTCAAAAGAGGCACTGAGGACCTAAAAGTAGAGGGAGCATCCTTCTAACAAAACAGGCCAGACTGGGGAGGCAGTTCTCTTCTGCAGCTGGTCTATTTGCTAAAAACATCAATAGAAGAAGTTGTGGTGAGATTACCCATAGTCTCCAAAATACATATTTCTGTAGAAAAATGCCTATGTGTTTATATGCAAATAAGCTATTTTTTTGCAATTAGAGAGAGTAGGAAAACCATGACCATTATTAATAAGCTACGACTAACCAACACCAACCAATCCAACCATGTTTTCCTAACAGGCTTTATTGCAACTACTTAAAACATCTTTATCATCTTTAGATATAGACATTCCTTCCTGAGTAGAAATAACTTTACAATTGTAGCTTTACTGGGACCAAGAAAAAAAAAAAAACTTGAATGGGTACGGAACATTGGCTTTACTTTGGATGCTAATATGTCATACAGCTAATGGTCCAGCAGTTCCTTTGACATACTCCTTTCACCATTTCCCATTCTTAAATTATGCAAAAGCTCCACTATCTCCATGATTTTGAGGAAGCTCTTGACATTTGGCATGACAGTGTTGGCACATCAGAGATGTGCTTTCACTTGTTCCCATAAAAATCTGTCCCAGATTTTGAATCTGTTATCATGTATTTTTTTTAAAAAAAAAGATGCTAATTTGTTCAATACATTTTCCGAAGGTTTTTTTCCTGAATCTCTTGAAATTGCCTCTATCTCTGTGAGATGGTAAGAGCAGGAATTTGACAACTGAAAGTATGAACAGGAATGTATTCCACTTCTGATGCTTGCTTGTCAATTCTTAGTCATTTTAGCAAAGGCCGGAGTAGAAACTGGATGGCCCAAGGAGATATCTAAGTTTATTTTGCTGAAAGTAGGATATTGGTGGAAGGCATAACTGAGGAGATGGAACAGGAAGGGAAAAAAAAAAAGCAAAGGAAATATAAGGGAAACGGGTTTATGAAAACTTTATAGCACCTATCTACCATAAAAACATATTTTTAAACATTTTTGGTGATTATAACACAATGTGGTTAAATAACTACATATTCCCTGTAAACATTTGGTTTTATTTTTTAATTTAAAATTACTTTTAGTATTGAAAGAGACCAGATAGGGCAGACTTTGGCTGATAAGATAAATTCTCATCTATTTCATCTGTGTGATAAGGGTGTTGGTTTTCACCTCCTTCTTTGAAAAAGTGCATAGTTCTCTAGTCATTATCTTTTTTTTTAATGAAATGACTTCAGTGTCTGGTTGAGGTCTGTCACATATTTTCCTGCCTCCTGAATTCATGGGGAATATTTCAAATATTCCTAATAATAACCCTTTTCTCTAAAATATCCCCTTCAATATTTTTAACTGTGACTCACCACAGTTACTGAAAGACTGAGTAAGGAGTACTGCATGAATTCCTCTTTCATTTCAGGAACAAAGATAAATATACAAGAGTAGTTTCAAATACATGAATATTAAAGAAAAAAAAGATTTTCCCTTTAATAGAGAAGTTTCTGAGATATATATGGAATCAGGCTCCCTCTAAATTAAAGACTTCCCCTCAAAAAGGGAGTGATTCTTGCATAATCAAACTGTGATTTAACAAACTTTTAGTTTTAGTGTCCCACTCTTATTGCAAGTAAAAATCATATTTTCTCTGAAAACAAAAGAGCTATAAGAATTTACAAGGCATTTTTGATGAGTGGAAAGACAATAAGTACCTAGCAATGTAAGTCTAAAAAGTCCTAAGCTTTGGCCTATACTGGAAAAGACAGTTGTTAATAGATTATATAATTGGATTATAATCATTTCTTACAGCATAGCTGGAAGTAGACAGTGAGCAATTCTACTGGGACAGCCTGCTATGGTTTTAAATACAGTTTTAGAGTTTATTTTATTCACTAAATCTTCAAAGAAAAATAAGGAGTGAGACATAAGACTGTCTCTTTTTTCCCTAAATAGAAGCTTTGCCTGATGGTCAAGACCCCCTTTCTTTGTTCCATCAACATGACAAAATATACTTTGCTGTAATGCATGCAGTAATTTGCTATAGCTATGCATTGTTATATTAAAAACAAGGAATTAACTTTTCAAGAAATCATGAAAGACTTAAAAGGCAATTCCAGGGATCAATAGCATTCCTTTCTATATATATATGAGTTATATATATATTTTTATATATAAAAATTACTTTTTTTTCAAATAAATTGTGTCATTTGCAAATTATCTTGCTATGGAGGTTTCTTTGATTTTTAAGCTTTTGTTTCACAGTTTCCTTCTGCTTCTGTTAAATATTTTCCTGGAATAAAGAAGATGATTCATTTCTTTTCTTATTTTTTCATGTCATGCTCATCATTCCAGTACCTAAGTTAAAAGGTGGTACTTACTTATATACAATCATGTTAAAATTTCTCCTATATGATGCATCCAGACTCAGCTTTCCATTCTCTAAATGCTTGTCTTGTTAGAAAAAAACAAACATGCAAAACAACTAATTTCCTGTTCTAATTTGGCTTTTATAGACATTCAACAACTGAATTTGAGAAGAATAATCTTAGTAGATTAATTCTACAATTAGAAAGCTCAAAAATGACCCACTTGGATGTTATAATCTGAGCAGCTGCAGTCACTAGACTCAGAATTAGAGAATACTACATGCATTTGTATTAAGGTCCCTCTATAACCTCTATATTTTTGGTGAATTATAAAATAGACACATAATTCAATATTCATCGAATCAGAATGGTTGAGGTTGGAAGGGACCCCTAGAGATCACCTAGTCCAACTCCCTTGCACAAGCAAGGTCACCTAGCACATGTTGCACAGGACTGCATCCAGGCAGGTTTTGAAGATCTCAAAAGAAGGAAAATGCTCAAGGCTTTGTTGCTTAATTGCCCTTTTGAGTTTATCTCTGAATCTACATTCAGAGACCTAATTTGACCACCCTCCCTCCCCAAAAGAGACTAGGTTACTCTCCTAGTTCATTTCTAAATGCAATGCAAGTATTTTTAATATAGACTGGGGACTGAATATTTAGTATAAATACAGCCACCTTGTTGTATATACACACAAGAATAAAACTTGTTGATGATGTCACTAATCAATGAAATCTGAATGCAAGCATTCTGACAGAGCTATAAGGAAACAGCTAGAATCTGTTTAGACTCAGAAAACCTGAATGACACATTAGAACAAAAAACTGAATTAGTGTCACCCAAAAATGGATTTCATGTGGTGTTACAGCAGTGTGTATTTTCTGAGAGAACAGATTGGACCGGTGAAGTATCAGCATACAACATTTCAGTCTGTTCTAGAAAACACACTGAAGAAAATATTCAGAACCAAAGTTGTACGGAAGATTGATTAAGACAGAGATTGGTACATGACATTCAAAGTCACTACAATAAGATCTAGGAGCAGAAGTCTTCATATTCTAGGAGAAAGCTACTTCCAGAAACTTCTGTGCTAAATGATGCTTTAAAATCTGATGGTTGTGAATTTACTACATGTGGATTTACTCTGTGACCTGATGTTTCATTCTTTACAACTGCAAGATTTTTTTAAAAGTAGTTACGGAAAAAATTGAGGATAGATTCTGAGGTTTTAGAGAGCTGCTTGCAACAATATGTTGTCCAAAAAGTTAAATCAGTGAATTCGTGTTAAAGAATGATTCACATCTTCTTCAGAGAAAACATATAGTGGGCCAAAGCCATGCTTGGTGCAACTCCAATAAACCTAATAGAGTTACATGAGGGATTGATTTCTGTTAATCTTGGATAAAACTATTCAGTTACATTAAAATTTAGCTCAAAAATAATAAAGGAAAAGGATAATATTATGGCTAGGAGCCTAGGGGCCAACGGGCCCAATTCCTCAAGGGCATCATGAGCTCATCTATGCACTTGATTCTTAAAAATTAAGCAAAAAATACTTCGACCCATTTCCTTGGAAATGATAGTGGATTAGAGCTCTTCACCATATGTTCCTGTTCTCCCGGAAAGGACTGACTGACCTTAGTGACTGGTCCCCACTGTGGGCGGGTGATCCAGAAGTATTTTATGCTACTATAAAGGAGGAGGCAGAGGAGGCAGATAAAATGGAAGGTGAAAAATCATCTGTCTGAATGAGACTTAGATGTTTCTGAGAGTGTGTATGGAGGTATTAAGTGCCTGTGTATATGTTTTATAGGGCATGGTGGCTGCCCATGATTAGCTTGTAAGGTATTACGAATAAACCAGTCTTGCTTGGTAGCAAGAAATTGCTGGAGAACATCATCCTTTTACCGGAGCAAATGCTTTGAAAAATGAATCATGAAAAGTCATTCACTTTTAAGGAAGACACATTCACAGTTATGTAAAAGAAAGATTTTTTTTTTCCTGAAAGCATACCTCCTGCCAGAAATTCACTAATGGGCTGAATCACTTGGCTCAGGCAGTTCTTCCCAAGAAGACACCAAGCTGTACAATGAGCAGTATGAGAGAGTCTAAGAGTCTACAATGAGAAGCTACACAGCTGAGCATAGCAGCCCATTCAGGTCCTGCAGGGGTCAGTAACTCCAGAAAACCTCCTTACACTTATCAAGAGAGTATTGCTCTAGGCCCAGAAATACAAAAATTTTGAGCTGCAACAAGTTTTGGGTTCCTGCACCCTGCCTCCACCTAAGAGACCAGTGGATATTCAAATAATACAAATAGCTAACTTTTACAAAATACACATTTTGCTCTTTCTAACTGCTGTGTGGATACAGACAGGACAAGACAAATCTATGACCATGATGCTTCTTTAGGAAATATAAGATACTGAGGGTGTTTACTAAAGAGAAACATACTGCCTCCTTTCAAACACACCTCGATCAGCCCATGACTGGCCAAATCTAAAACCTTTACAGCAGTCCTAAGCATTTCAGACACCCTCACTTGGTCACCTCCCTGGTTCAACAGGAATAGTCATATTTTAATTTTTGTTTTTCTCACCATTCACATGTCCACCCAACTAGTATATAATTCATGTAGACAGGAAATATTCCATTGCGTAGGCCAAATTATTTGGAAATGTTTCACTTGTACCTGAGTTCAAAGCTTCTGGCACAAGCCTACCGTGTATTCTCATCTGCAGGCATCCTTGCCTCAGACTTCTGTGTTCAGGGCAAATAAACTGCTAGAGCAAATCTTAAACGAAAGTTCAGTGGCTTCAGACTTACTTGGATTTAACACTCTCCTCTGGGATTTATGAAAAAAAGAAACAAAGAAAAATATTTTAGGGGGAAAAACCCTTACAAAACGGCTACATTTCATGTGATAACTAACCCAGAGGAGAAAGTTTATTTTACCCAAGGTTGTGAAGTGATTTGAAGTTCAATATCTTAACTTGCTCCATAATGATGTGTATATAAGGTTGCACTACTTTCCCAGAAATATCTTTCCTGGTTTATTTAGTGTTATACACTGTGATTGTTCATTGCAGGTGGAGGAAATAAGATCAACACAGTTTTCACTGCTGCTTTTATACCTTGTTATTAATGAAGGTAATGAATACATCTGTGAAAAACCTACATCCTGCCTGCATATAACTGGAAAATGTTTTTCCCGTTACATGAAAATATTTGAGGTCACTCCCCCTCTCATCCCAATATTATTGTGCATCATGCTCAAAAAAAGGAGCCTTTGGAACTGAAAAGTAACAGAGAAAGAAAAGAAAAATAAAGGAGACATATCTTCTTCACTACTCAATGACCTGAGGTTTAGCATGTTACATCAAGTCTTCTGTGCAAGTTTTATACTTTGCCAAAAAACAAGGCCACAGCTCTCAAACCTGAATGTCCCCAGGACCTATTACAATCTTTATCTGAATTGATAAATGTTTCATGTATTCAGACAGAATTTTGTGCAACCAAATGAATGAAGTCTACACACAGTCCCTTAGCAGTTTCATCTGCTTAGAAACAAGAAAATGTAGTTCACGCTAGACTTCTTTTCTTGCTATTAATTACGCAAGCAAACTTGTTTATAGATCTTTCTTCAGCAACCTGGGCTGCTCTTTCCCACAGAAGTGCCCCGAATGCTTCATATTATTGAATCTAGGTGATTCTGACCATTTTTTTTAGAAACTTCAAAAATATAAATTAGTGCTTAAAATATAATGCACTGCTTTGACAGTGCAGGATAAAGCTATAACACTGCATGGAATGAAGTATCTTTCTGAAGTGGAAAACTGGTAACAGCAAATAGGATATACTTTCCAGGACAAACATGACTCCCGATCCTTTAATCTAGTTTTAAACTTCCAGCATTATTTTGCACATCAGCCTGAAAGTGAATGAGGGCAAGTTGAAACTGGCAGACCTATGACCAGACCACAGGGCCAATACATGTTTCTCCCTGTCTTTTTTGGCTGGTTGCTTAGCCAAGCACACCCACAGCATTAGGAAGGAGAGCGGGAAGCAGAGCAAGCTGCAGGGCTCATACCAAAGGGTTTTACTTCAATTGTCATGAAGACTCTGAAGGAGTTTCTCTGAAGAGAAACAATCTTCTCTTTAGAGACATCAAAATTAAAGCCTAGGCTCGGGCTGATGAAGCAGTTTCCTAAAGATTTGTGGACACGGGGAAAAATAATTGTATAAACAATCATGACTGCCTTTCTATTGTACAGCAAACAAAAACTATCTTGGCATTAGTGCTTGAACCACAACAACAATAGGAGAATTCCAGCAGAAATGTGGAGCCATTGTACTAAACTCCAAACAATTACTCCAGAGTAGGCTCCTTTGTCTCAAGGAGCTTATGAATCAAGCTCATCGGGCAGATGATAGACAGTGGGAGGTAGAATGGAAGCATACGAAGTGATTTTACTGGCATCATACTCTAGAACAATGCTGGGCTACAAACAGTCATTAATCTTGAGTCTATGCATTCTACTGCATTGCCTTTTCTGTTCAAACTGAAAGAAATACTATCATCTCGCATTATTATTTTTTTTAAACTCTGACAATTATTTTAATATCAACTAGTGACAAGAAAATGTGTAGTGGCCCAGGACCAAACTCCAAAACAACAACAACAACTCCTTTCTTCTAAATATTCTGTGTTTCAGGAAGAGATGGAAAAAATATTTTTTTAAAAAAGTAAACACACCTCAATCTTCTGCATCCCTTGCTGTCTGACAAACCAAAACACCATTTTCAAATCTTCAATTAATTTTCTTTTAATTTTGGAAAAAAACCTATATTCTCCTTCTTAAAAACAACTGTCAGTCAAGTGCCTACTATTTTTTTCATAAGAAGAAAGCAATTATAAACCAACGATAGGAATTCACACTGCTAGAGTCATTCAGGAGATCCAAAGATAATACTAAGACCACAATACACTTGAGGAATAGAGGACCATGAGAACTGTACTCTACTACTATTTAAAAGGCAATACTAGATTTACTGTATGATTTACTGTATGGAAGTAAAAAGCATGAACAACTTGTCCATTATTTTTTGAAAAGATGCATGAGGATCAATAATCAAGCACACACTACATTTTTAATGCAGCATTTTCTAATTGTCCTGACAAACAAAATGTTCTTTCATGGGAAATTACACTAAAATACAATGAAAGATGCTTGTTTCCATCTGAGGCTGCATGACTTCTTGAAGTA
This sequence comes from Tinamus guttatus, assembly GCF_000705375.1. The sequence goes on from NW_010582014.1 coordinate 451,868, forward strand.
CGACCCGAAGAAAAGAATATATCTCAGAGTTACACCTCTTACATGCATCCAAACGATGTCAGATACTGACAGCCTTTGAAATACTCTGCCAAGTTACTGCTTCTTCATAAAGTTCCTCGGAACTGATCGGGGAAGATTACCTTCTATCTTTCCATTTTGTAGTTTGGATTCTTTTACACTATAAATTTGATGAGAAGGGGAAAAATAGTTCAAATATTAAAACTGAAGTGTATGTTGGTGGCAGTTCCTTTTCAGTCTCCCCTTAGCAGAGAGACAGATCAACCCTTCAGCCCTGACTCAAGGATTTACAAAACCAGAAAGGAGGTGATTTGCATTCCCACTGCACAACTGCCAAAGACTAAGGGTGATACAGTGAGTAGAGACTCAGTCTTTCACCTCCAACAGCTGTTATTACAGAGTTCCTTGATGATGGACTCTTCCTCTCTTCAGTGTGTGTAATACTTTAAAGCCACAGTCTGACCACAAATCTTGGGTCTGAATACAAGTTACTCAAATCCCAAGAAAACGTCAGTGTCTTACGCACAGACATTGTTCTGGAAAAGGTATTTCATCGGTTAAGTGTTTGAGCCAAATCAAAAATTTCCATTTGGCTAAACTTTTGATGAATACTATTAAGGGATTTGAAGCTTTCTTGCTTAAAATGATATGTCCAGCTGTTATCCACTAATTATAAATTCAGTTTTCAGATCTAGCTTTGAAAAACATTTCGTGGGTGGATATGTGCCCGTCCTGACTCTTGACTAAGGAGTAAACACAAACACAAAGGGTTAGACTCTCACAAAAGCTTTTTTAAATGCTATCCCACAGACTGAATGTCATTTTAGTTCCAAATTTGCACATTATGAAAGTAAATATGAATCTTGTGAATGCTTACTTAAAAGTCTGATGGGAAAATAATGTTCTTCCTGATTGTGGGAAAAGACCCATCTACCATGTGTAGGGTAGGAAATCCATTGTGTCAGTTGGCTGACATATAGTAAAAAACAAACTGATATTCAAGAACACCTCGTATTGACCTCATTTTCCATTCAAAATATCTGAGAACTGGCAAGAGTGTCCTGAAACTTCTTATTACACCAAAGGTTAAAATCAGTTCAGTCTGATACAATTTTTTCATTCTACCAGTTTGCTAAATTTAAGTATTTTATCTTTTATAGACTAAAAGCATCTCAATTTATTGCAAGAAATCCATCTCTGTATTTTGCCTTTTGCCTTCAATTCATTCTTTTGCACATTTTTGATGAAATGAAGAATGATGCAAAAGAGAGAAACAGGGTCTTAAAAAATTCCACTATTCTGCTTAAGGGTGCTCTTGTGACTAAAGCACTTGTCTGAAAATCAGATTCAGGTTGACTTCTTAGCTCTAATTCATACCATTTCTGTGAAGCTGTCCAGTTCACAGATTTTTTTCTTACTTTCTTCATGTATAAAGCGGAGACGATACTCTCTTTACTGCGATTTTGTGAGGAGAGCTTCATTCACAGCTGTGAACACCACACACACACTTATCTGCACAAATAGAAGTATTCCCAGTCTTATCACCACGTGGAATGTGCTTATTCTCAGCATTGTTTATCTAGAGTTTTTAAGATTTTTTCTCAACTTCTCATAAGTAAATCTTATGCTGATTATTGTCAGCCCATTTAGTATGAAAATTGTATCAAGCTTCTTGGTTTGTGGCTTTAATCAGATAGCAGACAGAAACAACATATGGTAATAGGCTAGGGATCATAATTCTGGCAGGCATTTGAAATAATATATGCACTAAGAAAAACAGGAATGTTTGTAAGCAGTTGGCAAACAAAAACAAACATGAAGAAAGAACAGATGCCCTGTGACGAGTGTTACCTAAGCAAAATTATTCTCATCTTTGGCACAAGGCCAGCTGTGTGTAGCACATAGCTGCAGGAGATCTCAGGCCTGAGCTCCAGCTCTGGGCTCTAATGTTGCCCTAGAGTAGGAAATATACCTCTAATTAGCCAAAGCCTCTGTGCCCTTCTCAACAGGTCTGTTATCCCTTTGAAAACACAGTAGTACTTTGAGATGGAGTTTGCACTGAATGTCAGCCACTCAGGCCCACTTACTACCTAATGCTAAACAGACTCAGGGATTCTTGCCATGATCTCAGTAATGAACATCATATCAAAAGAAACAAAATTTAGGGCTAGCAAACAGCTGATGAAATCAGCTCCATATTAACGTTCCAGCAGTGGGATTTTATGGATAGGTAGCGCCAAACATGACACTTTGCAGGGATTTTACAAGCAAAGTTCCTGTGAGTGTCAGATTCTGCTGCCTAACTACTGAGGCAGGCAATACATACTCATTTTAGTACAGTAAGTGCTCAGATTTCAAACTGCTTTGGCCAAAAGTCTCATCACTGATCTTTAAAAAACCCAAAGTCTCTTTAATTTTATATATGTACATCAAAATGAGTTTGCATACATTTCTATATGTGGACATATATTTGCCTCCTCATATTAAGAAGTATTTCAAGGCTGCACATTCATTGCTTTCATTTGTTTAACCAAGTTGCATATTTTGCAGTCCCGCACACCTGCAAGTTAACGGCTGTCTAGAGAGCCAGCCTTTAGAGTGATTGGAATTTCATTTAAGACAACAATCTGAGTGCCCTGGCCTTCTCCTGCCTCCAAAACACACATGCTGAGCTTGAAAAAATAGCTGTAAATGTGTGGAAAGGAAATTGTAGAATGCTTTTTTTCCTCTCGCCTCTTAAAGCCTCACTCCTAAAGCACTATGGTAAATACCAGCAAAGCAGTCTGGGAAATTCCTGTGAAAATGCTAACACATGAGTCTCATATCATACACTAGTGCTGGTCATTACCAGACAAGGCCAGTGGGGGAACTGCACAGGTGTGAGAAAATTCCCAGAGCCCTAGTTTATTACAATCACTATTGTGTAGGCCAGTTTGTAATGTAGCTTATCCTTGTGATATGGAAACAAGTAGACTTGTCAGCACTAAAAATACTTGGTGATTTTGGGGTGTTAAAGTACATCACATTTTTCAGGCATGACAAGAGACATCTGATTTTTCTCACAAAGTTTGCAGAACATGCAATCACTTTAAATTATTTCACTTGGCCTAGAATATTTCTATCAGATAATATTATGAGACATGAGAAACTCTATTCAAAGTGTTTATAGGTATCAGATGAATTGTCTTCACTGCAAGTAGAAAATGTGTTCTCTAAAATTCACAGATCTTATTTGGGAATCCACTGTTTACTTTTGGTTTAAACTGACAGTAACACAATAACAGTAAGTCCTCTTCCTTGCTTTTTAAAAATTACTTCACTCATAAGAATATTTGAAATATTCAAGTACTGAAACATTCCAAAACTAGTGTACAAACATGATTCTCCAAAGATATGGAAAAAATGCATGGAAAACTGCGAGTAGTGTATGAAATCTTCCTTTTACACACCAAACACCAAATCTAGATGTATGTCTCAGTCCTACCTAGCATTTCTGAACATTTCTATCATTACCAATATCTTTGGATAACTTTTAGATGAATGATGCATCTCTTAGACGGCCCTATGTGCATGTAGATGACTTAGATATCAGGGCTTACAGTGAGTCATTTTGCATTTTATTGTGGATTAAAAGTAGTACATAATTAAAACATGAATTTAACCTAAAAATATTTTTAACTATTCACAATAGTGGCCATTATTGCTTCTATCAAAGCAATAATCATTTCACAGAAAGATTTGGCCAGTTTTCACTCTCATTTTTAAACTCTGTTTTGGGTAAGGCCACTAAAGGTAGGCTTTAGCTCTCAACTTTTGAGAGGCATCAGTACAGACCCTTGACACGATGTAGCAAACCACATATCAGCCGCTGTTCTTACTAAGAAGAAAGGTGATAAGGTTCTTTTACAGCTACTAGTTGTATATAACCAAACCTAGAACTTCTCTAAGAAATTTAAAGGTTTCAGAATTTTATTTCTTCCTGAATTGGTACTGATAGCTTTCTGTCCCTCTTTCCGTAAGTTTTTTGAAACACCGTTTTCTTTTGTTTAAAAGAACTTTTTATTTACAGGTTTGACTATCATAAGAGGAAGAAAACACAGAATCACAGAATGCTTAGAGTTGGAAGGGACCTCTAGAGATCATCCAGTCCAACGCCCCTGCTCCAGCAGGGACACCTAGAGCACGTAGCACAGGGTGGCATCCAGGTGGGTATTGAAGATCTCCAAAGAAGGAGATTCCACAGCCTCTCTGGGAAGCCTGTTCAAGGGCTCGGACACCCTCAAAGTAACAAAGT
>NW_010582014.1:456574-486778 GCF_000705375.1 Tinamus guttatus
CAGATACAGGACCCTGCACTTGTCCTTGTTGAACCTCATAAGGTTCCTCTCTGGCCAACTCTCCATCCTGTCTAGGTCTCTGTGAATGGCAGCACAGCCCTTGGGAGTGTCAGCCACTCCTCTCAGTTTGGTGTCATCTGCAAACTTGCTGAGGGTGCACTCTGTGCCCCCGTCCAAGTCATTGATGAACAAGTTGAAGAGCACTGGGCCCAGTACTGACCGCTATGGGACACCGCTGGCCACAGGCCTTCAACTAGATTCAGCCCGATTTATCACCACTCTCTGGGCTCTGCCATTCAGCTCTGCCTCAATTCACTTCACTGTCCACTCATCCAGTTCATACTTCCTGAGCTTCCCTATGAGGATGTTATGGGAGACTGTGTCAAAAGTCTTGCTGAAGTCAAGGTAGACCACATCCACAGCTCTCCCATCATCCATTCAGCTGGTCACCTCATCATAGAAGGCTATCAGGTTCATCAGACACAACTTTCCCTTGGTGAATCCATGTTGACTACTCCTGATCACCTTCTTTTCCTTCACATGCCTAGAGATGGTCTCTAGGATGAGTTGCTCCAGCCTTTTTTGAAGACTGGAGTGACATTTGCTGAAATGTAGTATTTAAGATCTAATCAGATTTTTTATTATTATTTAAAATCCTTCCCCCAACACCAGTTCTGTCAAAAAAAAAGTCCATTAGATGCATCATCTTTCGTGATAGCTATTGATTACGCAGTGATATTGGCTTGTGTCTACACAACTCTATTCATTTCTTGCTCAAAAATAATGCTTTGGCTACTGGAAGCATTTGACACAGTATTCTATAAGCATTATTTAACTTAAAAACTAGTCACATTCAGAAGTTCATATTAGAGCTGACTGAAAAATAGAGTAGGAGAGAGAAAAAGTGAAAGGGAACAGATTTTATGTGCAGGTACATATTGTGGATTTTTTGTTCCAGAGTGCTCCTAGCACCATGATAAAAATAAATCACTGGGACAATGATGATTTCTCCTGTCATTATTATGTAAGTATTTTTTCTTGTAAATCTTAGCACACATTCAGATAAAGAGTTTAAAGCTTACCCTTACAGATAGAAAAATAAGTTCTCATGGTGATTCTTTCTTTGGGAAGGGAAGATGTAGAAATCATTCCTAAAATCTTGTGTTTTCATTTATTTAACTCTTTACTTTGAGAAAAGTAAAAGATTTGGCGTTTCAGAGCAGAAAACTTCCTACCCGCTTTCTCAAGGAAAAACTTATTATGACTACAAAAGATTTACAGTGCTTTGTGTCTTTCTATTTTCGGGAAACACTTTGTGTGTATTAACTGTACAGACAAAATCAGAGGGAGTACACATAAAAGGTTTTGAGGAAAGTATTTCTGGCAGCAGCTGAGCACCCCAGAGACTCTAAACACCATGTCATCCTTAGGCGCACTAGTTAGGGGACTTTTTGTTTTCACAAACTGTTTACAGCTAGCTGTGACAATAAGCAAAGGTAGCACACAATAAGAAATGCATCTTTTCTGGCTTTGTAAGTGAAATGTGTAGCCTAATCATGAGCAACACAATTTACTGCTTTGCTTATGTGTTCCAATCAATGGCAAACATCAGCGTAATAGCAGGGAGGATATCCTTGCTGGCTCTGTCACACACACACACATGCCACCTTTTGCTCTGATTTCAAGAGGATGCCTGCTTATCAGCAGCAGAGAGGTTGGGGAAGGTTGATATTTCACAGAAAGGCTTTTCTTTCACTCCAGTGCAGACTGGTCACCCCTGTGATGGCAGTAGCAGCAGCATCTATCACCTGGTGAGAGCACAACGTGTGGGTTATGTTGACTTTAAAGGCCAGCAAATCTTGGAGAAGGTGACATATATGATGGAAAGCTTCTGGGTAACCATAGGATGTGAATGAACCTGGGGAAATGATTTTCTGTGAAGAGCTGGAGAGCAGCCTTGTGCCATTTTCTTCTCCCACTCAAAGTCGGTTAATTTTGCTTCCCTCATCCATGCACTAGGTTAACCTTCTACACATACCTCTTTTTTCTACTCATTAATAGATACATTATAAGGAAGAAAAAAAAAAGAGGGAGGAGTCTTCACGGGAAAGGTCTTCATGGGAAAAGTTTTTGGTCAAAACTATAAAAAAAGAAAAAAAAAAAAACACACAGGCAAGGCTTTCCTTTCTTGATCATGGACTTAAAAACAATGTTATAGGCCATTCAGGCATTCTCAGAAATTAGCTTACTTCTAGATAGAGTAAAAACCACCACAAAGTAAATCCATAAGATCAAAAAAAATCTATTTTTCCTATCAGTTAAAGTGTGGCAGCTTTTAATCAAGAATATGTGAAGTCCACTCAAAGTTTTTCCCTTATTGGAAGCTGGAAAGATGAATCCAGCATCCACAAGCCATTCCATAGTTCATCTTTTCCTGTCCTCAACCTGGCTTCCATTTTACAGAAGCTTTAGAATTTTACTGTCTTTGAGAACCCCATTCATCTGAGAAATTCAGCTAAAATTATCAAGTAGATTCAGGTAGAGGAAACAGTAGAATACATGCTCAAATAAACCTCCTTCTCACATACGACCACTCTTGAAAACTCATTTTTCCCTTCAGGAACTCTTTTTTTTTTTTTTTATTAGCATTTCTAATATGCTCTGTACCATATAGTCTGGTCAGATCTTACAAGACTACCATAGTCTTCCTGTCCAGTTAGCGAAAGATTTTTCTTCTTTTTCCTCGGGAATTCAACAGGTATTTGTTGATGTCAAAATTAAGTATCTCAAGACTCCTTTACTCAAATAGTCACTTTTTTAATGAAATAATTTTGGAGTTTTATATGTACTGTATGTAATAATCTCTAGACGTTGACACTGCCTGCTTTAAGCAGACGTTCAGAGAGAGGCTCCAGGTCTAGGCTCCCAGCATTTAATCTGAGTGATTGCTTCACAGAAAATGGTGGTCATATTTGGACCAAATGGAGAAATTTTAAATTCCATTTAAATTTAAATTCCATTAAAATCCATTTTTCATGAGGATGGGGATTCTTATTTATAGAGGAAGCACTGACACATACCAATGCAGAAAAGTCATCATAGGAAGCTTGGGGATACAAAGCTGACAAGATATCTACCATAACATATAAAACTCCATAAACTGTCAACTAGCTCTCCTTCAGCATTCCTCCTCCAGTAAAAAATGGGTGGGGAGAATTTGTTAGCACTACAAATGGATAGTTTAAATTAATTTGTTTAGCAGACGAGTTCCAAATTTGACCATAGACTTCTAGCTAAATTTAGATTAAAACATTCTTAGTAGATTATAGATCCACACAGAACTATTTCATCTTAAATTCCAAGAAAGGGAGAAAGGGAACAGAAAGTGGGCCTATCATCTTGGCAGTAAAAAAAATATTCTGATAGCCAATTTGCACTGAAATACATAAGAACATTTCAGAAAGACAACAAGAAAAATACTTCCCAAAAACCAAAATTGAACAGGAATTAAAAATAAGTTTCTTAATAAGGAACTTAGAAATTATTTTGCTGTTTTTTATAATTTTAAGAGCATTAAACCTTATTTCCTTAACTTTAAAAAAAATGCTAACTGTCCTCAATTCTGCCAGAAGCAAGTATTTGGATTTCCAAGTTTTCAAAAAGAGTGCAGAACAAGTTTAAAGCTAGCCTGAGGCTAAAAGAAGACTAATATGACACTGGATATCCACACATCTCTCTAATGAGACTTTTTTACTGTACAGTAAATCTTTGCACAGTTTGTATATGTGGTGCAATTGCAATATGACTCAAAGAGTATTAATAAAGTATCATAGTAATCTCATTTTAAAGTACAGAGCTAGTCAGATATTTCTACCACTGTACTTCATTTCTCACTAAGATTCTTTTAATAAAAAGGATTTTAGGATGTCCTGTGCATTTGCTTTCCCTATAAAAATGTCAAATCTCAAAGTTTACCTACATAGCCAGAATACTTTGCTGTATTTTCTTCTCTGTATGCCAGTAGTTGACATCATTTCTACTTTGTTTGAACAGCTGGTCTTCACCCAACCTGAGGAGTTCAGAGGTAGGATCAAGGCCAAGTCCTTACTCTTCATAAAGAAGAAATACATAGCACAAGGAATTAGTATGTATCACCAAACATCCACATCCTTTCCCCCAAAGGGATAAACTTGTTGCTATGTTAAAACTTCCCTACTTCTTTGGTAATGCAGATTTCACCACAGGCCACAAAACTCCAGTGTGTTATCATGCAGTCATGATTTTCAGTGACTAACGGATGCATGTACATACACTTTATTTTCTTCACTGCAGCTTTGATCAATTCCATTGCATGCCACAGATGTACGTCGGGCTCAGCTCTGACCTCGTTTTTCGGCAGGTGGTATGACAACTAAAAGCATTATAGCTGCTTGTCAAAGAGGTGGGGTGTTAGAAATAGCTTTTAATATAGTTAGCTGCCAGGAGTTAGCAGCAAGAGGGGACTGCTCCATGAGGAAGACAAGCTGGGAGCTGCAGGCAACCCCATGCTGGCAGCACCGTGCCCTCACCCACCAAGTGCAATCCCAAGCACCACCCCCGTGGTGGTACCTGCTGGGGTAATAATCCTTGACACATTGAGGGGACACACTGGTGAGGAACCCATCCATGATTGTAGGAGCCAATGCTACCTACAGCAGGGATGCATCTGAGGGACACTGATGGGCACCAAAACGCAAAGTTCCTGGCCCCCAAGCAGAGGGAGCCTGGATGAGGGTGAGGGGCCATGAGGGCAGTTACAACCTATTACTGTTATCATACAAACCATACACATTTTCAGTATCTCCATGTCTGTTCTTCTGTTTATTCCAGCCCTTTAAGGTAGTGTTGATGGAAAGTTTCTACAGATGACAACACTGTAAACGTTACTGAGATAATCTTTGTTTATTATTTTCTTTAGGATTTACAGCCTTCCTAGCCATGCTGTTGATGACTGGAATTTGCCAGCTGCCCATTCAGTTCAGTTTTATCCAAAAGGCATCCTGTTCATGCACTCCAAGACTGCTCAATAATAGAAATCAAAACATGGTAAATGAAGATGAGCCAGAAGATAAGAGAGAGTCTCCCTATACACACACTTTTGATCTGAACTAAGACCCTCATGTGGATGCACTCTTGGTGTTTGTGGTGCAGCGTTAAGCACACAGACACAAATAATAATTTAAACAATGTTTATTTAGTCAACAATGTTTATTTTTTGTCTCCCTTCCCTGGCACAAGGCATAGCAATGTCACATTCCTTATAAGCAATATAATGTATGAAGGAAAGAGTAGCAGACATCATAACCATTGCATAAAATATTTCTGGTACTAATGAAAACACATCCAATTGTTCTAAAAATAGTGGTAACAGGAAGCATGTGCATCTCCTCAGCTTTGCAACTTTCCCTGTCCAATGAAATGCAATATACTTGTGAAAACAAAATCACATTTTCTGTCTGTCATTTCTGTCATTTGCTTGTATCCCTGAGAATGAAGCTCTTGAGGTCTAGATGAAGCAAAGGACATTGTGATGAGGTTGTAGGGATTTAATTAAATAAATAAAAAATAACCAAGGTAAGGATGAAGCATGCAATTAATTTTCAGCTCATAAATCCTAATTTTAAAGTGAAAAGGGTACACAGAGGATGTATAAAAATTTAGTGGCTACAGTACTTCTAGTGTCAAAATCACATAATGACATGAGAACACACACTTCCATACAAACAAACAAAAAAGAAGAAAGTGGGAAAAAAAAAAAAGTGAAGCCATTAAACTGTAAAATGTTAGTAAATCAGTTTTGGTTAAATTCAACTGCTATTGTGCACCTGCATATGTATTTCACTTTGTTCCAAGGCTTCTTTACTACATCACTCAGTAGATCAATCTATGATTTACTAAAACAAGAAATTCTGAGCAAGGAATGAGTCAAGATATTTATTTGAATTTCATTCACCCCTGGTGGGAATGAGGGAAAGGGTGGCACTGCCCATTTCTGTGACTTCAATGTTTTCTTGTACCATGCCAAGACACTGTTTTTACTGGGACAGCTTCTGAGCTGGAAACATAAATAACAAAGAGAGTGTTCCTGCTGGCCACCTTCTCAAACATGTGAGGGTTGCAGGGGAAGGAACAAGATTTAATTCAAATCTGTCAATTTGCAAGAAACCAGAGAATAAGCAAATAGACATGGAGCCAAGGTGAAATAAAATAAGGATGTGTTGTGTTTCTGAGGTCTGTTTTGATTACATTGTCTACAGAAATGCACATACACACTATACATATATGTAAGTTTGTGAATACCTATATGCATGCAAATGAGTATATGTATATATATATAGTGTGTATGTGCATGTACAAAGTCCAGCAGGGGGATTTACATTATACATGAATACTTTAGCTAGGTTTTAAAAATCACACTTGATAGTTTTGATAGAATAGTAGAGCTGAGAAGCAGCTCTGCATAGTCGTGTCTTTTTCTCTATTTTCATCAGGAAAAACATGGTATTGACCAAGGTGGTTGCATTCTACATTAAAGTTGTTTCCAATTCTATGCAAAAATACAAAGGTGAGCTACTTATGTGCCCACCACTGTTCCTTTGAGGTCCTTTGGCTTTGCCAACAAAATAAAGGTACAGGTATTAGAGCACTCCTAAACTATGAAAGATTCCCATTGTTGAGAATTTTCTACTATGTTCCTTATTAGTGAGGAAGAAACAAAGTAAAGTGAATTGTATTAGGAACTGAGATAAGTTTATTTTGCCTCAGGGCAATTAACAAAACAGATGTCTTGTTAATTATCACTAATTTGATTAATTATCTAATCTGCTTAATTATCTCTAAATATTACTACATAACAAGAAAATCTCAGATGTTTTGACTGAGATTTGATATGAGAGAGAACATATCTGGACTCTTGATTTAATGTAGATTTTGCAACTGATAAGATTTTACGTTGATAAGATTTCACTTGAGCCTATCAATTCCAAGTTTACAGTCCCAGATCACTCTGTCCCAGATCACTCATTCAGCAGATGTTCCAGTCACTTTAATATTTTCAGTGGCCTTTCACTGGACTTGTTCAGTACATTCCTACCCCTCTTATAGTGGGGAGGCCACTATTCCAGCTGTGTTTTACTTGTGCTTAGGAGAAGGGAAGGATCACTTCCCTTGACCTATTGGCAACTGTCTGCCAGTGCAGTACAGGATAGTGCTGGCTTGTTGTACTACAAAGCCACATTACTGGCTTATAGTCAACCAGGTGTCCACCAGGACCCCCAGGTGCTTCTCTGCAGAGTTGCTCAGTCCCCTCCTGCAGTGATTTATAGGATAAAATATTAATAAAGGTCCCTGGTTGAAGATTGTGAAACTAGGAATGAGGAACTAGTTGGGATGAAAGCATCAGGGAAAAAGTTACTGATTGGCTAAGAGATGTCCTTTTCCAGGATTGATCACCGGGTTGCTGGTGCTCCAGGATTGCTGGTCCTTGTGGACAATTTGTGTACTGCAACATAAAGTTGTATAAATATCCCAGCCCTGGACCTAGTAAGTGCCTTTGGCTGAAGACCACTGGCGCCTGCTCCATCAATTACCCTGCAAATGGTGCCCGAACAGGGACATGAAGGACGACTGTGAGGAAGTCACAACTGGGGTTAAGACTGACGGAACAGACAGGAGGGAACATCTAAGTGTGATCGCATAAGGGTGTAAAAGATCTGGAGAGAGCCATCCCATCAGTAACCATGGGAGGAACCATGTCTGTGGAGCAGGTTAGGATCATGGGGGTGCTTAAGCATATTCTCCGTAAAGCAGACAAAGATAAGGACTTGCAAGAAGGGGGCTTGATTCGGCTCTTGAAATTCAGGCTGGAGAATTGAAACGCCCTGTCACGAGCCATGATATATGACCCAGGGGCTTGGGATGGATTTGGAGCTGTGATATGGGACTGAGAGACTTGCAGGGGCTCAACGGCAGCATCGCTGCTAAAGCCATGGCATATGATGTATGAAGTGCTAAGACTGGGGTATCTGACCCCTCACCGACTTGCCCACCACCTTAGGACATGACACCAACTCCCCAACAACTGTTGGACTGCTTCCCACATGTATCACAAAGTCCTTCATTTCCTCCATCAGCCCCTCCTGACTATGAATAGCAAGAGGTGGTAGTCAGTAAACCGCCAGCTGGGCAAGATGTGCCACGGGAAAGGGCTATAGCTAAGGAGGGAGATGAAGGCTGGTGAGCAGTAAGGCATCAAGCACTTAAACGGGGGACTGGGAGATGGAGTCAGCCTTGAGTTGCATAAAGTGGTCTTGGATTATGGGCCAAAAGCTCCCTACATGTTGGCCTTATTACGAGGCTATTGTGAAGAGCATTGGTTAGTACCCCAGGACTACAAGCAGCTGATGAGATTGCTGTACACACCAGTGCAACAGGCGGTCATAGCACAGGAAACGTGGGAAGAGGCTAATCTCAAAGCTTTGGATAATGCACATGACCCGCAAATGCAAGGAGTGGGTGTAGAAATGTTTCTGGGGGAAGGGCAGTATGGGACAGTGAATGTCCAGGCCAGATGCCCACCAGCAGTGCAGATACAGGCACGGGAGATACTTCCTGAAGCTCCAATAAAGGTCACCTGTTGAAGATTGCGAAACCAGGAATGAGGAACTAGTTGGGATAGAGTATGGGGGAAAAAGCTACTGATTGGCTAAGAGATGCCCTTTTCCAGGATTGGTCACTGGCACTCCAGGTTGGTGAGTTAAGATGTGCACCGATCCTCTTGAACAACTTGTGTACTGCGACATATGGTTGTATAAATACCCCAACCTTGGACCTAAAAAATGTGTTTGGCTGAAGACCACTGACCCCTGCTCCATCAATTACCCTACATCCTCCCTGAACTGGGGCACAGGGTTACCTCTCCCAGGTAACCCTCCCTCTTTGCTGATCTTCATGAGATTTCTCTCTCTCTGCCCATTTCTCCAGCTTCTTGAAACCCTTCTGAATGGCACTACCATCTGGTTTATTAGCCCCTTGACACAGTTTTGTGACACCTGCAGCTTGATAAATGTCCATTGATCCCATCATCCAGGTCATTAATGAAGACTGCAGTATCAAAGCCCAGGGACATCACAAGTGGTTGGCCTTCAGTTGGACTTTGTGCTGATGATTACAAGCCCCAGCATTTCAGCCAGTTGTCAGTCCACCCTTTGGTCTACTTATCTAGCCCATAGTTCATCCATTTGTCAATGTTTGGCTGGATAGACAATGGAAGAACTGTGGATGTTGTCTACCTTGACTTCAGCAAGCCTTTTGACACTGTCTCCCACAAAATCCTCATGGTGAAGCTCTGAAAGTGTGGGTTAGATCAGTGGACAATGAGGTGGATTGAGAACTTGCTGGATGGCAGAGCTCAAAAGATCGTGATAAATGGGACTGAGTCTAGATGGAGGCCTGTGGCCAGTGGTGTCCCGCAGGGGTCAGTACTGGGCCCAATGCTGTACAACTCGTTCATCAATGACCTGGATGAGGGGACAGACAGCACCTTCAGCAAGTTTGTGGACAATACCAAACTGGATGGAGTGGTCGACACTCCAGAGGGAGGGTGCGACACTCGAGAGGGCTGTGCTGCCATTCAAAGGGACCTGGACAGGTTGGAGAACTGTACAGAGAGGAACCTGATGAGGTTCTGCAAGGAGAAGTGCAAGGTTCTGCACCTGGAAAGGAATAACCCCAGGCACCAGTACAGATTAGGGGTTGGCCTGCTGGAAAGCAGCTCCGTGGAGAGGGATTTGGGAGTCCTGTTTGACAAGTTAACCATGAAGCAGCAATGTGCCTTCGTGGCCAAGACGGCCAATGGGATCCTGGTCTGCACTAGGAAGAGGGGTGTCAGCACGTCAAGGGGGAGAGGATCCTGCCCCTTTACTCAGCTCTGATGAGGCCACACCTGGCATATTGTGTGCAGCTCCCCAGTGCAAGAGGAATCCGGAGCTTCTAGAAAGGGCCCAGCGCAGAATGACAAAGATCGTTAAGGGACTGAAGCATCCATCTTAATAGGAAAGACTAAGCGAGCTGGGCCTGCTTAGCCTGAAGAAGAGAAGATTGAGAGGGGATCTGATCAATGTGGATAAATACCTGAGGGGAAACTGTAGGGAGGGTGGGGCCAAACTTCTCAGTGGTGGCCAGCCACAGAGGTAAAGAGTATAAAACACAAGAAGTTCCATCTCCATATGAGGAAAAAACTTATTTATTGTGAGGGTGATGGAACCCTGGAACAGGCTGCCCAGGGAGGTTGTGGAATCTCCTCTGGAGATCTTCAAAACCTGCCTGGATGCTCTGAGTGTCCCTGCTGGGGCAGCGGGGTTGGACTAGATGATCTCTAGAGATCCCTTCCAACCTGAACCATTCTTTGATTCCCTGACTCTCTGATTCTGAAGATGTTACAAATTTCTGGTAGGATGTTAATTTGCTTAGGAATGAACATGTTTCTCAATTTCTGAGGCTGCAGCTTTTGGGATTTAGAGGTGTATCGGTACCCATTTGAGTGACTTTGTAATCACGCTACTGCTAAGATTTAACCCTGGCCTTAGTTTTCAAACAGTTGCCTTATCAATACAATACAAATAGATTTCAGTATTTCAATAGATTTCAATTTCAATAGATTACAAATATAATACAAATAGATTTCCCTCGGAACCTGCCAATCACATCGAATCACAGTTAGTTCTGTGAGTGCCCTCTCAGAAGTCCCCCATTAAAAGTTATTTCTTCATAATTTTTGCTGGTGCAGGTTTGGGGCTTTAAAAACTTTTTTTTTTTTTTTTCCTGCAGATACATACTCCAATATTCTAAACCACAGCACAGTTCTTGAGATTTTGTCTTATTTTGTCTAATGTCTTGATATGATGAACATTTTGAGACACGTCTATAGGTATGGATTCATGGCTAACTATGTTTTTCTCTAATAAAAAGTTAATATGAGCTATTGCAATTTTTTTTTAAGTAAAAAATTGAGTTACAGAAACCACAGCAATAACTCAGTACTCTAAAACTACATGACATATGAGTAAAGAATTAGAGGTCATTAATAATTACTTCATGATCATCTCCCTTTCAGAACAGTTAAATACCAACAGAGGAGGGGACAATATTTTGAAGTTTCCTGTTCTGAATCAAGTCACAGCAACTGCAAGCCAAGCTACATATACCGGGAACACCCTTCCAGACAGGAAGGGTCTTGGCTAATGAATGCAATTGGGAGATACAGGTCTAAAACTTGGCACATATTTCATCCACCTTGAAAAACATAAGATTAGGGATCTGGAAAAGCGTGCTTTTCAAAAGTACTCCAGTCTGTCAGTGTTACATACCTAGCAAGGTTTTATTCCTGTTATTTTATCACATTTGATCTACAATATGAAATTGAATCTTATGACAAATTCTTGGAATAACTAAGTGATACTTGATAGACAAAATTCAAGGTTTAGGCAATCAAACAGATTTAGGCTTTGATAATTAGACATAGTTTTTTTTTGATATAAACAGTGTTTTAGGGTGAAAGTTAGAAAACAAACTGTTGAAAATTAATATTAAAACACTAGCTTGCTATACAGAGTATGATACGCTAACTTCTGTATTTCATAGCCTAATTACACATTCTTACCAAAGCATCTGGTGTGAATATTTTTCACAGAATACTGCACATCACAGACTTCAAAGAGGAGAGAAAAAAAAATAGAGACATAGTAACAATTATCTGCTGAGTTTCAAAATTTGTTCCTGGCCCCTGCAATTCTCCATCTATGTTGTATAAAAATGCATTTCTAGAAAGCAGGTACCTTTCTTTTTCCCTATCGGTTTCCAGAGGTGTCTTTAATTAGAGACATAGTTAGTAGCAAAAGCAAAACTCAGATAAAAAAGTCTGGATTCTCCATTTAGCTTGACTTTCTATCCATTTAATGAGATAAACCTATAATAAATTTTTAGAAAGATTAAACCACATTGCAAGCACATACTAAAAACAGCTTTAAGAAAGACTAGATGATATTGTTAGGAGTAAATAAAATTAACCGCATAAAGAGGGGGTCTCTCATAAAGAGAGTCTCTATAGAGACTATAAGAGTTTCTATAGTCTCTCGTAAAGAGACTATAGAAATATTTTTGTTAGGCTGTTAGAAAATAAATGAAAATAAATGTTAGAAAAAAATTTATCATATTCAGAAATCTTCTTGAAGGTATTTTGCTAATGCTCTAGAAAGAGGAAAAAACACACAGGTGAACAGCCTGTGCCTTGAGCTCCGCCAGGCCTGGAATACAGCCCCGATGAAGATCTAACATGGCAGATGGAAGATAAGCCCCAGTAAGACGGTTGGTAGGCAGAGAAAAGAAGCTCTGGAAAGTTTGTACTGATGGTGCAGCCTGTAATTGAAGATATATATGCAGCTCTTGTAAAACTTAAATGCATAAGTACTTTTGAATATCTTCTTGATGTTGTACTTCTACTGTCACACATACTACTTTCTGTCCAGTAGAAGAACATGTCATCTTGCACATTAAAAAATGATTTGTGCTTAGCAAAACACATGGTTAATAATAATCTTCAGGCAGAGCAGTACTTTCTTTAAAGGGAGTAAATCCTTGTTCATGCACGGCCAGGCTTCCTAGGAGCATGATGGAGTTGATTTTTGCAGGAAATGGAAGTTTATGAAAAGCTGATTAGAAACTGCAAAAATGAATTTTGTAAATGCCTCTAGAAACCTCACTGTCCTCTTCTACGGTGCAAAGCTTGCCAGCCTTCCTTGCAGCATAACACAGACCATTGTGTGCAAGAGGACTGGAATATCCATTCTTTGCAAACAAACTCTACACTTCCACATGTATATCCCCTAGAGAAAGAAACTGTTAATTTGTTTTGCATGATGCACTACTGGAAGGCACAATGATGCTGTTGTGCTATGGATGGTTTAAGATATTTTTCTTTAAGAATCTTAGAAAGGGCACTTTGGTGCTGAATAAATAAATAAATAAATAGATAGATAAATAAAACTAATCAACAGTTTTATACTGCTGCTGTTTACCTGGCACGTATATTACACAGATGTTCAACCCTCAATGGTTAGGAGAGAATTAAATTTTTCAAAACTGTTGTCTGGTAGCTTTCTTCAGCAAACCATTTTGTTTTCTCACAAAAGAAGAGACATTGGCTGCACAGTTTGCGTAGTAGATGTTTATATAATTGACATCTGAAAATTGAGAACAGCATGTGGAAGATATCTTCCATTTACTTCATCAGCCAGTCTTGTCATCTCACTAGCATAATGCAATCATATTTCTTTTTCATAATCCCAAATACATCACTCATGAGAATAAGGGACACATCAAGATTTTTTTGTGTAACTCGTATGGTAGAATATGAAAATAGCAGTAATCCACTGTTAAAAGGACTGTCAGAGAGTGTCTTCTGAAAAACACACTTTGTTTTGCAAAGAGTGCAGAGGACCAGCCAAAACTTCCCTAACAAACAGGCACACTCCTATTTTAAGCATTCAAATAATATTTTGGTGTAGGCTTCCCCTCTCACACACAAACACTAAACAGGACTAAATAAGACTCTGACCCTCTGTGAGTGGCTGACCACTATACATAATAAGCAATAATTCTGTTAACTGGTGTTTTGACCACTTTTTCTCCAAGAACAGGCTATGAGGAACAGAAACAGATTTAGCATCTGGAACTTGCTTCCCACTTAATATCATGATATAATAACAACTGAGAAAAAAAAAATCTAGGATTCCTGCAGTTCAACAGTTGTGGAGCAACTAAGGAAATGTTCTTTAAAAAAAAATGAAGACTCTTTTATTAACTCAGAACTTGCTAGCATCCTGCATGCCAGATAGGAAACAATAAAAAAAAAAAAACTTTTTAGAATTTAGGTGGAAACTAGCATTTAGTTGTCAATTCTGTCATCTATATTATTACTTAGTTAACTACAAAATATACAGAAATATGGAAATGTGACAGAAATCCCAAAGTTAAATGGAATGCATATATGACCAGTTTCTTGCATAATATGTGTAGAGTAGCAATAGAATACATGAGCAGTTGAGTTCCAAGCAGCAGACAACTGGCAGGCAAAGATCAAATGCAACATCATTCAGTCCTCAAACATACAAATCTAGGAAGATCTCTATTTAGAAAAAAACTACTCTAAGGAGCACTGAACATGAAGGGAAAGGAGAAAGAAGGAAATTACCATCATGTACTCCACAGTCAGCACAGGAAAGATTTATTAATGGCACATATATGTGTGTTCCACTCTCCCACTGAGACCCTGGGGAAGTCTGAAGGCACTAACAGGACAGGGTTTCCTATTTACCCCAAGCTGTAATGCTCAGGGAACATTTTAAAGAGTCTAGCTGAATTCAAGCAAAAAGAAACATATCAAGGTATTTAGATGAGTATATCATACTCATACATCATATTTGTTTTGCTTTTGGTGGGCTCCAAGTTTAACCTTACTGTGCAGAACTTGTCTTTGCCTTGTTGAGCCAGGCTGGTGTTATGGGAAGAGCTGAAAGCCTGGGAAAGCACCTTCTTCCTAGAAATGTGTCACAGGAGTTTCCTGCCTATGAAAGGCAGCCTGTCTGCAGGGCCTGGCACATCCTTGAGTGTGGGATGGCCGGCGCAGATCAGAGCCTCTCCTGCAAGAGGGCACCTGCACTGCTGTGAAGTCCAGACCAGGTCAGCATGCAAGGCTGGGCTGGGCAGCACACAGCATGGTCAGGAGCTTGTTTTGTGTAGAATTGTGCATGTATACATGTTTTTTTGTTGTCGTTGCAGTTGTCTTGAATTTGTTCTTCATTCTGGAAGTTTCACAGGTGACTGTGAGTCTAGTCTGAGAAACTCATCAAATCCAAAGGTAAAGGGTGGTGCAGACCCCTGGAACTCAGGCTTCAGTTGTGAACACTTCGGGATCTTAGCTGTTATTCAACATTGTATGAAACATTTTGCCTTCAAGAGTAGGAATAAAATCTCCATAAATGGGACCTGTGTTACGGTGCTTCCCTGAGTCTTCAAACTATGCAGGAGAACAAACCCAGAACCAGTAACTGCTCTGCTTGCCAGCATTTCCAAACCCACTTAACTTCACTGTGGGGTACAGAGGCAAGAGTGTAAGCAAAAATGAACAGAGAGCAAAGAATTCGCCTTGCCTAACATAAATAATCTTTCCAAATCAACATCAAAGCTAAACTCTTCCAGTTCATAATTGATCATTTTCACTGTTAGAATCTAAACAACATATTTTTATTTGGTCTAGATCAAAAGAAACATTTCAGCCTGGAAACCATGAACTATTCTAGTTCAACTGAAAAAAAAAAAAGAACTTGTCAAGTTACATGGCTTCTTTTTCATGGAAAATACTTTCATGAATGTGATACTGATTTTGAACTTGTCAAGAAAACTAAGCTAAAATTGCATCTCAAAAAGTGTTTTATCTGAAAAATCTTTAAATGCATCTGTCTGAGGGATGTCTATGTAATATGCACATAGACTCATTAAATATATTACTTTTGTTTATACATTTTAATAGGAGCACAGTTTCTGTACACAATTATCTTTCTTGTATTGTAAATTTGACAGCAAGCTGTCTGGGAACACAATTACAATCAAGAACCACACTTCTGCTATACATAACCTGCCTACAATCACCGATGCAACTAGATTGTAGTACAATCAAAGAAACTTCACCTGATCATTCTAGGTCCATGCTGAAACTTGCGAGTGCAGGATGAGTAAATACGAATTATGTTAATGTTATTGGTTCTTATTCACCTATTCTTGGGAGATTTTCTCTAGTTTCTAGAGCAGCCTGATTTTCCCTGATTGCCGGAGGCCTCTCATTTCTTACACTGAGCTCTGCATGCTTATTAGATTCTTGTACATCATTTCTTGTACAAAATTCACCACATGCGAGGAAGAGAATATGAATTAAGGGAAAAGAATGAGCATGGCATACAGATTACTCATACGTGTCAATAAATCTGAAGTAATTGTTACATATATAGTATGTATTTAAATTAGATATCCTTAATGATAGTAGTCTCTTAAATAACATTTCAAATATTTAAGTGACTTTTTATTCATAGCTGGCTGCCAGTTAAAAAAAGCAGAAAGAGAAGAAATAGAAAATGCCTACTGAGAGACTGGGTGTCCAATACTTTCATGCTTCAAGGAGATTGGGACCCCTTAGCCTGATACGTACATATACAGCCTAATATACACACACACATGCATATATATATATGTACGTATATACATAGATATATATGATGTATCACATCTGAGTATACCTGACAATTTAAATATTCCCCCAAATGACAATCCCATCAAAACATCTAAAGCAAGCAATAATGCACTTTAAAAAAGATCTTATGCATCTTTCTATGATTCAACAGACCGCTTTCATTCAAAGGCAAGAGCTCCCTCTAGATAACAGCCTGGGGAATTTTCCAAGCCCGAATTTTGAAGTGAACATTAAACAAAAGAGTATGAAGTCAGTAAATGTAGGAAGCACCAAAGAACAGTTGTCACAGTTCTGAAGAGACATGGAACTTCTCTGCCAGACTTATGTTAGTAATAAAGAAGTTGTTTGGGAGAAAAAAAAAAAAAGGAAGAAGAAAAAAAGAACTTTAGCACCTGTAGCATCTTGAAGTGATTCTTATTATATAAGATTGAGTTATATGGGTCGTCTCCCAAAATTAAAAGCAACAGCTTAGCAGCTCCCTTTGTACTCAAGTTTCTGCACAGACACAGAGCTATGACTGATCTCTCCCTAAGCCTTTTTCTCGGCTTAGCAATGAAATGCTCAGGTTGGAAGACAGTAGTCGGTTTGAGGTAACAGAGAGCAATAATCTTCGAGACCAATAGTTACAGAATACGGCCTACAAGAAAAAATGGAAGCAACTTGGATTATTTAGCCAGAAGAGATGGAGACAGAGAAGAAATATGACATCAAAGACTGCTGTGAGGAACAAGGAGACAATCTGTTCTTCATATCATTAGAGGATGGGACAAAAGAAACAGATTTAAATTGCCCAGCGCAGCAGTTCTGGAGCAGTCATAATTTGTCAAATTTGAGTTTGAAGACTTCCAGCAGTGTCTGGGATTTCTTAGATACGGCTACTTCAGCCCAGTGGAAGGGATCGGTTTGCTTGACAACCTTTGCCTCCTTTGCCCCAGGATTCTCTTCTCTTGTACACCTCATACACCTCTTGCTGACTGTACTCATTTACACCTCAACATGGCTTACTTCTTTGCAGCAGCATAACATGCTTTTCCAGGATAAGTTTATGACTCACTACAACTTCTCAGTTCTTTGGGGAGAAATATTACGTGGTCATGGAAACTTAGGGCAATTTGCATATTAATCCTTAGCATAGAACGTTTTCCATATGATGTCGTTTACTAGTTCTATCTCAATTTACACAGTTAGGAAAATTCCAGTGCACTCTTCAATGCTGACATACTGTTACCAGAAAACGGCAGTTTCCAGAAACCAATATGACTGAGAAGAAATATTAATATCAAATCACAAGATGGTTTGGGGGAATTCTAGACAAATGGGGATTAAAGCATCCATCAACAGCAATTTCACATAGGGATTTCCATGTCTGCATAAACTCCACTGAATTTGAGTGAATTACAGAAAATGATTTCACATCCAAAATTAGCTTATTTCTGACCATTGAAGAGACTGAATTTTCATTTTGCAACACAGAAAAAAATTCATGAGCTGTTTACCTTTTTGACAGAATACTTTCTAATTTTCTGGGATTTTTGCAGCACTTTCTATAAAAAAAAAAACCCATGGCGAGATTGAAATTTCTGCTCATGTTTAGGAATAAAAATTCACTTTATCAGAAAGTTTTCTAAATATTAAAACTAAAATGATTTTAGTAATATTGCCAAAATATTTGCTCACTTCAGCAATGGTTGTCAACATTTTTCCACAATGTTTATGGTCTCATTTTACAACTGAATGTGTATGGGAACCCCCACTCATATTTAGCTATAGAAGAAGAGTTATAGCTGAAGAGGGTATTTTTGGCCCTCCTTAAAAACCCCAGTAGACCCTAGCTTGAGAAACTGTCCACTAGGAATGTTCACTGAAAGCACTTAAGTGAGGAAGTAAAAATATAATGTTCAAGTAACTTTTGGAGGTGTCTTTCAAGCTTAAACACAGAAACCAAGCCACCTCTGTCTTGCACATATGCAAACTGTACACATCATCTAAGCTTCTTAATTGGTGCAAAAAAACTTTATTTACTTAGCCAATAGAAAGGATTGGCAAAAAATCCTGAGGACAAGTATATCACTCTGTTTAATAGACAGCAGGAGTGTACTGACATGCAAGCCAGCAATTACAATACAAAATATTCACATGCCTGCCAAAGAATGATGTCAGTTCCAGGCTGTGGTGTTTGGTACATATCAAAATACCTTTGCTGCTAGAAAGAGAGGCATGTATATGTGAGCTGTATATGAATTTCCAAACTTAATAAGGCCACACACCTTGAAAATGGATCATTTAATGGTCAGCATCACAGAATACATTTATGTACAGTAAGATTCCTTTTTAGATGTTAAACATTGATTAATGTGCGGCCTTTTAATTTGATCTTAGACATCTGGAAAAGATTAATAACCATTTAGTTTTTCTTTCTTTTAAAATGTCCTTCTTCTTTAAGTAAAGAGCTTAAAACAAGTTATACAGTAGAGGAAATACTTTAACAGTCTTACTTTATTAATAGGACACATCTTTCTTGTTACATAATGAGTTAGGGACAGAGGGAATTCCTTCTGTATTGATAAGCTGAGAAGATTAAAAGAACTATCAGGGCATTGTCTCTGGAGGATCCCCAAAAAATTGCATTGAATTTAAGCCAGGATTTTTAAAATGAAGTCTTTTTTATTATTTTTTTCTTTTCCTGTTTCTCAGCAGAATCCAAATTCTTATTTGTTCTTTCCTCAGTTTTCTGAGAAGGGTTGGCTTTTATTAATCACCTCTTATGGCTCCTGAATGGATAAGCACAGCTTAATACCCAGAGATTTACCAGATATAGTTTTGATATCATGGGACCAAGCCAAAGCCTACTTCAATCTTTGGAGATCTTTCTTTGCATTCACGGGAATTGAATCCGGTCTGTAAAAAATTCACAAGTAGTCTCTGAGTGAGTAATTTCAGTTGCCTTGAAACTGGCTTCACACATCTGTGATTGAGAGATAACATAATAGGGAGGAATCAGAAATCAGTTCCTAAAAGAGACAATGAGCTGTAGACTTAAGACAAACACAATCCAAAATGCAGCAACTTAGTAAAAAGTCATAATTGGCTATGAATAACTTCCTTTTCCTCCCACACACCCAGGAGCTGAGAAAATATTGAAGGAAAGATGAGAAAATTCCCATCCATTTCTCATGAACATGGAGTCAAACCTTGGGAATCAGTGTTGCCTGCCTGCCCCTTTTCTCCCTCCTCCCAGTGGAAAAAAATGCTGTGACCACCTCCTATGGAAAACTGGTGAGCATGAATCATTGTGTTGATGAATAATTCTCTTCTTAAAACATTTCCAAATTGTTGCCAGCTTTGTGATTCTTTCACCTTTGTGCCTGGAGCAATTCCTGTACCTGTGAGAGAGAAGGATAGAATTGTGTTAGTTCTGTGGGTGAGTTACAAGGGAGACACTACTACAACTGGTAAAATAAGAGACCACACTCCTGAGCAGCTTCTGCAATGACTGAGGATCCAAGTTTGATATCTTTAAAATATCTCCTCCCTGAAAAGGAAGCAGGTTATTCTCCACTCTGACACAGAACGCTTTTCACAGAGGCTGAGCTCACAAATAGATATTGCTATGTTCTACCTTCCTTCTCCTCTTGTATTACTTGTATTAGTATACCTAGCTGAAGCATTGCACTTAATAGTCAACTTCAATAGTTGTGTTGTTAAGTCACACGAAATTAAAGTGTGGTTTTCAAACACAGGATCTTGACACAATTTGTAAAAATAGAACTGGCACTTCCTAAAAGCTTTGGCTGAGCATCTCTTTCCTAAAAGGCTTTGTAGGCAATTACGCTGTGGAACTAAGTATGGAAATACCCACAATAGTGGTTGCAGCTGTGCAGGTCCATCTGAATCCGGTTCACAGGGAATTTTGCTGACTTGTTTCTTGAGGAGTTTCATTCACACTCCTCAAGGCAAAAATGAGCAAACAGTGACATCAAAGTCACCTATTCATGAGCATCAGAACGACATCTTATGCATGCTCCTGTAGAAGGAGGCTGGGATTCAGGCCATCTATGGAAAAGGGAAGCCTGTGAAAGCCCTAGAGATTTGGATCAGCTCCTGTGAAAATGGTTGACTCTTGAGCCTTGTGTTTGTGCTGAAGATGTGTGGTGACATTGCTCATTGGGACGTGCTGGAACTGACAGTAACTCCTAATAGAAGTTGAGCTTCTGAAAACTAGCAAAGATTATGTAGATTTTCCAGGGATCTTTTGTTCCTTCTCAGGAAAGGGAACATCCTTTCAACCCTAACAACCCTAACAAGTCTTCCTTGTGCTTTGCTTACATCAGATTTCCTCTCATTTTACAGAATGCCACAGTGGGAAGAAGCCACACCTACACTAGGAAATCAAACTATGGCAAGGCATATTCCCAGGCACCGGTAAGCAATCACGCAGTAAAACTCTAAGAGCAGCCCCTGATATTTGGCCTCTGTCAGCTAGCACTCTCCCAGGCAATTCCTGGACATGGCTCAGGCAGGACACCCATAGCCACTCTGTTTTGAAGGCTCAAAAAATTACTTTTATTCCATTTCAGAAAAGATGTTATGGAACTATCTAAACCTAAGGAACTTCTTTATCTCCCTCTTCAATTTCACATTTAGTTCAAGTACTCTTGCAACCATGCATCTAGCATCTCCATGTAACAGATGGGAAATTAATAATCTAAAAGACAGATTATCAGAAAGCATTTCAGAATTGAAACAGCCTTGTAAAACGCCCTTGCCAAGACTACACAGGAAGGAAACTGGTGGTGAAGGTTATTGAATACAGATCTCCTGAGTCCTTTACTGGCACTGTCATCAATGCACCATCCTTCCTTTCCTTTATTAGAATACCATATATGCTGTATAGAAGTTGATAATATCCTTAGATTCTCAGATTACTGTAAACAAATAGAAGATTTTGTTTTAAGTATTGAGACATGCTTTAGAAAGCATTCGATTTCTTCATTCGATTATACTGATGTAATTCAGAGTCAGAACACAGGATATTTAGATTGCTCTCCTAGGAACAGCAGTAAAGGTATTTGTTTTATTACAGCTAAGGTAAATAATAACAGTAATTGGAGAACTTTTTTTTTTTACCTGTTAACAAATGATTAATGACTATGCACAACTCATCAGGAGGTGATATTTAAAATAGTGTAATAGCATACGCCAGATGGCCTACTTCACATAATGGAAAAGAAAAAAGCAGGTTTAAACAAAGTATAATATTTCTCAGGTTACCTCAGCTGTACATTAGACAAAGGTTAGTGATGAATACGATAGACCCAATGGATGAATGCAATAGACTCGAGCAATAGACCCAAACTTTCCCAAATTTTCCTGAAAAACATAATGAGTAAGAGAGAAAATCAGAACAGAGGGTTTACTTCTGAACAGTAAGGAGAATTTAAAGAAATGTTAAGCCTTTCCAAAAGACTGAAGAATATAAGTTTAATATGAAGGAACATAGTGGCTGCTTACACTTCATGTGATAGAAAGGAAGGGGTGCCAGACATTTCCACCAACACACATATACATTCAGATAACTCCCTTCATAACAAAAATGCCATTAATTGCCAGGTCACATAATATTAGGCTCAGATACACAGCCACTTTTTTGTTTAAAACCATGCAAAAAGAAAGATCCTGCCCAAACATACTGAATAGTATATAGTTCCTTGAATGACAGGAATTGGTTTCTCTAGATCAGTCAGGTAGTGAAGAAGGGAGAGGAAAATACTTGACTCTTCCTCCTTTCAATATTTTTCAGTAGGTCTTACAAATGCTCTTGTTTCTAACCTGAGAAGATATGCATTCTGAGAGTGCCTGTTTTCCTCCTCTCCAAAGCAATAATGAAATATGCATTTAAGTTAAAGAGAAAACCTCCACTGTTTCAAAAGATGCTGACTCTGCTCTATCAGAGTTAGAGAATAGCACAGTGATCATATCTCGAGAATGGTATTTACTTTAAAAGGAGAAAAGAAACTCTCACAGTTATGATTTAATTTTACAGTTTATTACATGATTACAGCATTCTTACCTAGTCTAGCATTCTTCTCAGTTGATCTATTTTATTTCCCATCAAAATACACTATATTTTAGCTCTAAACTTTTACTATCTAATTTTTTATATTACTGATAATCAGCTGTGGAATTTTACTTCATATCATTCAAAGTCGAGTCTACTTAACATTTCTGGTGCTCTGGATGCTCGTTTCATAAACAGATCTGTGATTCTGCTATTGATTCTGCCATTTCTGGGGGTATTTTTTCCAGGATGAAAGACTCCTCCACATTAATATTTAAAACAGCACTGGCTATTTTTGTGATATGCCAATTCTGAAGTGTTGAACAAGCTAATTGTATTGGATCTTTCTTAATTACATTTTTCATTTTTCTTACTGCCTTCTTAGTATAATATTAAGCTAAGCTAAATAACATTTGCATGATGTTTGCATGTTGATGTGATATAGGTTGTAAACATGGACAGAACATTTGTTATTCATCTCAGTTGAATTTAAGAAGTAAGGGCTCACATAAAATGGCCACTTATACAACGGCAAATGAATCCCGGAGCCTCCTCCAGGAATGCAATAGACAAACAGATTTATAAAGTGTAAATTGGAAAATACAATACACCCCTTACAGCCAAAAAATCTGTCCCAAACCAGATGGTGGCAGGAACCACATTCATATTCTGATAAGTTTTTTATTGGCATAGTTAAGACTTGTGTCTCCCCGATTTACAACTGAGAGCTAGATTGCTGGGCAAAAGAAATGCTCTATTTTAGTACCCTCCCACTTATATTTGATTTTAGATACCCTTATACTTCCATCACTGCTATTATATCCAACTGTTTGGACTGTTATTTTGCTTACTGCTGTAGCTGTGACTTATAACTGCTGGCCTCAAGCCATGAAGTGATGGAAAATGCAGAGGTGGCACCTTTCACTTGCGTTTTTGAATAGACTTCTGTGGGCCAGACATTGAGTTGGATGTCAATAGCAGTCATTGCTCTTTTAAAGCCAACGTTGTACTGATATTGCTGGCTTAAAGATTTTCCTACTCCTCATCCACAGAAATGACGTTCTTTGTGTATCTAAACTCATTAACTCTTGTCCATCTGTTGCTTGTATACAGGCATTCTCATGAAATATTAGTTCTGCTTGATTCCCTTTCCATTTTTTTCTAGGTTCAAAGTCCTACTGTAAATATTTATTATGTCCAGTCTGCTGTTTTTACAGTTATATTGATTTCTCCCTTTATCTTAGTGAAAAGGCCAAATCGGATGATTGAAGAGCAATTGAAATGGACATGTGAATATGAAAAGAATTTATTAAGTAATCTTAATTTCATTAAAATAATTTATTAAGTAATCTTAGTTTCTTCAAATGCTCAAGATAAAAACGTTAAGGTTTCACTCATAGCTTATGTACATATTCCTAAGTATTCATATGCACAACTCTTACTGAAATCCCAGTCCTTCTGAAATATCAGGGTGTTAATTTAGTAATTTGCTGTTAAATATACTAGCCTCTTTAGAATATGTTTTCTTCCTTCCTTCCCACACATGACATTTTCTCAATGTCTACAAAAAGCCCTGCATAGGGAACAATATTCTTCTTTTCCCCATAAAAGAAATTCTGTTGACTGTATTTCTTGATTCTGCAAATAATATTCCTATTCTTTGCGAAAACTGTTAAAGTAATGGTCTGGGTCACTGATGCTCATGGGAGCATTTTACATAAAGAGTATTAATTTAGTACATACACATTCTTACTGCTTTCTTCGTCAGCATCATGAACCTCAAGATGTTCAGTTCTCAACTTGCAAGTGCAGAGAAAATATGCTTTTATCTATAGAAAAATAGGGAGTTGTCTGGCAAAGATGAATAATTCACTGATGATCAGTCTTGGCTACAGTGATGAATATCTATCATTTTACCGTAATAATTTTGTTTAAAGTATCTGCTTCTTGCTTTTGATGATTTATATCTAAAAAGAACTGGATCATTTTCTCTCATTAATGATAGACAACAACAGTTTAAAGTATTTTTCTATTGCTTCACTGAGTTTTACTCCTGTCTGAGATTATAGGTACTCTGTTCATACACCTTCAGCAAAATTCCCCTTTCCTCAGTGGGATTTTTCACATGACTAAGGTAAATGCTGGTGAATCAGAGTTCTTCTCATCAGTTTATCCAGTTAATAAGGTAAAAATCAGTCTATAAAGGAAGTATTTCAATTATATATATGCTGAATTTTGAGCCATGTCTTTCCTACATTCATTTTATGTTTGGGTACTTTTACTTTTCAATTAATTTTCATTTTCATTCGAAGTAGCTTATTTTCCAAAGAGAAAAACATCCTATATGGTCATCAAGGTTAGATAATTGGAGGTTTCTGTTAAGTACCGTTTCTCTTATGCCATTTTAAAACCCTCAGATAGATATAATTCCCTCACAGAGCTAACCCTCCACTTGCCTAGCTAAGATGATTTATCATTTTCTGCCCTGAGTAACAAATTCAGCAGAATTAACCATCTTTCCAGAATATAAGTCCAAATATTTAGAGAAAAATGAAAAAGATTTCTATGTCATCAGATATTTTGGCAATTGTATCCTTTTAACTGGCAAGTAAAGGACATTGGGTAGGGACAGGACTTCTGTCTCTCCAGAAATTGTGTTTTGAAGAGAGAGGTTCCAGAAAATTAGTCACAGCAACAGTTAGGCCTTGTATGCTTTTGTATTTATTGTAAATGTGATTAAAACATACTGTTTTATTGTCTTTTTCAAAATTAAACATTTTTAACCATCAGAAAATATCTTTGACTTTCTCATGGGAGATAGCTGCTCTTGCAGAGCCTTCATGGTTGAGTTCCTTACCAAGTATTAATGAAGCTCTGCCTCAATTTTACAATTTTGCTTTTTCCTTTAAACTAAAACGATGTGCATCTCCTAATTTTAAGTACCCTGGCCTTTATTCAAGGAGGTCCTTAACATGTACTTTTTCTAAGTAGCTACTTACAGGTTTTCTCAAATAGGATGCTTTCCTGAATGATTAAGCATATGCCAAAATAAAACTAGTCATCTGCAAGCTAGAATAATGTATTTGGTTTAACTTTTCAGTAGAGTGCATGGAATGAATAAAACACTTTTATTTTTTGGCACACTAAGACCAACTCAAGTTCCATAGCTAAACGCCTGAGGACAGAGCTTCTTTGTTTTTTTCCATCAGACTCTTCTCCTAAGGGATTTTTTTCTGGACATTCCTCATCTCCTACTTTGTTACCACAGCACAGGTACAGCCAAACCTCCATCAGACTAATTGACTTGTTCCCCCAAACACGCATTCTCTCATGCTTCTGAATCCAAAGCCTTGTGAGGCATAGTTTTTACAAGCAAAGCTAGAGCTCCAAGTATGAACTGAAGAGAGGATGATGAAAGAGCTAGATTTTGATAAAGAGGAATGATTATGATGTTCGGTCTTCACAGGCTAGTTGTTCTAAACCCCACCGTGGAGCCAGCTCCCATCAGATATTATTAGGCTGACACTAGATAGCATTCTTTATTCGCTACACTTATCATTATTTAAAGCTTTTATACAATTTCTGACCAGAAATAAATCAGTATGAAGAATTAGATTTTCATATACTTTTTTACCTTTTTCCTGGAAGTTATGCAAATTTTGGTTCTAGCAACTTCTGCAAATACATTTTGTTTGTGATCTTTCTTTAAACTATGAATTGTTTGAATACAGTATTTTCAACGGTTTTTCTTATTGCTGACTCAGAATCATAGACTACTTGGGTTTGAACGGAACCTCTGGAGACGATCTGATCCAACCTTTCTGCTCAAGCAGGGTCTCCTAGAGCAGGCTGCCCAGTACAATGTCCAGTTGGGTTTTGAATATCAGCAAGGATGATATTCAAAACCTGTTTCCATAACCTGTTCCATACACTCATCACACTTACAATAAAAAATATTTTTGTTATAATCTGATGGAACTTCCTGTGCTTCAGTTTGTGTCTGTAGCTTCTTGCCTTGTCAATAGACACTGCTGAGAAGATCTTGGCTTCCTGCAGCTAATGTATAATAGAAACCCACAGGCACCCACAAAACTATTCAGTGATTCTACAGATAGGCCAATATCTCACTTCCAGCAAGTCCCAGTAAGGGCAGGATTTATTTATATGAATGAAGTTTAAAAAAATGTTCTAAAATTATATTTGTAAAGATACTATTAACTTTAATTATTGCTTTGATTAAAGGTGGTCTAGCAAAACAAGGAACCAATACTACTATTCAGCTGTTTATCTGAAAAAGTTGCTTGAACAAAAACTTGGTAATCATCTAAATCAGAGTGACTTTAATGTTACTTTTCCAAACAACAGCATATATCAATCTTCAAGTGTTGAATGCATGTAATGATTAAGATGTTTAATAACCTGTTATTATTTTACACTCGAATTTTTATCCCCTTAACCAGCTATGATTTTTATCTTTTAAACTCTTTAAAGATTCATCACTTTTTTACAGAATAAGATTGAAAACAATGTGTAAAAATAAAATAGAAGGGAAAAAGAAAATGTTAGATGGAAATCTCCAGCAAAACCAAAATCCAAGAAAAAATCATAACAATGAAATATAGACCCAATTCCTTATTAAATCTTTCATGATTATTAGTCACACAATTTCTCTTGAGACCAGCTTAATTTACTTTGCAAATAGTTTCATTATTCATTATAATTTAAAAACCATTCTGTTTTAGGAAGACGTATTCCATGGGGTACATTTTTGCTAAGTAATTTTTATTGGTGGCGATATTCTCAGAGTATTTATCAGAGCACAATTTCAACACTTTAAACAGAAGAAGCACAAACTGAAATGAGATTTTGCTCAAGAGTTTCATCTTCCCACATTGCTGCCTACTGATCTAGTCATATTCTTGCAGTGAGACTTATATAGCTAGGTCCCGGCAAAAAAAGATATAATTGACTTTAAGGGAGCAAAAGAATTAGATGTTATCCTAATAGCATTCCTTATTGATAAAAGATATTAAAAAATAAGCAGTATGCATCATTCTAAAAATATGTTTTAATTCTCTCATAAGACATTTTACATTATAGTTAATAAATGACCTAGATTCTGCTATGCTTTAATAAAAATCTATGGCAGTTCTACTCAAAAATGTCTAAATGGAAAGTACTTATCTTCATTATTTTGACTCTACATGATCCACCCATAACTTGTTTTAGAAAAGTATGGTAAAAATATGTGAAAGAAAAGGAGGGATGGAGATGGATCAAACACTCCCTACCCATTCTGAGCATGAGCAGCTTGAAATGTAATTAAATTTAATTGCATAATGATTATGCATAGATATTTCAACCAGTTTGAACAATCTGAAGATTTACAGGATGTAGTCTTCCTTCGCTGCATTTCTCTTTTAGAAATCATCCTCACAACATCTTCGGGAAGCTGCATAAATATCATTGAACAAAGCTAATCCTATTCTTGCTGCTTCCAAATTCACCTCTTAAAAAACACACATGGCTGATGCCTTACAGCAGCCTGAGAGGAATGGCTGCTCCTTGGAGCTGCTGGTGCTCTCGAAGACCAGGACCAAGAGCTAAGCTTCTCAAGCAGTGAAGACCACATGTGTTTGTCTAACACAGCCATAAAATACACCTACACTGCCAGGAGAACTGCAACCATACTCTTGAATTGAGAGATAGACTTACTGCTCGTGAATGGTCACCTCATGTAGGTGCACCTCGGTCCAGCTAGTCTCTCCTCCATTCATCAGCACTCTCAGGGAGCACAGTGTTTGCCTCTGTTTTGCTCTTTGAGGAGACAGGTACCAGTTCTTCCCAGTTTATCAATCAGGCGTGTGTCCAGGCTCCAGCCAGTTCAGGCTTCTGTTCTCCATTAGCGCACAGAGTGGGAATCTCCCCACTCTGATGGTGTTTGCCTAGGAGGACTTGCCTTTGTCTCTTCCTGCTTTTTCTTTCCCTGTAATGCCGTCATCGTCAGCTGCTTCTTCTCATGTGAGATTTATAAACCTGCTTACACTGACTGCAATAAATTAGACCTTACATGTACCACATGCTACTAAAGATAAGGGAAGATAGACAGGATGGCTTTACATTTATATCTAATCAAAGGCTTGGACTGTGCTAAACCTGGCACTTCCAAAGATCAGATCACATCAGAAATACTAAACTGATCCTCATAGAGTGACTTTCCTGACACATGCATATCAAGTAATTGAAGTTAATGTAAAAGCTGACTGTGCAGTGTCTGAAGTAATCCATGCAGCTGGGGAAGATGCAAGAACAAGGGAGGTGCAGGGAAATGGGTGGTGGGATAACAAGGACAGGAAAGGTCAGGATCCCAACAAGACAGAACTAGGAATCCTAAAGCACTTGCTTTGATATGATATTCTCTGCAATATCATCGCACTGAATTTCATTGCAGTATTTGCTTGGGAAAGGAGGCAGAACATAAGTGCCTGGAGAGAGTAGTAGTTCAGTATGAAAAAGAATATTGTAGTGCTATATAGCACAACATACACAGCAAATAAAGCAAAGAAAAGTGTACGCTTAACGTACAAAACATATCTTAACTGGTAGACAGAAATAACTCAAAAAGAAATTCTACTTACTTTATTGCTAGAAATTTATTCTCCAGCATTCCAAAATAAGTTAAGTTTTAGAGAATTTATAGAGAACTAGAATAGAAAATGAACCACCATCTACTTCCCTTTCTAGTGCTGTATGGATATAACTTTTCCCAGTGAATAATAATTTATTCAACTTTTCTTTACATTCTTTAAAACTAGAATCTTACTTTTATCACAGTTTATAGCTGGCATGCTATAAACTTTGCTTGTGCTGATATTGCAATTACAAATGCACCTGATTTTCAGAAACTCATTTGTGGACAATTCAGCTTGCCTAAATCTCACACTAGAAGCCCAGAAGCAAGAACTAATTATTTCTGTGTATGTCTGATCCTTTTTGGTTACCATATATCACTAGAAGACATTTATCTCTTTAACTGCTATATAATCTCTCTGTATAGGTAATGTGATGCTTCCCTTTGGATGCCCTGGACAATGTGCCAGGGGAGGTAAAGTACTTTGTAAAATATCTCAAGATACTATGAATGTATGCATTTAACATACCTGTAGATTAGGAATGCCCAGTCTTAAGGAAACTGGTCATCCAACCACCTTGAATCACACTTAATCCAACTTATGTTAAGATAAAAGGTAAATAAAATATATATCCTTATAGAGAATAAATAAACATGCATTTACATTTATGTATTTACAGATATACATACATTCGAAAAAGACAAATGAAAAAGAAGAAAAACAGACTTAATCAACTTATACTGATTATTTTGAAAATATCTCTTACCCAGGTTATTTACCATCTTGACAAGGCAGAATTCAAGCATTCAGTTTACATACATTTCTTCTTCCCCAGCTTGC
Organism: Tinamus guttatus; assembly: GCF_000705375.1. The sequence goes on from NW_010582014.1 coordinate 486,444, forward strand.
ATTCATGAAAAAAAAAAGAACTCTATCAAAGAGCCCCTCTTCTGGGTGGAGCATATTTTCTGCTTTTAAGCATTTTTTCTCTAGGGGATTCAGACAGATTTGAACTATTTCCCTGAATATTACTCTGTTTCCTTCTTTTGCAGGCTGAACTACTTTCTTAATTGCAGTAAGTATGTCTTGCTTTATTTTATTTATTGGGCACTATATTCTCTATTAAAAAATGTAACCTATTGCAAATATTTACGAAGGATGCTTCTGAGGTCCTGTAATGTTTCATCAAATTAAACTTTTAGGCACACTTTTCTTTATGATGAAGTCAGTATCCTAGTGTCAGT
>NW_010582016.1:0-11260 GCF_000705375.1 Tinamus guttatus
AGCCTTCAGGAGTCATGTCTGGTCTCCCGCATTTGTACATCCATTTTGTAGAGTACTTCACTAGGCCATATTGGGAAATGCCATTTGTCAGGAAAATATGTGGTCGATATGAGCTCATCAGTGGGATAGATGGGGTTGACAGTACAGAAAGTCTGTCAGCTGAAGGATGAGTTTGCAACATGATCAGTGTTATGATGTCCAGGTACCTGATTGAATAACAACTAGTCCAGCAAGCGTATTGGTTTCTTTCTCCTTTGAGTGCAGGAGCAGGACAGTTTAACACATGTAGGAGCCCTGAAGGGCAATGCCAGAAGGAGCTTTCCTCTATTAGGAGTAGCCCAGCAACAGAGTTAGTACGATCAGGGCAGTCAGTTTTGAACCATAAGTTCCAAGACCTTAAGTGTGAACGTTATGGAAAAAAATGTATGTCTCCAAAAAAAGAAAAAATCTCAAATACAGTATGTAGCAAATGCATGATTCAATATTGATGAAATTAATGGAAAAGAGCAGAAAAGAAAAGAAAAGAAAAGAAAAGAAAAGAAAAGAAAAGAAAAGAAAAGAAAAGAAAAGAAAAGAAAAGAAAAAAGAAAGGAAAAAGAAAGCTGTGACTGATAGACTGGTAATGTCCTTCTTCATGATCAATATTCTTGATGGTTGATAGTATCTTCTCCCCCTCTATCAACAGCATATTCTGCCCTATAGATTTCCTGTAGGATAGAAATAACTGTTCCTTTGAATGACTAAAACATTTAAAATTACCTTAAATAGCTAAATTACTAGAAAAGCAAATAGTGGTACTAAACAATCCTTGTTTCTGACAAGCAAAAGCATTATTCTTTAACAGGTGGAATGCGCAACATTAAGCCAAAATATTAGCCTTTGAGGAGAGTTAAATTCAAGGGAGATGTCAGGGATGTTTTTTCCAGTAAAGCTGATTTCTTCACTGCTAGCAAAAATTAATAATAATGCTAGAGCTGGTTATGTAATCATGGGCCTGCCTCACCCTTGTTAGCTGTTTCCATAAATAAAATGCTCAGGATGGAAGAGAGAGATTGTTCTCAAGCCTCTCACAATATGTAATCCAGAAATGTATAAGTTCAAGTGCTCTACAGAAGAGTTAAAAAAAGGTCTTGAGTAATTCACACTGAACATATGAATCATTGGTGTTAAAGCCTATAGACTGTTTTGAAGACTATCTATCTTGTCTGTAGCTATTCTTTTGAAACACTTTCTTACCAGCCCTTCCTGATCTATTCCAGGATGGCTTCTCCTTTTTCAAACTCTTGCCACATACTCTCCTTTTGTCATGGGCCTCCAAATCACAGTTTTCCCAGCTAGGTCTCTTATTTCAAGGAAAATTCAGTAATTTTGGGAGAAGTCACCAAAATATTATTTTTTTTTTTCCAATACCAAAATTCAAAAAGAAAACAGACTTAAAATTGGCATGTTATTCAGTATCAATAAATGGAAAAACAAACAAACAAACAAAAAAGCATAAAAAGAGATAAGGTTGAAAAGATGCGTAACCCTAAATAAAAAAATAGGATGTAGATGTACATGTATATGTCAAATACTTACAGCATGACAATAGCTAAATGCAGTTTTTAGAGGGACCATCATGATTCAGGAACTTAGACTCTAAAGGAGAAATCAGGGAGCTGTTCTGGTTGTGAGTCTGCCATAAAAGCGCTGCTCTTGTTTGTTGATTATGAATGAATTCTGGTTTTGGGTAATGGCGAAATGAAAATGCCATCTATGCATAAATGCAGGATTCACTGGTTCCCTTCTAGTACCTACAAAGAAATTTAAGCAGCTGCTATTGTGTTTTAGTACAAAGTTATTAAAAAACAGTCTTTTTGGCTCAATTACTGTAGCTAATATGTCAACCATGAGTATGATATGCTGTAACCGAGTACATATCTCTGTGTGTGTGCATATATGTAAACATATAAAAATATATACATCTATGTATACATACACATGCACATCTATATATTTTCATTAGGAGACATTTTGAGTCCTAGAAGAAAAGCAATATGTGGAAGTAAAGATGTTCCAATTTCTATAGTGAAATGTGTTTAATTTTTTTTTTTCAAAATTGATCTCAAAATAGAAAAAAAACACAATATGAAAAAAAAAAAACACTGACAATACAAAAGTTTGGGGAAAGTATTTTATTAACATTCAAAATGTTGTGTGTTCATTAAAATGTAACCATATAAAACCTACTAAGTTTCAAAAATATTCTCCCCACTAAAATCTATTGTAAATACACAATTCAACTTTCCAGTCTGGAAATGCTGCAAAATAAAAATTGGTTCTAAACAGAATTTTATGAAAATATATGTAACTTCAGAAACAAAAGCTTTTCCTGAAACTTTTTTCCTGAAATGACTTTTCTGATTGAACTTCCTGTTGGTTTTCAGGCTTTTTTTTTTTTTTTTGGTTATATTTTTCATGAACTGGTATAGAACATAGATATTAACCCCTGCACTTCTGGCATCTTTACTGACCTTTTTGACAATACGTGGCATTTTCAAAGACATTGTGGGCTTCTTTAAAGCATAAGAAATCTGTCTCCCCCTTGAAAATGTTCTCAATCAGATCAGGTTTCTATCACTCATGTCATTCTTAGAATCATAGAATCATAGAATGCTTAGGGTTGGAAGGGACCTCTAGAGATCATCTAGTCCAACCCCCCTGCATACGCAGGGTCACCTAGAGCACGTGGCACAGGACTGCATCCAAGCGGGTTTTGAAGATCTCCAGAGAAGGAGACTCCACAACCTCTCTGGGCAGCCTGTTCCAGTGCTCTGTCACCCTCACTGTTAAGAAATTTTTCCTTAAGTTCATGTGCAGCCTCTCCTTCCCCAGGCTGAACAGGCCCAGCTCCCTCAGCCTCTCCTCATAGGGCAGATGTTCCAGGCCCCTGATCATCCTTGTGGCCCTGCGCTGGACTCTCTCCAGCAGCTCCACATCCCTCTTGTACTGTGGGGCCCAGAACTGGACACAATACTCCAGATGTGGCCTCACCAGGGCTGAGTAGAGGGGCAGGATCACCTCCCTCGACCTGGATTCTTCATGATGTTCCATGACACACTGAAAACACCAAGAGAAAAAAGTGATTTTAACTGTTTCTGGTTTTCTGAGTCCCAGCTACCTGCCAAAATGTATTATCCTCAAGAGTACTGACAGGACAGATTTCTTTAAAAACATGATTAAAAGAGCCACAAAATGTCGAGAAGTAAAGGAAAGGAGGGAAGCGAAAGATGAGTGCTACTAATTACAGTTTTTAAAACTAAACTATTGGATTTAATAGCTGATTAACTTTTCTTCAGCTATTCTAATCCACTGATACAATGGAATCTACATGTAACCTTGGTTTATATTTCTAAGGCACTGATTACCAAAGATATGTGCATATAGCTATCTAAAAAAATAGTTAAAATATATCTATTCAGTGACACTAGCAATTATTTACCTTGCATTTTTTATTTATTTTGCTCATGGAATACAAATATAAATATTTCTTTAACATCTACAGAATAATTCTACAGATAAAAACCTTTATCTTATCTGGAGATTGTTTTGTAACATTTTGAAATAGCTCCGTCAGTGTAAAATCAAATTTGCACAAGATATAGCTGGGATTTTTTTACCCCACTTGGACTTTAGAGGTACACTTTGAGTGAGGTCAACCCCTATCTCCCTTCCTAGGATTGACTTTGTCTCCATCAAGGTTAGAACAACTATTTCTGAACTTCGCACCATGAGAACCCATGCTGAGACAGCCGCTCATTGTAAAAAGCTAACCTTTTTTTCAACATAAACTTATTTGTGGCAACTTTGCATAAAAAATATATCTGCTAATATATCCTGCTAATATATCTGCTAAAATATATCTGCATGTATGTTCTTCATGGTAAGTTTTGCCCAGTCAAAAGTGAGATGCTTTACAGGTAAGTTTAGATACTGTAATCTAAGAAAGGAATCCTACATTGAGTAGAGACCAGGTAGGTGGGAGATCAAATAATTAATTTCCCCTATTATATGCCTTAGTTAAACAATTTTGCATTTTGAGTCCTGTGAAATGTTGCAGTTTGAAAGCCAAAGTGGTAGTGGTGGGGAGGAAGGAGTTATCAAATCAGTATCGGATTCACAAACAGTACGTGGACTATAGGTCCAATCCCCTTCCTGGGAGCAAATCGAGTTCCCAAATAGTGTGATCAACTATAAGCTCGACACTGGCAGTATCAGATTCATGAACAGTTCATCAACTGTAGGTCTGATCGCCTCCCCTCAAACAAGTAGTCGATTTCACAAACAGCATGATTTATTCAAATGCAACATTTACAAAGCAGGTTTAGGATGTCAGTACAGGAAATTCTCTACTACAGCATGGGGTTTTTAGCTAGCTCTGATGTACAAATGTGCAATCATCACTCACCCCAGAAGATGGGAGAGGGCTCTCAGTCTCGAGTCTCCTCAGGCTTTTGCGCTTTCATTTAAAGGTACAGTCAATCGAAAATCTAGAGCGCATGCTCAGTGAGGAGTGGTCGTACCTCGGAGGTGGGTAACTTTTGGGATGGAGGTGTGTTTTGACATTATAATGAGCTTATAATGAGCAAAGTTCAAGCAAAGTTCATCTGAAAGGAGTGATTTGCCACCCTTGCTGGCTCAGCACCGGACATGTTATCATGTATCTCCCATTGGACAGCTACTGTGCGGCTTAGCAGCAGCCCAGCACAGGGAGTGCAACAGGGTTTGGTCGCGGTGTCTTCACTCCACTCCATCCTTCGATACTCCCCTTTGCAGCTGCGAGGAGAGCAGATTGTGTTGCCTAGGGAACTGTGGAGGAGCAGAGTCCGTGTGTACCAGCCATCCTGGAAGTGGCAACTGTCTATCACCCCAAGCAAGCTTTTGTAATGCCAAAACTTCTGTTATGCTATATTTTTTCTCTCAGTTCCTGCTTTCAAGCAATTCTTCCACAAGCCCCCATATATTTCAAAAATCTCAAAGCTACTATTGAAAATTAAAGGGATTCAGAGTAAGTCAATAATGAACTCTCAGGCACATTGAACATACACAGTAGCCAAATATCTTTTATTTTAGTTTTCCTATAAAAGGGGAAATGGAAACAGACTTTCAGACTTTTTTTTTTAAATCTATAGCTTAAATCAGAGCTGAGAATTATTTTCATAGTGCAGATACTATAAAGATTGTTAGAGAATCAGATGAAATTGTAATGAAGGCCACACAAACAGCAAAAATGAAGAGCCTGTGGTCCATCGCATGACATCAGATGTGGAGCAAAACTGGACATGCAAAGCAAAACTATCCTGTTCATGAGACTTTCTCTAAAAGAATAAGAGGTTAAAAAAAAAAAGGTAAAGTGGTAAAGAGTTCATTTCTAGGACAACGTGTGAATGCAGAATAAACAGACCCATGTGGGGACCACTGAATGAAGGTTCACTGGAGGTTGTTCAGTTGCTGCATACAAAAGGCACACAAGCTCTCATAAAACAACAGTTGAATGAGCAGACAATAAAAGCCTAACTGCAAGAGGCAGTTAAATGTTAAAGAGATGCTGCAGCATGGAACTTGCTTAGGTAGGAACTTTCTGTCCAGTGCCACTCCATTATGATTAATGTCCGCACATGCAAACTTTATGAAAAAGATAATGAATTGATTGTGTTCCTAAACAATGTCATTTTAGATCTGTTTGGATTCCTGCCCTCCCGGGGGACCAGATGACCACATTCTGTTAGCTTAAACAAATGTACGTTTAATAGTCATCTTTCTGCCAGACAAGTGGAAAAGGGGAAACATTTATCAAGAGAAGGGAGGAAAAAACTGATCATGTTGGCTATTTGTCTGGGATATAGGTGCTGCAAAGTGTCTATTGAAAAGAGAAAATCACAGCAGTTTACCATGCCAAACTCTCTTCGAGTGTTATATAGAATGTGGAGGTCACAGCATCTACAACTGGGGAATTTTATACCCTTAGTTTCTCAAAATAAACAGGACAAAGAAAGATTATAGTTACTTAGATGCACAAAACCACGTGGACATGAAGATCATACATTCAGTGTAGTTATTCTCCAGGGTTTTTATTTTTAGTGTTCTCTTCAGTCAGGCTGGGGAAAGTCACAAAAGCCTGGGGCAATTTAAAGATTTTTTTTTCTTTCTTTCCTTTTGCTTCATTTTTTCATATTTTTAAAATCACAAATGAATTAATCTCCTCCAGGCAATTGCTATTATTCTTACTGGATAATCTAACAGATAAACTAACAAGATAATCTAACTATGCAGTGAGTGGAATATATGGAATACATGGATTGGATTTATTTCACCTATTTTCAGTCATCTATTTTCATTGGGAAAAGCTGTTGCTTGGAGATGAAGATTGCTCTTGATAGACTGGCTAGTTTAAACTAACTTTGGATATTAAAGTGTTACATATCCTAGTTCAGACACTGTTTCATCTTTGTTTGATGTCAGTAAATCACAGTCTACTTTTTCATACTAGCTATGGTGATTATACAGCAACGGGAAAGGTCTATGAGATAGAAAATAATCCTATGATATAATAACTTTCTGTTGATGGTATTGCAGCAGAAATTATTATTTATAACAATAATATTTCAGTGCCCACTGCATCAATGCATCATTAAGTATGCAATAATACACACTGGCTGTCAGCCTGCCTGGGAAAAAAAGGCTTTGCAAAAAACAACTGGGTATCCTGATGGACGAGTTGAACATCATATGTCAGCAGTGTGTCCTTGATGCAGCTAACTGTATAGGACTGTATAGTCAGAAGATTAGGGGAAATTATTCTTCTCCTTTATTATGATCTTGTTAAACCATATCTGGAGCCCCGTGTCTTATTTTGGGCTCCGCAACACAATGAAGACATTGACTGATTGAATCAAGTCAACCTGAGGGCTACCTAGATAGTTGGGAACAGGAACATATGGTGTACGAGAAGAAGCTGAGAAGTGTATGTTTGTTCAGCCTGGAGAAGTTTGGAGGGTGGGAGGCTAAGAGCTGTTTTTAACTACCTGGTTATGGAGAAGCTGGAGATGGAACTAGACAGGTTTCAGAGGTGTATAGTGCAGACACAAGATGCTATGGTTAAAAGTTGCAACAAAGAAAATCCTAGTTAAGCATTAGTGCATTTGTTTTTTTTTTGTTGGTGGTGCTGTTTTTTTCTTTTTTTTTCTTCCACCATAAGGAGTTCCTTCCAGATTACATTTTTCTATGATTACGTGATTCCTATGATTCTAAAGCAACGATATACAAACACTCACTGGCAGTTAAAAAGTTATATTCAGCTAGGGGAAACCAGAAAAAAGAAAGATGCATGAAGTGAATCACTAGGACTCTATAACAGGCCATGTATTAGCACCTATATTTTGAGTATAAAAAACTTTATTGCCTACATATCAAAAATAGATAAGCAGCTTTTTTGACATAAATTCTAATGTACTGAAAACAACAAATCAAAACTTCTGTCTTCCATAAATCAAATTATTACTTTTTTAAACTAAAATCAACATCATCCCAGTTCAAGACTTTTTTAAGGAAATCTTTCTCTCTCTTTGAGAAACAGAAACAGAAGCAATACCCCTCTACCCTGAATTAATCTTCTTTTCAGACTTACCTATGAATAGTAGTTCATCTCCAGTTTATAGGAATCGATCTCTCATTTTGAAAACTTATTTCTAGAGAAAGCTTTTCAATACATCTATGTACTATAGCAAGAAGAGTTCTTTCATGCAAATAGCAACTTTCCTTCCATGTAATACAAGTGTGGCTTAGAAATATTACTCATTCAAATACGGAACTCCAGGAAATACTGAGCGGGAGGTTGGCAAGCACAGAGAGTAACAGGCTATACAGAAGCCTAATTTTAAAAGACTCATGCAATTTCATGGGATTTTTATTCAGCACAAGCAAGTTTTATTTTCCATCCAGGAAAAAAAAAAAGCCTTACTTCTTATGGCACAGCATTGAATTAAGACTATATTGAGATACTAGCTGAAAAACGCCAGTATGTCTTGAAAGAGAGGAATGCTGAATATCCTATTGCTAGGACTTTTGATAGTTGTTGGATGTCCAGTTGAAGATATTTGCAACTTAATTTGCATAAAATAGGAATTGTCAAGAAATATTCCATGCATTTTAACATCTCCAGAACTGAGTGCTCATGGGCCCCAAATTTCAATAGAGACTTACATAGAAGTTGACTTATAGTTACTCTCAAAATGAATAGATAATGCGGGTAGTCATGAAGTTAAGACTGAACTCTATATGCTTTAAGTTCATTTCAGTCAGGGATGTTCTGTTAATGAAACATCCTGAGAAAGAATATCTCTATTAAACAGTGGGGTTTTGTTTTTTGGTGAGGTTCTTCTTTTCAAATACCTGAAGAAAACACAGCTCCAGCTAGCAACATAGACCAGATACTTAGCTCATTTTTTCTGATAAATGCATTTTCTCTTTGTAAATTATAGACATGCTAACCTATTTAAAGCATAACTCAGGTGCCTGGTGAACCACAGCGTCTGCCAGCTCCTCAAAGAGGATCCACTTACTTACTCATCTGCTCTTTCTCCATCTGCCTGCTAAATTTGGATTGACTGCTCACTGTCCAGAATGATAGCATCAGGATCTGTTTGAGGAGAAGAATTCCTTTGAACACTTCTTTTTTTTTTTTCCTCCCTGTCTCTCTCTGCTTTGGTAAAACAGGTTTGTTTGAGTGTATTAAGTTAATGTGACATGATGTAAGATGAACTGTCATCACACGTCAGAAATTAGAAAGAAAATATTCTTTCAGTCCAGAATTCCTTGTGTGATTTTTATTTCCTTGGGCTTTTAGCAGATTGAGTATTGAATTGCTCAACTGCAGCCTGTGGACAATTTAATACTCAGAACATTCCTCCTAGTGTGAATAACAGCTACATTTTACTTGTTCGACAAGGCCCTGAACATATTGTTTCAAGCTTTATCTATTTCATGGGAATCTTGTAAATATTGACTGATGAAATCCCAAAGAAATGACTTTTTATAACCTTCTTAAAAAAAAAAAAAACATAATAAAGAAGTGACTAATCATTATAGTTCCTGTCCACTCTAACACACAGATGATGCCTGAATCAGGGGGTTTAAATAAGCATAGGACCGTTGCTTTCAGTACATCCATGATGATTTTCAGATAATTTTCTTCTTCAAATAGTTTTTCCCTCCAAAATTTTTATCTCTATATTTATAAAGAAATTTCCTTCCTGAAGGATCCTTCAAGCATATTAAAGGCTGCCACTTTCACTGTGGAAACTGAAGTAGTGCAAAATTTGAGCAAAACTGAGAACATTCATCTTTCTTACCCAACTTCAACCATCTAAATGGCAATTCATCTCAAAACAGTTGTCTAAGAGCATACAAATCACTCTTTGGAGGTGTTTTCTCTAAACTACCAAGGAACTTTAGATGCCAAATTACATGTGAGATGTTATGTGGCTAAAGTTAGGTGAGATTATCACTTCTGGGAGGACCAATTCAAACAAACAAAACTAATAAAAATAATATATATATATATATATATATTTCCGTGTAAAAAATAGAACTATGAAGGATTTTGTATTTTGTCTTGCAGAAGACAGTCTTTTCTGGAGAGAGAGAAAATTCACTGCTGCTATGACAATGTTTAGAACTTTGATACAATTTCTGAAGATAAATTTAAATAAAAAGTGATTTGAGAGATGGTAACAATTTCAACAAATGCTTAATATTGTGAAATATAGAAACAATATGGAATATAAACTATTCTGCAGTCAGGTAAGTATTTTTAACAAAGTATACACATTCTAAACTGAAATAGTCAAAGTTCTCAGACCAATTTCATAGAGATATGGCATCTTTCATTAAGTGACTTACAGAGAAAGTACACCTTAAAACAATGTAGAACGGAAAAGATTGAAAATCAGATCTAAATAAGGAAAAAATAGTCCTGCTTTTCAATAGGGATCTGAGAATTAGGAGCTTTGAATTATCTATCTAAATAGTGGCATTTCCTAAGGGCAAGATAAATGGTTCCAAATACTGCATTGACTATATCAATTAGTTCTCCACTAACTATAATGCAAGTCATGGTGACTTGCTTTCATGCAGTTAATTGACTCATACTCAAGGATGGAATTAGTTTGACCAAAGGTGATGCTTCTAAAGGTACCCTCTGTCTCATCATAAGAATTGTCTAAATATGTGAGAAGAAATGTACCTTTAGAGTTTCTATTTCTCTTTGTTCACTATAAGGGGAGCCTAAACTGTCTAGCTCAGATGTACGTCAGCAGTGCAGACACCTGAAATTAAGTGAAATGAATCATATTCTTGATTTCTTCAGAAACTCACCTTTGACTTCTTAGTATCAACACTATGAAAAATCATAGGGAAAACACTAGGAAAGGAGAAGGAAGAGATGAAGAATAGAAAAGTTATGGGGAGAATTGCTTGTGACTGCTTGAAACTAAAGGTCCTATTAGGGCATCTTAAAACCAAAAGTATAAGTGCGATTGATTTGGGGCTAGACAGAAAACCTTTAAGGATGAGAGAGGTGGAGCATGAAAGTTGAAATGAGAAACCCTTTGTTCTCAGAGAAAAGTTTATTTACTCAGTAAATTAAGGATTCTGTAGCAGGGTAACTATGAAAGCCATTATTTTAAATTACTTATAAATATATTTATTTAACTATTTCAGTGAAAAATATTTTGATTGAAAATGAATCCGAAATGATCTTCCCTCATATTTTTCTTCAGTTTTTAATGCATTCATCTGGAAGGTTGCAATCATTTTAAAACAAGTCTTTTTTTCCCTGCAGTTTGGCTAAATTAAAAGAAGACTGAAGACTGGAAGACTGAAAAAAATGCCAAGAAAATATAAATTTAATGATTTATGTGCTAATTTATATGTGTGGTTGATGGAAATGACTTTTTCATTCTTTGCCTTTTTCCCTTTTAATAACCTTTTTTTGGCATTTTAAGGCTAATGTAGTCAAGCAAGCAAGCAAGCAATTGAGTCTGAAAGAAAATATGAAGAAAAGAGAACATGCAGTTGATGTTGTAATTAAGAATTATAGAATCATAGAATGCTTAAGGTTGGAAGGGACCTCTAGAGGTCATCTAGTCCAACCCCCCTGCACACGCAGGGTCACCTAGAGCACATGGCACAGGACTGCGTCCAAGAGGGTTTTGAAGATCTC
>NW_010582017.1:0-11006 GCF_000705375.1 Tinamus guttatus
CAGGGCCCTGTCCATCGAGTCTGGGCCTATTTGCACCAGCTGAGGATCTGGCACAGATACGGACCCAGACATGACATTTTCAGTCCAAAGGGAGCAGCCCGACTTCAGCAGATTGGATAACGAGGCCAAAGAATTCAGTCCTGTCTTGACTCCTTGTGAAATTTTCTCACAAATGGTTTCTTTAACAAGAACATCTAATCTCTGCCTTCCTGGATCCCGAGGAGGGCTTCCTGAACACAGAGAGATATTCTCTTCTCAGAAAATTATAGCCATCAAACTCGAAGCGAGTAACAAATGCAGACCTCGGTGTGCCCGATGGTGGGGATGGCCTTGGTCATCCCCACAGGTTGAAGTACCGCGGTGGTGGCAATGCCATAGAGATGTCACTGGTCTTGAGGGAGCACAGAGGTGGCTTTAGCACTGCACATCATGCGACTACTTGCTGATGGCTGTAGCAGATGAGATTTTTCTGCTCATAAATCCACTTTCTGGTCCTGAGCAGCCAGAGATGCTGTCTTTGTGGCTGAGAGCATACCACGAAGGTGTCCTCTGCCTCGGTTTCCCATTTATGACGGCAAGGTTATTTCCTGTAAAGACTTTCTTTTACTCATATGTATTTTTGCCATGATTCCCAGGAGGGGTGTTGATCTCCACAGCACCCCAACAAGCGTTATATCAGAGCAATACAGAACAGGGAGCTGCCTTGGGTCACAGGTGCCCGTGCTAGGTTGGTTTTACTCTCAAATGTCAGTGCAACATTTTGCCTGGGACAGCAGCAGCTGAAGATAGGGACAGTTTTGCACGAGGATGGATTGACCATCCCACCACAGCCATCCTCAGGGTCAGGGGAGATGCTGGTCTGCTCCCCAAGGCCTCCTTGCTGCTCCTGATCGTTGGTTCCAGCATCCCTGCATGTCCGGACATTCCCGACCGAGGGAACATGGAATCCGAGGCGGAGGGGACCAACGTTGCCCCTTCCTTCAGCTGCAGCCCTGGGAGCGGGTGGCTGCACAAAACCAGAGAAGTAATTTAGCAAAATAGAAGGGCAATTGGGAAAATCATTTATTTCTTGAGGCGTTTACTGGCATTTGCTAGTTTTCCCTCTGGGCTTGGGTTGTTCAGCGCTCTCCCCAGGTTTAAGTAAAGGTCAGCAGCTTGCTCACGCGCGCTTAGTAATTACCTTGCCCTTGCTTTTCCCTGCTATTTGCAGTTGTGCTCAATGCAGGCATGAGATTGCTCCAAGTTCAGGCCCCTTCTGTCTTTGACTTTAAAGGAATACAAGGCGGGCACTGTTGTTCTGTTAGATAAAACTAGCCCTAATGCTGCCCTCGAGGTGCATTGGTGCTATATTAGCACATGAAACGCAGTGCGATTTGTCTGCTGCCGCGTGGGGAACACAGGGAATTCTTGGGGATTTTTGATCACTTCAAAAAACCACATTCTTCAATTAGCCTCTGAAGAGCTGCCTTCCCACAGCCAGTGCCTTTTCTTTCATAATGCAAGTCAGGAGGTGGTATCTTGGGTTTTATTTCTTGCTGTCTGTTAGTCAGCATTAGGGAGCTCTGCAGGCACTTTCAGGGCACTACTGTTAAGATACCAAACAGATTTGTTTTAGTTTTCTCTTTCTGAGAGGACTGGGAGAGGTGATTCTTACCTCCTCCTCCTCTTCCTCCTCCAGTCTCCCGTAGTGCACAGTCACAGCAGTCTCTGACATTCAGGTGAGTAACTTTTGGAGGCATAAACCAAGTTTATTTTGTATGATAGTAACTAGGAGGGCGAAGGCGCAGATTTAAGCAGTCATTGCTTCGCACAGGCACCTGCAGAGCCCTTGCTGAGGACTGCAGCAGACTTTGGATCCGGTGCTGATCCCAGAAGAGGTGGTCCTGGCATTCCCGACCCGTGCACCAGCACCAAAACCCTCTCGTGTTCATCTCGGAGCAACCCCTGTGTGCAAAGGCAAAGTAAACTGGATTCAGACTCCTGTTTCTTTAATGAGGTTGCTGTCCCTGAAGGAAATAAAATCTCTTCTTGTGTAAGAATATTTTCAGAAAGAATGGGAATTAGTTCCTTTTTTTCAGTGGAAGTAACCATCAAAGACTTGGTCTTTCCTGTAATCACTGTTAGTCTCAGGGACATTCGCAAAAGAAAGCAAGATATAAACCACAAAAACAGTGTTGTTTTTCATTCAAGCCTACATTTTGTAACTGTCAGTTGTACATGTGGACTCTTTGCACAGCTTTTTCTCCGGGGCTAGCTAGTAAATGTTTTACTGAGACATATTTGTAATCGTTTCAGTTTTGTTTTATTAACTGGAATCTGTGAAGAGCATCTGTTGCTCTATGTCCGCAGCGTCATGTCAGCCCCATTTGGTGATGTGCTGGGTTTGACAACAGCTTTAAAGCTGGCAAGAAGCATCGTTAGGACAAGTGTTCCAACTGGATTTGTAATGCAGAGGGTGTCTCACTGTCTTGCTTTCCACTGGCTCTGTCCAAGAGGAGCTAAGAGAGGGGATAAGAAGAATACGCCCAGAGATTGTGGTTTCCATTGCTCAGGCTTACATACATTTCCTTGTATGTAAGAGCAAGGCAAAGGCCTGGGGCTCACTTGCTCCTTGGCTTTCACAGGTGAAATCCTGCTTTGGTATGAGGGAAGTGGAGATGGATTCCTCATCAGAGCCACCAGCTCCTTATTCCCTCTGGTTGAGGCTGCGGGTACCACATGAGTGCCCAGGTTTCTAGATGGCCATCAGGACCCCTGATTTTTCTCCTCTCTGTATCCCAGAATTAGGTTCCTCTTCCCAAATGTGCTCCATGTGTGTGACTGTGGAGATATCCTGAAGGCTCATTTAATTTCCCTCGGATAAAGCCAGTACCTGTGAATGCCATGGTGACTACTTCATGAATGAACCCTTTCTTTCTTTTTCTGTGCTTTCTTTCAAATAAAATGTTTCCTTACAAGACTCTAAAGCATAAAGGGATCCACACCAATATGGCCACACTGCAGTGCCTTTGGTCTGTTCAGATTTCTTCTTTGTGGAAAGGCTGTTTGATCCATCTCCCACCAATTCCTGCATGCCTGTCCTTTCAGCCAAGGCATTGGAAAGGTGTCTTTAGAGATAGAAAGCCAGTGACCTGGCTGGGGGATGATCACTGCAGTCACAAGGGCTTGACATGGGCAAGTTACCAAGGGTTAAAAAGTGAGGAGGACACAGTTACCTTGCCAAGGGCTCGCTGGTGAATGTAACCTCAGCCATGCGGAGGAGAAGACCATAGGAACCCGGAGCTATCACTTGGGGCAATGTAATGCATGCCACAGTGCAGGAGACATTCACAACTGCTCTTCAGAAAAAAAAATCCTTCACTAACTTACTGGCAAAGGGTTATTTTGTGATGATGACAGATTGCAGATGTATTCTCCGGAATCCTGGAAAACACTTAACTGGAACAGGAAAAATGTCACGGTTAATTGCTTTAGCATGTTACTGTCTATTTAGGAACTCGGGTTCCCGGGGGATCAGTTCTAGGACCTGGGCTGTTCACAGCCCTCCAAAACACCATCCAGATGCAGCCCTGGCCTTGGCACTGGTTATTCCTGTGCTCGGGAGAAGCTGCATGGGCAGCCCCACGGGCAGAGCTGCTGGATGCTCATGGAGGCAAAGGGAGAAGGAAAGGCCTTCGGCTGCTCTCCAAAGGCTCAAATGCTCCTGAATGTTCTAGGAATTAGAAAAGAAACAGAGACATAAAATGACTTTTTGCTTGCGGAGAGAGTAGATGGAGTAGTATTCTTCAGCTCAAAAAGAGATGTCAGTTGGTGGAGAAGATGAAGGTCTGTAAAATCAGCTGAGGAGGTGGAGAAGGTAACAGTTCTCCAATTATTCATTGTTTCTTACAGCAGAAGTGCTAAGGGGAATCAAAGGAAGTTTATCAGGCAGCAGATTGAAAGCACGCAGGAAATATTTTGTTCACACAACAGA
The DNA here is from genome assembly GCF_000705375.1 of Tinamus guttatus. Next base: position 3,974 of record NW_010582017.1, read on the forward strand.
TATAAGTTGTTGAACTAATTGCTTCTATACCTGTGGAGGCATAGAAGGCATGGAGAGTGCAAGAAGACAGGTCTCCTAAGGGTTATTTAAAAACAAAAAAAAAAAGACTGTGGATGTAACTTCTGGATGTGGAATTGTCTAAGCTATAATGCCAGTAGCTGCCCCATTTTATGTCATATCCCTAAATATCTGGACCTGGACACTACCAGAGGAAAGATGGAGCTAGGTGAGTCCACAAGGGTCTAACTAGGTCTGGCCCACCATGTCCTTCCTACGTTCTCACGTAAACATGGGTTATGGTATTCCAAAATTCATTCTTATCCCTTGTGTTAGTTTTGGGTGTTCCTAGACAGATTTCTTTGAAGGATTTTCAGCATCTCTCTGTGTGTGAAGCTCATTGAGGTGAGATGCTCCATTGCTGCTCCTCTGCTCCCTCTTCTTTCCATCCCCGCAGTACATGGCTGAGGGCTTTCAAAAGGTAGAAGAGATGAGATATAGACAAAGAATGTTAAAATAATCAGCACTTACAGGACATGAGTATTGGGAGATGTTGCCTAGAGGGGTATGAATAGAGCCCTTGAGATGCTTTCCTTCGTTCCCTCCTGCTGTGTGCAGTCCTGGACAGCCACACTCCAGGCTGGATGCTCCGGGCTCTGTTTTCTGGCTGTTGTGTCAGTCGGACTACAATTTTCATTACACTTTTCGTAATGTCGTGGTGTCGGTTGCTCCAGTTCTTATTGTCATGTTCAGGAGTCTGGGCAAGTACTGAGGCAGGTCCTGTGTGCTGTTGCCTTTGCATTTGAGTGTGTAACTGGCCAAAAGAACTAGAGCCAGATAGTTCAAGCAAGTGATAATTCTCATTTTTGAGGTGAGAACTCCACTCTCTTGTGGATGAAATAACGGGACAAGTCGAGTTTTCTGAGAGCTCTGCTCGACAGAGCTAAATAAGACCCAGTCCAGAGCTGGGAACTTTGCTGCTGTGAGTCTGTAATATGAGGGGCAAAACGATCGTTTTTCTATCAAGATTATATAATGTTTTTAGCAAAGTTGCTACTAAACCAGAGCTAGATAAGGACCCAGTCTAGAGCTGGGAGGTTTGCTGCTGTGAGTCTGTAATATGATGGGCAAAGCGGTTGTTTTTCTATCAGGATTATTTAATGTTTTTAGCAAAGTTGCTACTAAATTTTAGTAGGTGTAACTCTTTTGCATTTTGGTATTTTCTTCTTCGAAGTTTACTATTAATCAGTCTCCTGCCTCTGATTTCACAAGCTCCCTGAATGGGGAGGCACAGGGGACCCAGCTGCAACACAGCACGTTTTTAGTGTAGTAACTGCCTTTTCTACCACCACAAATCCCAAGTAATGCTGGAAAAAGAACCCGATGACTCCGTTACACTGGGTTCAGTGCGGAGACCTGCGGAAGCTCCCAGTGGAGGGTGGTTGCACTGTGGAGCTGTGCTCCCTTGGGGGACATTCCCAGAGGTTCTCCCTTCCACCTGGGATCCTCAGTTCTCTTCTGAACAGCTTTTGGCAGGGGCTGGACACAAGCAGGACCCACAGCCTCTGTCCTGCCCCTCTGGAGTCCTGCCCAGCACAGTAACTCACTCTTTCTGCTCTTGCTCTTTTAGGGATCTCCATGCCCATTCCGGTCATTGGTTTGCAGGACGACTCCAGGGTATTTGTAAATGGGAACTGCGTCCTCAACGATGAGAACTTTGTCCTCATCGGGTCCTTTGTGGCGTTCTTCATCCCCCTCATCATCATGGTGATCACGTATTGCCTCACCGTGCAGGTGCTGCAGCGCCAGGCGACCGTGTTCATGTGTGGAGAGGTGCCCAAAGGGCGCAGGAGCAGCGTGAACTGCCTCAAGAAGGAAACCAACGCCGAGAACGTTTCCATGCTTCACAATCACGAGGGGGCATCGCACTTGAACTCTCCGGTGAACAAGGAAGCGGTGCTTTTCCGGAAAGGAACTATGCAGTCCATCAACAACGAGCGAAGAGCCTCCAAGGTCCTGGGTATCGTCTTCTTTTTGTTCCTCATCATGTGGTGCCCGTTTTTCATCACCAACATCATGTCTGTCCTTTGCAAGGAGGCATGCGATAAAGGGCTCCTGAGCGAACTCCTGGACGTGTTCGTTTGGGTCGGGTACGTTTGCTCCGGGATCAATCCCCTTGTATACACACTCTTCAATAAAACCTATCGCAGGGCTTTTTCCAATTATATCCGCTGCCAATACAAGACCAGTAAAAAATCAGCGGTGCGACAGAATCAGTGTCTGAATGTTGCTTCCACAGCATTATATGGGAAAGATCTGACTTTAACTAGTTACCGAAACGGCAATGAACTCAACAGCATGGAACTAGATGAAGTTGAGGGTCTACAAATGCAACCAGGGACTTCAGAGCTCTCCATAAACAGCTGTAATGTTGTAAGCGAGAGAGTGAGCTGTGTATAAAGATGGCTCATTCCAGGTCTTTTGCTACAGTGTACCTGTAGCCAAAATATATTGTGTAAAAATGTAAGTGTTGGTCAAAGGACTATGTAAATACTGCATTCTGAACAAAACTTTTTTTAAAAAAGAAAAAAGAGTTGTCTTTCCAGTCCAGTACTTAAAAATCATATATACTAATATACTGCAGTGAAGTTTAAGGTTCTATATTTACTGTTAATACTAGATCAGAAATATTAGTTACTTTGCATATGTCATGGACAAACTGTTTGAATTCTTCTTCCAGTGCATGAACAAAAAATGCTGAATATTTATCTCAGGTGGCATTTGCTGGAGTCCAGAATGGCGCGTTAATAGTTATATATCAAATACATGCTATTAGACTTGGTCAATATAACTTTTTTTTTTCCAGTTGACAGTAAATATATACTTTAAATCCTCACCCCCATTTGTGCGGTGTGAAGGCTGTGCAGAGCCCTGGCAGGGAGGCATCACCGGCGCGTTGCAGTGCAGCTCGCTGGCGTCTTGGGACAAGCTGGTCCCTGGCCTCCAGGGACCTGTCTAGAGCTTTGGTTCTTTCTTCAACCCTTCTAGATTTCTGTTTGCCTGCTGCTCAGTTAGAAAGGTAGGGAAGACTTCGTTGCCTTGGCTCCATCCCTTGGTGGGGAGCCTGAGATTCAGGCCACTCTGGGGTATCCAACTGAGCTGTTTTTTAAGGGGATCATCCCAGATGTGTGACAAGACTCACTTCATCCCAAAGATGAACATGGTACCAGGCCCTCATCCTTTGCAGCTGCCATCAGCTCAGCGCGGGCGGCTGGTGGCCATCACTTGTGGCATGCTGAACCATTTGCATCAGTTATTTCTTATTTTACCCAGGGAAGAGCTTTTGGCCTTTGTAGGAGCTCTTGTCTTCTCGCTCCTCACATCTCTTTATTGCCTGGCTTGGTTCGCATTGGCTTTTCTTTCCCCACCCCCTCAAAAATCTTGGGATTTGCAGTATTAAAATTCCATCAATCCAACTTTTGGAGCAGTGTTGAAGCAAGGGTGCAGGCGGGCAAAGGACAGGGCAGTGATCACTTGCTGGTGTCATGGTCCAGAAACCACCATGGTCAGGGCCAGGAAGGAAGAACACGAGGAATTATGACCTTCATTAACTAATCCTCAAACCTAACCTGATTGCATTTGGCATCACCAACAGCAAATCCTCAGAACAGAAAAGCTTCGTGGGCAAGTTATGTTCTATCAACATGACCCCTCGTACTCTAAGCTTATTGTGTTCACCACATCCAAATTGTCTTGTAGGGGAAACAGAAAATTCAGCTCATGCTTTACTCTACTGTTGTGCCCTTATCTTCCTGCGTAGAGGGAATCCACTGCCAAAATATGGCATAGGGCTTGCATCTGCTGCTGGGATGCTTCCAGCTGAGAGCCTGAAGGTGATGGTCCTCTTGAACTATTGAACTGCTTCCAGCAGCACCCAAAAATCAGAAGGGTGGCATTGCTTTTGACCCCCACCTTTATTTTTTTTTCCCTTTGGCCTTAGGTGACTTCATAACACGTCTTTTACAAACGTGTATATGTGTGCGTGTATATATATGTGTGCGTGTGTGTACATATATATACACATATATATATTCAAAAGCCAACCACAGACTCTGAAAGCATTTAGCAATAAGTTGAATTGCAGGAACAGGAGCTTATTGCTTCTTTAGCAGTAAGTTGAATTGCTCCTGCAGGAGCAGGACTAGCGCTCGGGCATGAAAGCTCCTTTGCCGCAGCGTGCTCCAAGTCCACCCAACGGCATCATCCTTGCGTAGGAGCTTCCATGCCTCGCTCCTGCCAGCTCTGTATGGGCAAAAAGGGACCTGCTCCATTGGGGTGTAAATAATGAGAAATGAACAGAGAATTTGCAAATTTTTAGAAGATTTTCTTTTTTAAAAAAAATATTTGGTGCCAGAATAAATACATAGAGTGTTGCTGCTCGGCTGGCCCCATTCTGGTGTGCGATGAGGAGCCGAGGGGACTTCCCCGGAGCGCCTGCGTTCTCTCCCTGCCAGCGGACGATGACGTTTTGATGAATGGTTGAGTGCTGTCACTTACCCAACTTCCTTTGGGTCATTCACATCAGGGTTTTGTGATGCTGCTATTAATTTATTAAAGAAAATTTGTTGGTTTAATCACTCTTACTTAACTTTTTTTTCACGGTCTGTTGGAAAATAAGCAAACGTGCCCTTCCTTTCCTCCATCTGTCCCTGATTAAAGTGTGTCCTGACCAAAGGAAAAACAGCAAAAGTTAGAATAAGTAACTTTCATTCATCTTTCTGCTCTTGCAGTATAGTCCACTGTTGCTTAAGCCCCTGAAATTGGTGCCAGCAGATATCCCTAGACTCCCTAAGCTTGGTAAATACAAAGAAAGTGATTAACTCTTCCACCATTTCCCCTGGAATATCGCTCAAACGTGACATTTTTTAATAAGTGTCTCAATGTAAGAAGCTGATTTCGTTCTGTGCACCTTAGCAAAGGCCAGGCTGTGCTTGCAGCAGCTTTGTGCCTGCTGACTTGTGCTGGGAAAGCTGGTTGTGGCATCCGTGCCCTGCTGTGTTCAGGCTAGGAAGCATGAGAAGATGTTTGAGCTTGGGAGCACCCTGTTTTACACCGGCTGGGTGCAAGGCTGGCCCTGTCTGCAGGGACAACGCTTGGGAAGAGCCTTAGGGCCATGACTGGTTGACAAGGCTTCCCACTGCTGCGACTTGTGAGTTAGCAGCAGCTTTTATCTGAGTGGTAATTTAGGGATGCTGATGCATATGTGGGAGCAGTTGGTGTGAACAACGTGGTTATCCTGGTCTCTTTTACCCTATAAAGCCGTTGCTGCCTTCTTTGTGGACAGCTCTACAACGAGGTTCACCTCTGGTGTAGCTGGGGCTTTCCAGCTCCACGTCCCCGTAGCGTGTACCCTTGCAGCAGGCTGAGTGCAGTCATCTGCTGCACTAAAGTCACCCTCCCTGGTGATGGAGACCCAAATTCCAAAGGAAAAAACATCTTTTAAGGAAAAAAAAAGCAAATCACAGGTAGATCCTCCTGTTCAGAAATCTTATTTAGCTTTTAGCTGGTGAGAGGTGTTGGACAGTCCTGTAGACCAGCGATGCTACTCTGGCGTTCCCAAAGCCGTGGCCATCATGTGATATAGACGCAGATGTCACTTGGATGGGTTTCCTGGTGTGGTCACAGTGTCATTCGGTAGCCGCTCACCAAGCCAACAGCTGCGCTCGGCTTTGCCTCCATGTGAGACAAGGGTGGAAAAGGCATCAGAAGCATTTTGCTGGGAAAAGGCTTGTAGGGGTGGGCTGATGTACGCACCGCTCCGTGCCCCAAACACAAGGACCTGCAACCCGAGCCCACGGGAGGCAGCAAGAGCCATCGCGTTTCAGCCGACCCTGAAGAAATGGGAATAGCTGGACAGCTGGGGGTGAAAACTGTAATGGGGAGATCAAATGTGGGGTGTAGGTGGCATGGCAAAACATGGGCAGTTTTAATGATGATCTAATACCAAAGGTGCACGCAACACAGAATGCCTTCTGTTTTTAACTGTGATGTTGTTATTGGCTGCCCGTCCCTTGTTTTTCATAGTTGCAGGTCTTCTGCTTGTTTGCTTGCTTTTACCTACCCTGAAACTCCTGTCCTGAGGCTCTCAGGAGTCAACAAACACCCGTGAGGTGTCATCCCCTGTCAGCTGTGAAAGCAACAGCGTGAAGATGGCCCGTTTTCAGGTGGGTGACTTTAGATGTGTATTAGTGATGGACAATCAACGCAGCAAGGTGGGCACTTAAACAACCATGTCAGAAGATCTTTTACGGTCAGCCAAATGCATGAGATATATGTGCTGAAAAAAACGCTTGCTTAAAAGCTGTCCGAATTTACGGGCCCTGCTGATGGCTGCATGGGAGCCCCCAGCATGGGGTCCTCTGCGCTGGTTTTCTGGCTCAGTGCAGCACGTCCTGACGTTGAACACGTTTTGCCCAACAGTCTCGTGGGGCGGCAGCTGCTGCTCTGCCACTCCACTATTACCCTCTATATGGGCTACAGGCACCTACGTAGCTGGTTAGGTGACCTGGGGAATGAGTCACGTATGCAGTGTCACAGAGGACACGCTAAACCCTCTGCTCTGAGCTTTCCTGTGCTTGAGTCGTAATTAGGTCAACAGCAAGTTGGGTAAATTAATGCTTAACTAAAATGCAGTCTAATTGTTCAATGTGTATTTCTTACAGAATCTAGTTGTGACATTTTGAATTATTTAAATTGTTGACACACGGAGACCAGTCTGTCAGCTGGCACCTAGTTGCATTTGTTGAAGTTTAGGGGAGAGCTTTCCACTTGCTATACTGATGTTCTTGTCTCTTGGCCACACTGCAACCTGGTGCTGGTGACCGGCTAGTGCTAACGATGCTAATTAAAAGGACCAAGGAGGTTAGTGGGGCTCCTTGTCACGAAGGGTTGGGCAGCAATTCTGCGACTTTTTGGAGAGAAAGGTTTCACAACAACTCCTGCAGAGCCCTCACTTCCCAAAGATTGTGATGTTGCT
>NW_010582017.1:28190-44760 GCF_000705375.1 Tinamus guttatus
TGCAGCGGGGGGTCCACGGGCTGCTGAGCTGCTGCTTTTGCTGAGCGGGCTGGAAATAGCGCCTGAAAGCAAAATGCTCCAGCATTTCTGCCATGGGATAGTTTGGACCCCACGCTCCAGCATTTCTGCCATGGGATAGTTTGGACCCCACTTCCTTTGGGACCCAGCAAGCTCCAGCAGGCTCCTTCTCACTGAAACGTGGCTTCGCTCCGTCCTTTTCCCAGGAAATCGGTTCTGACCCAGCTGCCCATCCCACAGCTGAGGAGGGGGGAAAATCCCACCCGCAGCAGGTTCAGGGACCTGGGTATCCGAGGGGACCCCGCGGGCTCTGCCGCTCCGGGTGGCCCCGGCGCTCGGGGGCTTTGCCAGGTGGAAGCGGAGGGAGGTTTCCGTGTCCCAGGTGCAGTTTTGCCTTGGCAGGAAGGGCTGCTCCCACCCAGGAGCTCTCCCGGCTTCTTCCCACAGTGGCGAAATCCCTCGACGTGCCCGGCCGCACACGCGGAGCCGGATGAGCAGGGATGGGGGGAGCCCCAGGGTGGCTTTGCAGCCCTCTCCTTGGCAGAAGGGACAAGGGACAGGGCCACGCGGCTCCGGGAGGCAGAATCCTGCTTGGAAAACTGCCCCGGCCCCATGGCAGGGAGCCGGGAGCAAAGCGGGTGGCAGAGCAGCCCCAGCTCAGCACAGAGCTCCTTGTGCTTCCTCATCCTATTGCCATGGGAAAAGTGTTCCAACAGGCTTTAAGATATATATATATATATAACATACATACACACACACACACAAATTGTAATTAACCATCATTACCAACAAATGATAATCAACATTTGGATGAAATGCCCTTAACAGAAGGGAGTGCAGCTGGCTTAAGAGAAATCTCCCTATCAGGGGAAAGAAAAATACTGATTCAGTAGCAGATCTCAGCAGCTTGTGTGATTTGGTAAAAGATATTCCTCAAATCGATGGGGAAACCGCCTGAATTCTTGGAGAGAGGGGCTGTGTCCTCCGAAATCCCTCCTGCATTGGCCAAGCAGCAGCTTTTAGAGATGCTTTTGGTCCAAGCAGAAAAACTGCTCTCAGAGCAGCCCAGCTGCTTCCCGCTCTGCAAAAGCAAAGTGCCTTTTCCCTAAGTGCAACAAGGGTTGTCACTTTAGATATTAAACGCTAAAAAACTGATAGCGAAGGCAAAATATCTGCATGAGATAAAACAGAACACATGCAGCCAGGTCGTGGGTCAGCGTGTCTCCGTCCTTATTTCTAAGAACATAAAACAGCGGTCTGCAAAACATTAACAAATCTAGAGAGCAGAGTGGGATACCACAGCATGCAGGAATTGCCCGACTATTCACCAGAAATACAATCATCTTCTAGCTGATATTCCGAGGAAAAAGACGTTTACGTTGCCTGAGCCAAAATCACACAGTTTATCATTGCTGGCAGCGTCTCGGTTTCACCATTGTATAAATGTTTCTTACTGGGGAAAGTACAGAACAACCTTGATTTCAACCCAGAACGGAGCACGGGAGCCGCACACGTCACCTGCTCACCGGTGGGAGGAAACTGCATTTTTTACCCAATTCAGCACAACTTACCCATTTCTAAACGATATTGCTGTAAATTGCAGAGAATCCCCTGGGTTCCTTTTGCTTGAATTTCTTCGGAGCTGGAGAACGCACAGGGCGGCTCGGCTGATGTTTTTCAAAGATTTGTGCACTTGGAAGCTTAGACCAGAAATCACATTATTTACAACCAAATCGGCTAGTGAGGATGAGATAACAGAACACATGCACAACTCCTGGTTTTACTCTCTGGATAAATCATTTATCACTGCTCCAACTTGAAAATATTGATCTAAAGGTTACACTAACTCGGTATCTGTGTGTGCGCAAGATATATTTATGAAATCTTTTATCTATTCTTTCTGATAGTGAAATAATTATAATAAAGCTCATCTTAACACTCTAAAGATAGATGTTGATTGAGTCACTGAAAAACACAAGTATTCAGTTGGGCACATTTAAATATCAGCTTAAAAAAATAAAACTACAGCAGTTCCACACAGTCTGGCTGCTCCACTTCAGCACTATAATGAAAACTACATTTAGGATGACACAAATTTCAGTCTTTAGCCATCACCTGTGAAATCCAAAAAAGTTAACATAGTTGAAGTCTTCTTAGGCTGCCTTTGCTATAGCTATAAATTAATTATTGGGCCAAATTATGCACCATTCTGTTGTGAAAGCAGCGCTGTGGCAGGTAGAACAAGATATTATCATCTATGCTCTGGCTGCATAAATAGAACGTTATTAGTATGAGATTTCCATTGCCAGTATGAGACCTAACTAATTAAAAAGAAATAATTATGTGCACATTTTGTAAATAGGTTTATTGTGCTCAAGTTGTGGCAACATTAAGCATCTCAGAAGCTTTTGAAAAATATTCCTTGAGGGGTCCTAACAGCCATTTGAGCAATACTTTAGGCAGAGTATTTCATTAAAATATGCTTAAATACAGTGTCAGAAATAAGAGAATTATGTGAAACAATGGTGAAGGAGTTGGAAAATACTAAGTATTTTTTTAACCCTCAGACAATATCAAGAAACCAAAGACTATCCAAACAGCATAGCTATCCGGAGCACTGTAGTCACATCCATCACTTAATGATTAAGGATAATTAAGGGGTAAAGACATGACGAGGAATCTTAACTAATGCAAAACAGCAGGTGGAAATAGTGAGACACAGAGTTTTTCTGCACGCTGGACACTGAAGAATGGAAGAGCAGACACAGCACGGGAACGAGGCAGAAGCGCGGAGCGGCGCTTGGGGGAGTAAATGTTGTAATAAGGATCAATAAATCAAATTTATCAATAAATCAATACATCAATTCCACCCAGATCTTGGTGGAATCAATGCAATCTTCCAGCTGCAAAGCACCTACTCTTTGCTTCCATGGGAAGCCTGCCATGTCACAGCGCTGTTGGCAGCTCGGGATACAGGACACGGCTCCAAGGAGGGTTTTGCTCAGGGAAGTGTCACAGCTGGTGGTGCCAACACCAGGGAACACGCTCGTTCCTGCTCACCTGGGAAAAAAATACACTGCAGAACTCCACAAACTCCATTTCTCTCAAAATGCACCAACGAGGGAAATGATGGAGCTGAAATTATAGAGCTTCTGCTTCTAACATTACCGTTATCCGACTGTGACCTTCCCCAGGGAGGCGACTGAGGACCAACAGGGATCTCCTGGGTTGTGGAATGTGGCCACCACGGGAAGCCGATCGCCCATCACACCCAGAGACCCAGAAAGCCTCTTCACACGGCAAAACCTTTCCTTATAGATGGGAACTAAGCACTCATGGAATATTTAAACCACCAAACTTCCAGCTGTAACTACAAAAACCAAACCAAAAACACCCACCACATACCAACTGCTTAGATGCCTTTTTCAAGGGCTGTTACTGCTTCTTTGTAATGTTGTTCTTCCATTCCCGTTTTGCAAAGTCCCAAATTGTGCTTCATTGGGAGGAGAAAAAAGGACTGCTAGATAGGTGCAGGTATAGAATGAAAAACCACACAGAGATAAAACATCTGTGTAAAAGGGAATCTTTTACTTGGAATATTTAGATCTTTGTAATTATGCAGAAGGTGCTGAAGTAAACAATGGAATTTGGGCTGAAAAGTTATTAAAATCTTGTATTTTAACCTGCGTTTGTGTAATTTGCTCTAGTAACTCTCTGCAGCTCTACCTGCTGCTACTGTTAAAAAAAAAAAAAAAAAAAAAAGCCATTTTTGTGTCCCTAAGGCCAAATCTGGCATTTCATGACTCCAAGTGATGCAAAACTTGATCTTTCCTATTGCGAGGTCCGAACCAGAGCAGGGGAGAGAAGCTCATAGCCTCTTTCAGCTGGAGTTTCCATCCTGGATTAAGATGGATTAAGAAACTTCTTATTATAACTCCTAAGCAAGACTCAGAAAAATGCCTAGTGCTAAACACACAGGCTGCAAGAGTGGAAAGTGTGGAAACAAATAAAGAAAATAAATAAAACTGCTACAAGTGAAGGCAGCTCTGTCCTCACTTATTCGGAGCACCCATTTGCCTGCTGGTCGAACAGAACCTCTAATAGCCTTTATGCAATGAAGTGTCCCACATTTTCCTGGATTAACAGTTAACATTTGTTCTGTTTGGCACAAGAAGAGAACATATTTCCTGATATGTAATCAGGGAGGTCACATCTCTCAAAATGGCAGCAAAAAGACATTTGAAAGAACATACAACAAACTCTCACTGACTGACTTACCACAACGATGTAAAAATGGGAAAAAAAATCAAATTCAATAACTTGACTACATTAAAGTTATGAAACGGTTTGTATTTTATACACAGACTATGTACATTGGTTTTGGAAATGTGGGTTTTATCCATGCAAATTCAATACAAAAGCTATTTACAAAAAATAACAGTAAGAACGTTTTTCAAAAGAAACATATACATGTTTGGAAGCTCCAGCAATAATGGAAGTCCTGAAAAAAGACTTAAGATACAGTATTGTACAGGTAGACAATCCTCAGAAATGTGGAAAATGCACTTTACAAGAACATGAAATGCCAAATTAAAATGCACTATCAAGTAGATGTAAATATATACACAATTTTATCATCCTACTAAATGATCACCCTGTGCCGCAGAACTACTTCTGTCAGGTCTTGCACACATTTACACACTGATCATTTGGTTACATTTTCCGAGTTTTCATAACCACAAGTTACAAATTAAAATAACCGAATACCGACCGAGTGAGAGTTGTAAAGTAACCACGTTTTCCTTGTTCTACACATTACACAACAGTAAAAAAGTATTCACATTGTTCCCCACGTAATACACCTCACCTTTCTGCAATGCCTTCCAGGGGCGTTGCAAAGATTTGCATTGAGTGTTGGTGGAAATGACATTAACAGTTGCAAGCCAGGAATTCCCACAGTTGCAGCAACGTTTCCTGTAACACACGGATTCAGTAAACAGAACTTTATTAACATTTGCATATGCGGAGCCCAATCTTGCACATGCTCCAGAAAGACTCTTAACACGGAATAATAGGAGTTTCTGTGCCAGCAACGGCACAACCAAATCCTAAACAAAGTCAGGAAAGATTGTGCTGGTTCGCTCCAATTTAAAAACAAAGCACAATTAAAAAGTGTTTTGGGATTTAATTCCAAATATTAGCTATTTCACAATCTGCCTGGAGAAAATTAGCACAGCTTTGCTGGGGAGGAGTGGTGGGGAGAAAATGTCAAGTTTGTCTCGTTCACGCAATTTGAAAGAACTGCAGAAATCCTTCTTAGTGCCAAGAATTCGTTAGAAGAGACTTATTTTAGGCTGCAGCTCAGTTACAAAACTATTGAGGGAAATTCTGGTTTCACTGAAGTCAATGGAAAGTTTCTTAAAAGGATTTAAATTGCTGTTGGTTCATGCTATTCTCCAGTAAGGTTTGCTAAGATACTAAAGGAGTTGTGAAAGCTTTTTGTTGTTTTTTTTCCCTGTGTTTTTTTTTTTAAAGAAGCATATATAGAAAACACATTAAAATATACTTTTTAAAATGTATTTGTTTATAAAATATCTTAACTGAAAATGACTGATGTCACTGTTTTTACAATAGCTTTTTTTTCCTTCCATAGCAATTTGCTAGGCAGACTTAGAGCAATTCTTTGCCTATGATGTTTTCAAAAAAGTCTAAAGTTCTAAACATCTGTTGAATAAATATAACATGTAAGCACAGTTTTAAATTATACATTGTCAGAATTGTGCTATGAGAAATATTTGAGATAAAGAAGTTTGCATTTTCTTATGTCAAACTACTCCAGTACAGTGGCAAGTTTAAACTACAATTAAGTTGGTCAGAAATCCCACCTCTTTCATCAGTCAAAATCAACAGAAATTGTTTTCTTTACAGGAGCAGATTATTTTTATTACCTTCATGTTTCCAAATCTTTGTTTCCAGAGATCTGCACTATAAAATTCTTGATGAAAAATGGTAACTTGTATTCTCTCATATTTTTTTCTTTCCATGTGGAAAATAGTATTTCTGTTTTTATGCAATACTTTTATAGTTGCTGTTGATTTACCAGAGATCGCTAATCTCAGTCATTTCTTTTGGAATTCTGTTAGTTTATGGCAGACCCTGCAGGACATTACTGCCAAAAATTCAGAAATTAAAGCTTTGCCCATGTCAGACAAGTTTAGCTGAGCCATGTCTGCCATGGTGTGCAGCTTCTCTTTCCTATAAACTATAAAAGTGAAATATTTACTGAAGTCAGCACGATCTGCATTGACTTCAGTGGAGCTAGGATTTACTCAGAAATCATGATGATTCATGCCATAGTTATTTACTGTTCCAAATGTATCTCTCTGCATTTTATAATACTTCCACTTCTCAGTTTTATTTTGGAGGAGCCTCAGCCATGGGGGTATAATGGGGTTTCCGGATCCTCTGCAATACCCCAACTAGCACATGGAATTAGCTCTATTTTATGGTAACTATGAAGCATCTCTGAGATGCTGCATATAAACTTACCAAACTTGAAAACAAACATTTTAATGCCACTACTTTAAGATCTCACAACATTTGGGACATTATTGCTTTAAAAAAAGATCATTCCCTTGTGAAATATTGCAGCCATTCAAACATCCAACGAAACAGAAGAAAAATAAAAACAAACAAGGCCATAAGCCCTCTGTCAGTATGCTGCTTCACTTTGTAATTTACAGTTTCATATCACATTATTGCAGTAACTTTGCATAACATTTACAATTAAAAAAAGAAAGCATTTGTGTAACTCATATTTATTAGGAAAACTTAATGAATTTTCCTAAAGCATTTAAAGTTCTTTCCTTTAACAGTATAAACTTCATATGGCCACAATAGTAACCAGGCAGGTCTCTAATAAATGTTTTTAAAAACCCCCATCCGCTGTGCCAAATATTAATCATTTTACATCCTAAACAAAATAGAAAAAAAGGTTATCTTGAATATACGAAGTGCTGGGAGCAGGGATTCTGGGATCACCGATGCCAAAAGCAACCAAAGGGAAAGGAAGAAAGGGGATGGTAAGTGAAGCCCCATGCAGGGAAGACAGCAACTATTTCCACTGGCAATTTTAAGGGGGAATATCAGCTTTTTTTGTATCTCTTGCAGTTGTTCCCCCATGCTCCCTCATGAAGGGGCTGGCTAATCGTGACTTGGCTTTGGAGTGTTTGTGAAAGCAGCTAAAGATGAGGACAGATCCATGTGCTCATGCTGGACCGTCCCTCAAACTGCTCCTGTGGATACTGGGAGGCCTGAACCTTTGCTGAGCTAAAAGGAAATTGTGTGGGAATAACAAATATCCTCCCCCCGAAGCCTGCTGAAAAGCATGAAGAGGGCTGGAATAATTCCAGAAAAAGGCAAAGCAAGACTGCTTCTAGCAAGTTGGTGTGGAAGAACACCAGAATGCGTAAAAATGTAACTGCTGGTTTAGTGGTTTTATACAAATCAAAATGAATACCTCAATTAATTTCAACTAATAACCATTTTTCAAGTTATTTTGGAAATAATGGCTAAACTTTAAATAACTGGTAATCAGCTGGCATACTGCAAGAGAATTCTTAATTCTTACATGTGATTATAGCTATTATCTCCCTGAAACACAGTACTGTTTCAAGAAATAAAAAATAATCAATGCAAAAACCTCTCTATAATCAGTGAGTTATGAAGAATGAATTTAGCTCTAACTGGGAAAAAAAAAGAAGTATTACTTTAGGATCAGAACAAATTTAAGATATGAAAATGAAATAGTAGTGTCAATCTGTTCGAGCCACATGATCTAGGTGACAATTTAATTTCTTTCCAGTTAGCAAATCTGTGGCTATTGGACTAAAATAGAGCATTTTTTAATCATCAAGGATCACCCCAAGGAAAATGAAAGACAAAAAACGATTCTTAAATTGTTAAGCTCTGCAAGTGCAGAAGAGGCAAGTCTTGCCTACTGAATTATATTAAGCTTAATCATTTAGCCTTAGCAAGACTTTTCTGAAATTGCCCTTAGTGAAAAACACTCGTTTTAAAAGCTTAAGGACCCATTTTATCTCAATGATTTGAAAAACAATTAAAGATAAATAAACCAGCATGTTTTCTTAAGTAAATATTTATGCAAGCAGCCATTGGTAATGACGACTTCACAAATTAAGTTTTAACTAACTGTTCAATAAGCCGTACTTTGCGACTACACTATATAAACAATAGTGTATTTAACTATTACACATGAACCAGTCTGCTTCACTTTGTTTTAAAATATTGGGACTTCAAAACAAAAAAAATTGTAACTGGAAGTTTTTTTATTATAACCAAAATAAGGAATAAATGACATCTCTCCTTCATTCTTTTATGCATGGCATTCTTTTATCACATGGTTTCTAGGTGAACTGGCAAGAGCGGAATTAAATTCTGTTACACATCGGCAAACAAATCCCTTGACCTAATTAACAGGTTATGCCAGAAAATCAGTGTCAGAGTCAGAACCTAACGTGGTTTTTTACCCCCTACCTTTTGAGCTATTTGTAAAGAACAAAGTAATGCAAACAGACTTATTACAAAAATTACCATATGATTTGCAGCTTTTTTGGAGAGGAACTGAATCATGTATGGTTTCAGAGAGTTCTCAAAACACTGAGAACCTGTGCAGAAACAAATATATTAATTTAATTAACCACCAGCACTGTGGGAATACTTTTTCTTTCTACATTTGTCCAGAAACATCTAATGTCTCAGCACAGTGATGTTTTTACAAACTGATTTGTGTGCTATGCCATGCATTTGTGTAAATTCTACAATAAACCCTGTAAAGAGTAAAAATAAACATCCCAACACTGATATTTTTCAACTGAATTATGAATATACCTGTAGTAAAAATGTAACGTGGAATCAGGAACAATATTACATAAAATCCTGAAAGTCACAGCATAAACCTGAGATTTTGGCAGTTTTATCAAAAATGTCCTAAATTACTTTGTATGCATCACTAGTCCTCATGTCCTACTCACCATGTACATTACTGTTTGTCCCAAACAAAGGAAAGTAGACAACCTTTTTTGTCCAATAATACATTAAAACAAAAGAGATTAAGTATCAAATTAAATATCATAAATAAAAGGTATTTACAGTATTTTCTAATCATTAGACAATAAAATAATCAATTAAATTGTGCAACAAACTTAAAATATCCAACATCAAAAAAGTGAAGTATTATTCAAATCTTCACATACTGACTTTACAAAAAACTATTAAAATATTTAAAAATTCCCATTGTATCTATTTTAAACAAAGAAATTGCAAAAATGTTTAAGACTGTTAAGAGTTATCAATTACACAGGCACTTCACATGTAAACAATCTACAGTACAACCGAAAAAAATATTTGGCACCAACCTAGAAGACTGGAAAAACTCAAAATGTGTTCTTTTTCCCCATTCTATGCTGTTTGTATAATTACCAAAAACTCAGACTAAATACTGGCAATGTTAGAAGTGTGTAAAGTTACAATCAGGAGTGCAAGAAATAAAGAACTTAAACTTTAAGCTTTCTGAAAGCGTAGAAGTGGATTACATGGGATCAGTCACTCAGATTTTTACCATCATATCAATGCTACATTTTTGTTTTACTTTTAAGTCAAATGACTAATCTTTCAAGCAAGGGATTAGGGTCTTGTACTTCTAAAGAAATCCAAACAACATTTTCAACGCAGGAAAAGAAATCCATCTTTTTGCTGTAACGTCATGGAGATGTTACAGCAGCTTTTATGGCAGCTTTTGATTTATGTCAACTGGAAAGAGAACTTCAATCTCTTTGTGCATCCAATTACAAAAAGACATTATGTTCTGTTAACTGTCAGCTGACTCCAAGGTTTTAAGCACAACTCCAGAGTAAGGCTCTCTACAGCATCTGGACACATATTAGTTTTTGATGGCTTGGATGTTCCAGTTTGGGAAGCTAAATTGTCCCAGAGCAATCCATATCAACAGACCGAAGGGTAAGTTGTTTAGCTTCCAAGAAGTCATGTTACATGGAGGAAAGCTGGGATAGTTTCAGCGTAGGTAATTCAAGCAGAGCTTGAACTGTGAGGCCAACTTTCACCAGACCCCTTTCCTCCAGTATGTGATGAGGCAAGCAGAGTCTTTCCTGTGAAATAAAGTAGATATTTTAGGGTTGATTCATTTCTTTTCCAAGCTGGGTAACAAAAGCATTTTCTCTGATGTCATATATACCTCAGTACTAGATATTTGCATAGAAATGGTTTAGATTTTAGATGTGGCTCTCTATAGTAACAGAACGCTCAGAAATGAATTCAGCTATAATCTTAGTTGGAGGATGAAAACTTCAAAACATGAATGCATAACTGGCAAAAAAACATTTCAAATGATAAACTAAACCCAGTCATCTTTCAGTTTTCAACGTTGGGTTGCTAAACTAAGACTTTCAAATATTATAACAATTAGCTTGCATCAGTGTTTCCGTGGTTTTACCATGAGGTCAGTATCTTTTTTACTGCATGGAACTAATTAGAAACTCATAGAGATGAATGCCATGTACACACCACCAGAAGTCTTGACTTCTTTTCATATTTATAAGTTCCCTGATCAGCACTGTGAACACTAGACTGCTTGAATTTACCCAGAAAAAAGCCCTCCAGTACTGCTGACATATGCTCTGTCATTATTGTGAATAAGTAGTCAATAAATCAATCAGTATACCTGTGGAACACCCAACTTTTTACAAGCATCAAGGAAGTTTTCGACATTTCTTCGGCACTTTGCCATACTGAGTTTAGGCTGTAAAGACAGGAGGTTAGATCTTTGTCACACATTTGTAAAGGACTGCATACATCTGATGCAAATTCTGCAACGGTTGCTAATAAATAACTAGAAAACAAAACCAGTTCTGTGAATACTCAGTTTGTGGCAATTGTTTTTAAGCCAAACTTCTGAACCTTGTTTCGTGCTTCTTGAAGGAAAGGTGAAGGTAGCCAATTAATATGGTAAACATGATTCATAGTACGGAGTTTTAACAGCCTGTTCTCACGTAAGATGCAATTAAAAGTGAGATAAATGACTTACCACTGCTGGCGATGGTACGTGAATGCTGGCAACAGAACGTGGCCTTATGTGATTGGCTAAATGGCAAAGAACGACTCCATCCATCAATGCTGCTCCAATATCATCCGGCAAAATTACTTTTAACCGTGATTCAAGATTCTGTTAAATATGGAAAATTCTATAGCTAAGTCACTTTCAACTTTGGAATAATTTTAATTCTAAATTCAGAAAGTATTGTTTAAAAAGGTCATGCTAATCCAGAAACAAAACAAATGCATTCACGCTCTACTGAGTTCAAATATCCCTCTCTTTATATTATTAGTCTCGTGTTTTTTTCTGCTCGGTTTTTTAATGGCACAATTAGACACACTAAGAAAGACAGTCTGACAGTTACTACCATAGCTCACAACTCCCAAAACCATGTGATGAAATAACTACGCACACTAGGAAAGCACAGAATTTAAGGGCAGAAACGTCCAACTATGGTTGGACTTGATGATCTTGAAGGTCTTTTCCAACCATAATGATTCTATGAGTCTAAATTATGTACAGATTTACTAGAAGAAATAACAGGGGAATACGATCACTTCAGGCATGGCTGTTTCATGTGCAAAGTGATAGATAAACAGGGCAGGAAATGGTGGCCAGGAAGGTCCCACACTTGTGTTGCAAGACAGAGAGGGGAGGCAGGGAATATATTTTTTTTATCCCATTCCAACTACAAGTCTTCACGGATCAGGATGTTGGCCAGACAGAACAGAGTCTTTGCAGAAGTCACAACCCAAACAAGAATCACCATGGAAAACAAAGCTACTACCACAGTATTTACTATTTGCAATGAATTTAGTTAACTACAACTATTAAATAGCTTGAAAACAGAGCTGTACGGAAAACAACTTATCGGAAGCTTGAAATTTAATAGTATGATAATATGATGTGATAATAGGTAAGTCATAGCAAGTTTCCAGACACAAACATTCTGGCATTCAGCTAAAACATTTTGTGGTTCCCCTTGTACCAAAATTACTACTAGTGTCCTCTGGGGTATAAAGGCAACCCAGTGATACCTTTTGTTCACCTACCTTGTCGTTGGGATCAACAAGAGCCCCATCCAACCGTGGAGCTTAAATCTACTGTAACTGCCTGTTGTTAGATCACTGGAAAGCTCTGTTGCACAAAATTTCTTGGAAAGAAGCATCACTGCAAAGGTGCCCTAGTACAACTGGAATGATTCCGAGGCCTTTACTATAAAGAGTAAGGGTAGTACAGAGCAATCTAAATACACTGTACCCAATAGCTTGAACCAACACACTAAATAAGAGTACATACATTGCGAAGTTGTCTGATTTGTTCCCTTTCTTCCCTTAAATGCTCCATTTTCCTCCTCATTGTAAATCCGGGATCCATCGCTCCATAGTCCTGGCGAGATGTACGGCTAAAAGCTGTTGAACGTCAGAGAACTTAGTTTTCAAAATTCAGATTAAAAAGAGTGCAATGACAAGAAATCCACTAAAAAGGACAAACTGGGCAGAAAAACAAAGTTGCAGAACTTTTCAGAACTCATATTTCTTAAAATCCTAAGGAAAAAGCTGCTCTCTGAAACAAAGCTTTCAAAATACGTGGATCATCTTACTTAACTGCAAACTTGTAATTAGAAAATATGGAGGTAGAATACACAATATACAGATTTGTGTGATCTATATAATTCCTTTTGTACATTAATAAGCTTATCCTAAAGCCTAGCTTTGTCTGTTAAATACTCTTTACTATATATACATTACCAATTTTCACTGCCAGAAAGCTTTTAATATGATCAATTTATTCTTTTATAGACTGCTGGCAAACAAGAAATAATATTTAGCCACTCCATTCTATCCTTAAGTATTCCAGCCTGTAGTTTTGAGCAAAAGATTCACTATTTAATTCTTCAAACTTTCTTACTTCTAATACTTTGGAATTTTAGCAAGAAAACTTAATATTCAAGATTTGGGGATTTCTTCTGTAACACAACATCTTTTGTGAGAATGTGACCTCTTTTCAAAACTATGCCAGGTCAAGAGCAAGGCTTAAACGCCATACCAAGACTTTTGCTCATGGCCAAGACAAAAAATGCCACTTGTCACCCACGAACAGAGGGGAAAGGAGAGCTTTTTAGAAAAGGTTTGCAGATGCGAACTGGCAAGAGCTTGTAGGAAGCCTGCTGCTGTACCAGTGAATTGACCTAAACTAAACTAAAGAGTGCAGAAAAGTGGGAGGACAACCTTGCTTGCTGCTATCAAATCTGCACCTTCCTGCAGCCAAGGCTGCAGATAACTCAAAAGCCTCTAAATGAGCCTGGCAGTGCTTCCCTCCTACATGCAAATAACACAACTCTCTCTAGCACAGAAGTCTCACTTGACTGCCCAGAAAAACACAAGCAGTTAAGGCCCCTGATGGAGCCACCTGCACCATCTTAGCCAGACATTCTGTACTGAGGGATAATGAGCGAGCATCACAGAGGTCAAGCTTTAGTTTCATTCAGTCTGTGCGTTAACAAACTGCAGAGTTAAGATCATTTTTCTTAATGATTTTGCTGAAAGACTTTTCCAGTTAATACTGCTCTTCTCTTGAAGCAACAGAGATTGCACTGTGACCTTGCCAAACTACATTTTCCAATCCAATATTCATGCTGACAGTTCCACATAAAAGAATACGACACCAGATAAAAAAAAAATAGTAGTGTATTATTCCTTCCCAGATTTCAGTGGAATGAAAATCTGCTTTAGACAATCCCATCTGACACAATTATTTGACGGGGGACTGGCAGACTGGAAGATTTGGGCACAAGAAGGCACAAAGCCATTAAATTGGCACACTGCTGCTCCATAAATCCCTTCATAGGACAAATTACAAAAACCTACTTCTCTTGAAACCCTCCTGCCTCAGCCATCAGGTCTGAGCAACAATTGCACACTGTCCCCTGTTCTTTGCGGGTGACTAATTACGCAGAAAATAAATTAATGAAATAACAAATCACTGTGCAACTTGGGTAACTTTCAATTATTAGTTTGCCAGAGCAGCTGTCTATGCCTTTCCCAGCACTATGCTTGTGATAAGCACACTGAGTGCACTGCTGTCCTGCAGCCTCTCTTTGTACTCGTTCCAGTTCCTGCATCTGCTGCCCTTATTGTCCGTTCCAGCCTGGGGAATAAACATCTGTTCTGTCCTGCTATGTCAGAGAACAGCAACTTACCTGACCTTGGTTTGAGACCAAACGGACCATGAGTGTTACTGTCTGTTCTTTCATAATCCTGTTGAAAGAGATAAAGTCAATTTTCTTCCACTCAAAGAATTAAGCTTTGTTCCCATCAAGATAAAGTTTAAATTATTTCTGCCTACAGTAAGTCCTTTTACTAAGCAAAACTTAGCATCAACTTTTTGAAGAAATGCTTACTCTGAATTGCGAATATCATTTTTTTTTCATATCATAATCTGAGAAATGCACTCAGTCTGATATGTACACGAGACTTCCTCTTTCTGCTCATTTAACTGTATTTGAGAGATGCTCTCCTCATTCTGCTCTGTCAGGTTCCCTTTTGACATGAGATGAAAATGAATATCTTCTTTGGAATATTTTATTCAGTTTTGCAACCACAATGAGATTTGCATGGATTTTCCTTAGAAAGGAAAAAAAACCTCAATGAATCAAGCTGTGAAGCTGCACCACAGAGGTCTAGACAGAATTGTGAAGGATGAAATGCTTAAAAAGTCTCAGCATCTCTGGGTTCCCTATGATAGGCAGAATACTAGAGCACAGGGTACTTAAAATCTTCTGAACTGCTAGTTCATTGTGGACTCCTAGAGGCAAGGTAAAACACGTTGAAAAAATTAACATTGGGTTAATATCTGTCTCTGATTCCAACTTATACGACATTTTAATAAATGTGAAATATTTATAACTTCAGTCTCAAAGGAAACTAACAGCTTAATATCTGTATGTACGGGAAATCTGATGACAACAGTAATGTGCATAAAGAAATGTTTGTTGAATGAAAAACAAAACCACAAACTTGTACCTCAGACGACACAGGAGACTGTGGGGACACATTAGTATTATCACTGTCTTGCTAAAAAGAAATCAAAGAGATGAAATTATAAAATGAAAATTATGATTTAACAAGAAAAGCATGTAATTATGAAGTACATACACAACACATGAAACATGTAACATCTGTCAAGTATGGCACGTTGGTAGCAACTGAATTTAAAACACGTAGAGTCAAGTGCTGTTCACTTTACATGGGATATTACTTTTACATTACCTCTGCCTGATAGCTGAACTGACTTTCCTATTACTAAAGTATGTAAATTTTTTCAATACATCACTTTTTACTTCAGTACAGCATCTTACTGAATTTTTTTCAAATAGAGGAGTGTAATACTGATTTTGCTATTTTATATAGTTTTAATTTTATTTATATGTTTATAGTTTTGGAATACAAAGTTTGCTTGCATAGACTCTAGCCAACTGTTCCATAACTGTCTCCTAAGTATTCATAAAATACAAAATAAATAAAAATCTTTATGTATTTTAAGTGGTTATCATTTCTCACCTCGTCATTTTCATTTCCACTTGAACTCTTTCTGGAAGACTTATACTGCAAAACATACACAAATACTATTTTAAAATTCAAGCACAGTTTTCATTTGAACCAAATGGCTTTGCATCAGGCAGATGTTATTTATTACTGGCAAAGTGGGAGAAAAAAAAGAAAAAACATTAAATTGTCAAAGGAGGAAAAAAAGAGAACATGTAGTTCCTAGGCTAGTCAGGAACTTCATTACACTGATTAAAGGGTACATGTCTTTCAAAGATACATATTGTTACACTGTTAACTCTGATTGTATACATATTTGATCCAAGTGAAAAGATCAGAGCAACTGTTACTCTCAATTATTCATGTACGGTATAACCCCCAAAAGTTACAAGAAAGAAACATACTTTAAAAACATTTAAGATCACTTAGCATTGCAAATGAAAAAGGGATTGCAGGAAGAAATTTACAGAAATGGTACCTATAAAAGCAAGTTATTTCATTGTCTGCTGTAATTCTCAGCTAGATCTATGCATTCACAGAGAGAACTAGTCCTATCGCTACAAAGAAAAGGGATACGTGTGTACAACCAGCCTACCTGTTTTTATGATATAATATAAAATACAGGCTGGATTAAAAGACTATACATCAAATTGGAAAGATCATAGAATCAAGGTTGGAAGGGACCTCTAGAGATCATCTAGTCCAACCCCCTGCACACGCAGGGTCACCTAGAGCACGTGGCACAGGACTGCGTCCAAGCGGGTTTGAAGATCTCCAGAGAAGGAGACTCCACAACCTCTCTGGGCAGCCTGTTCCAGGGCTCTGGCACCCTCACTGGGAAGAAATTTTTCCTTAAGTTCCTGTGGAACTTTTG
>NW_010582017.1:45005-60086 GCF_000705375.1 Tinamus guttatus
CTTGTCGTCCACCATGACACCCAGGTCTTTCTCCGCAGAGCTGCTCTCCAGAAGGTCGGTCCCCAGCCTGTACTGGTGTCTGGGGTTATTCCTCCCCAGGTGCAGGACCTTGCACTTGGCCTTGTTGAATTGCATGAGGTTTTTCACCACCCAGTTGCCCAGTCTGTCCAGGTCCCTCTGGATGGCAGCGCAGCCCTCTGGGGTATCAGCTACTCCTCCCAGTTTGGTATCATCAGCAAACTTGAGGGAGCACTCTGTGCCTTCAACCAGGTCACTGATGAATAAATTGACCAGGACTGGACCAAGGACTGACCCCTGGGGGACACTGCTAGCTACAGGCCTCCAACCACTCTGAAGATAGCTCTTCATGAGAGACCTGACTTAGGTGATGCATGCAAGTAGATTGTAGTTAAATGAGTTTAAAAAAGAAAAAATAAAAAGATCTGACTCTTAAATAACCGTTATTTAAGATACATTAGTAAATAAATGCATAAAGCTGTATTTATTAGTTACCCACAGAAGATACTCATCATCCTCAAAGTTCTAGCTCTGAGCACTGCTGAAGTGTTTACCGCTCCATATTCAACCAGGATGGAGTCAAGATGCAAAGTTTAACTATAAACTTGCATCAAAAACACATTTTGGTTGATTAAATTTTCTTCAGTAGGAAGGTTCTTTGTAAACAGCTAGAGCAACAGAGAGATTTTTCATGCATCAGAAGTCTTTTCCAGGTTTCAGCCAAGCTTCTGTGCCATGCAGCATAAAAGGGCACACAGGTTCTCATGGGCACAGACATTTTTCTACTCTTCTGCTGAGCAATAATGCTGTATAAGAACAACATAAAAAAACCTATAATAAAGATTACTTGCATCCAGAAGCACATGGAGTTGATGGCCATAACAACACTCATTGCAACAATTTAATATGCATTCTGAAGATACTCTTTCACATTTGAACTCATGTTAGGACATGGCTCCCTAAATTCTTGAGAAAGAAGAAAAATAAATATCTACTACGCCCAAGAATATTTCTCACACATAGCATGCTCTGTTTTTCCTAGAATTTAATTTGTTGGAAATTCCCTAGCACTTCAGGAAGGCTACTGTTTAGATGTTTGATGGCAAAGACCCAAGATGGTCATTTCATAAACCAAGTAAATCCAATTTCAACTCAACCTAGCACTGGTCACAAGTATCCCATTTCTCCACAGGGTGAAAATAAATGTTATCTGACAATGCAGCAAATCTGAATCTGTTCTGCAACAAGCAGACACTGACACCTGGTGACCAGTGATACACACTGCAAACAGAAAAATAACTGAAGCGAATTTCCTCTCTAAAATGCAAGAAGTCAAAATGTGTAAGTAATGTTACACAAAAAGATGATGCACATCTTCCTTAAATGCAAGCAAAATCCCTCAAGTTTGACCCACACCAGAGAAGAACCAAAGACCAAAGGTTAGTTTCTGGCTTTTCCAGCAGATCACTGTATATTGCTTTATCTCAAATAAAAGAATGAAGAAGGCATTTAGTGGATTTTCCCCCTGGTTTTCCTGCATTCTGACCTCGCCTTGAATACATATACATTCTCAAACTCAAAAGAAACAAATGAAAAAGTAGTCACATGCAAAATTTAACTTCATTATAACACTTTATAATAATTTTCTTCCAACATAAAAACACAAAACTTTTGGCATGGACAAAAAAAAAAAATTTCTTTTACCTTGAAATACTCTTTTCTAATTTGTTTACTTCTCCTCCTTTCTTCACTCTGCCAAATCACTGGCTGTGTCTCTGGCCAATCCACTGGATCTTTCTGGTTTTCCAAGGGCTGCAAGTTTCAGAAGCATTTTTATACAACACGTAAGTATACAATTCTCCATAGCACAAATTATTATGAACTACAACTATAAACTGTTTGGCTCTCCCACCATCTAGCTTTATGACACAAAAATATTCCTAGTCTCAATGATGGTTCAGGTGGAAATCACTTCCTCCCTCTCAAATTCTAAAAAATAAATAAATAAATAAATAAATAAATAAATCCTATAGGAAAAGGCATCAATGAAATAATTAAAACAAACCTTTTTCTCTCGAGCTAATGCACTGAACCTAATTTTCACAGGTTTTTTAGAAAATCAGTTAAAATTACCATAAAGAATTGCTTGTAAAGCCAGTTAGAAGTGTGTTTAGCCATTAATGCATTTAATTTCTGAATCTTTATATCAACTGCAATGGAAAAAGATGGCCATTACAAAACTACATTTTAAAGTATTTGTCTGCTGTTCTTATCCAAAAGGTAATACACAGCAAGTGGGAGTATAAAAACTCTTTAGAACAAGTTGGATAATACTGTGCTTTGAAGGAGACAGCTAAAGGAGATTTATTCATAAAAAACAATGAATGTCTACGTATACTCTATGAAAAACAAAAGTACCCAGACCAGAGGAAATATTTCATAATAAACTAGACATGCAAAAATTGCATTTCCAAAGATTTCTTCATTTTTGAATATGAGGTCATATAAAGCAATCATAAACAACTAATGAATTAAAAAGCAAAACACTAAATAAAAAAGAGCTTAATTGCACCTGCATTACAAACATAGTACAAGTCAAATTGTCTTGGAACAGTAAGGGAAAGTTCTTCATAGGAAATAATGGAACTTTTACTATGCTTTGTTACTGCTTGATAGGGTTTTAGACACTTACCTGCCAGCTGTATGGAGACAATGGAGAATTCCCTTCATCTGCTGAGATACTAAAAATTAAAATGACAGACATTATTAAATTTCCTTACTACATTTCCATGTACTGTAACATGAAGTTACTTTAAAAGTCAAAATAAAGTGAAGACAAAATTAAAACGCAGCTTCTCTGCAACACTATAATACTCTGGCTTGCTGCATAATGATATTATAGACTGTGGCTAGAAGGATGACAATTTGATTAAAATCTCAAATAGCATTTTACTCTCTTTTATAGCATGCTGACAACACCTCTTAAATAACACACTACTTTGTTAAGCAAAGGCTTATCTGAATAGTTTTGAGTGATCTTAAGCAACCACTAAGGGACAAATATTTTAGGATACAGCATTGAAACTGCAAAGCCTCAAACATATACTGAGGGAACAAGGATAATGCCTGAACTTGGTGTCACTTTGTTTCTTCTGTCATGACCGTTTTGTGAAGCTCACTTCTGTTCTCCTTACCTGTAACCATGTCATCTGCATCCTGAACACTGGGCAGAAAACAGGCTTAGCAGCTATTGGGTACATGAAGAGGTGACCAGCTGGGGACTGAATGTAAGAAGCTCCTAACACCTTGGTGAATTCTAGTAAATTCTTAACAGAGAGCAAACTAGCACATGATGTGAGGCTAAGTTTACACCTGTTATCTCATATTCATTTTCTTTCCCTTTCTTTTCCATGTAAACCAATGATCACACTTTTTAAAGCTCTTTGGCATAGGAAATGTATCCAAGTGATGCCCATTACCTTAATACACAATTTAGTTGAGAATTCCAGGAATTGCTGGAACAAATAATTCGAGCCTGCTGTTGAAACATGGTTGTATGTATTAACTAGGACATGTTTTTAGAAGATGAAGTTCTTCACAGCTTCTGTTCTGTTTGTATGTACCTTCCCCGGTGTCTAGGGCTTCTATATATCAGTGCAATGAAATAACAAGTAGTCTGTGACAACCACCTCGCACACACACCTCAATGATAATGCAGTTTTGTTGGTGGTGGTATTTTTAGGATTAAAAAAGTCCAACCCCAGATCTCAGAGTCTTTTTTTTTCCCCACATAAAAGGAGTAAATCAAACGTAACTCTCCTTGAACTCCCCTGTAATACAGGGCTTGCCATAGCTGTGCTCTGCGACAGAGAACAGAAACTGCAGGGTAAGAAACCAAGGACAGGAGAGCTCCAGGTGCAGATGAGCACCAGCTGCCGCACGGTTCGTGTCACTCCAGGACAGGGACACAACCACCTCTGCAAAGTCTCAGGTACCAGTGAGGGAGAAGGCAGCCAAGCCAGGATGCACCACTGAAATATCAAAGCTGAGTCCCCTTCATCTGCGCTTGGACTACACAGAGCTGTAGTTACCACCCATGTGCTCTCTAGCAACAACAGCTCTAATTAGGGGTTCTTGTCTCCTAGACTAAAAGCCAAACTGGGGTTTGAACACAGGTAGATGGAACAGATTTCACAGGCTGCCACCAAAACCCTCTCCTACTCAGGACAACAGCTCTCTCTAGCTGGCTGTCAATCCTCCCCTCCTTTAGCTAAAGGATTAAATAACAATTTCCTGACCAAACTGATCTCCAAAACTGGCTTAGGATTCCTCAGGGAAGTGGAAGCCAAAGACTTGCAAGTTTTTTATCCGGGCAGTAAAAGAAAGCTACAGTTTTGCAGTTTCCTCGAGACAAGGCTCTGACCCTTCTCGTTTTACAGACACAGCACAGAATAAGTGCACAATTCCTGCAGACAATAGCATTATGAAGCACAATTCTGTTGCACCAACTCGCAAATTCCACACAGACACATTCCCCCACAAAAACTGAAGGCTTTCCAGGTTGAACTCCTGACACGTTTTTCAGATGTGTCCCAAGAACACAAATATCTGCCAGGGAAATTCCAGATGTCTAAACACAGATCCACTGACATTTTGTATCCGAACACATTATGTAGGGGACAAAAGCTTCTGGTTCCAGTCCAGAAAAGACCTTGGGATATCTAAAATGCCACCAAATGCCTGTATTTAAGCAGGTGAACTGTTTCCTGAGTCAGACCTGCAAGAATTTCTGTATGCCACCAACTTGAAGGGCTCAGAAAACCACCTCTGGCTTTTCTCCTGAAAGCAGCTAAAACTTCAATTTCATCTTCAGCTAAAACAACAGGACAAAAGACAGCAGGGCTGATATGAAATAAGCATTAAACAATAAAAAAAAAGAAAGCTGTGATATAGCAAATTGTATTAATACCATTTTTCAGATTCCACTGGCTGCTTTGGTCTGTTCCTTGTGCTTACTGAAGCTGAGTGATTAAGAAGCCTGGAATGAAAAAAGAAAAAAACAACATATTTATACAAGAGCTTTGTAATTAAACCTCTTTATTGAGCATATAATACTTTCAGAGTGCCACTTTTCCTATAAAGAAAAGTTTTAAACATGAAAGTAGCATTTTTCATAAAATTATAATGCATATATGAAACCCAAGCCCAATCCTGCTTCCATTGAAGTCAAGATGTAGTTTCCAGCTCTTGTAACATGTCAGATTTTGCTTTTTAAGCAAGGAAAACCTGATCATAACCCAAACAAAATGCAGGCTCCTCTTACTTTTCCTTGACACATATTCACCACCTTTGGTGTTCTCCCACCTGTGTGAAATTACGTTGCCCTCAACACAAAAGGCCCCAGATGTCTCTAGAGGAAAAGATGATGGAACTGAAGTGGACAGGAGAGGATACAGAGACTGAGCACAAGTTAGTCAGACTGCAGGAGCAGGGAAGAGGATACCCAAGTAGGACCAAAGTGCAAAGGAAAGGCAGGAAAAAGAGTGAGGAAAGCAAGATGTGTGGAATGGGATTTTGGGCACAGAACAGCAAGAGAAAATACTAAGACAGAAAGAAGCAAACAAGGCAGGAGCAAACCATCAGAAACTCCATTTTCCTAAAATGTCATCAAGTAAAAAAAAAAAGAAAAAAAAAGTCTAAACTTGAATATAATTTTGGAAATTCTCATGTGCAACAAGCTCCTACCATGTACATGTACAGACAGGAAGACCTACACTATTTATTATGACTGTTTAAAATGAAAGAAAACCAAAAAACCCCACCACCCCCTAGAAGGTCAGAGATCAAACCAATTCGAAACACTTTTTCTTTTACATTAAACATCTACAAGCAGGTTGCACATTGAATAGCAACTAGAACCATTAATTTTGAATTCTAATGTTAAATTATACAGACAACTAAAACGATTTGATTAAAGATCATGAAAAAATGGAAGGCCAGCAACTATTAGTGGGCGAAAGTAAAATAGACGTTTTCATTTTATATTTCATTATCATTACAGAGGGCAGGACAACAGTTAATTTTAAAGGATCAGTGATGCTCAGTCAGACATCTGTGTTAGTATGACAGCTTTAAGCTGAGCAATCTTATTTCCAGCTTAGATCTCTGATTGTACAAACCTCAATTTAATGGGATTACGACAAGTTAAACCTGTAAAACAAGATCATTTATGGTCTGTAGTATCTGCTCCTTATAATTTATTTTCAGAAAGTTAATTCTGAGGGTGCTTTCAGGTATTATATTATATACAGGAGAAAAAAAAATTACAAAAAATATTGAGCGCGTACGATGTATCAAACATCATAAAATAAAGTGATTTTGAATCACTGATATTCTTGATATTTTGAATCATTGATATCTCTGCAACTGAAGCCAAGGAGATACTCAGAGAGACCCAGTGGCAAGTTACAACCGCTGGAATAGAAAGAGCTTAATAAATGAGAACTGGATTCACCCCAAGCCATCACCAAAACCAACTAGTAGTGTTAATTTGATGACCATATGTCATT
Organism: Tinamus guttatus; assembly: GCF_000705375.1. Next base: position 51,593 of record NW_010582017.1, read on the forward strand.
AAAGCCACTGTTTTTCCTAATACTTTTCCAATTATGTTCAAACATATTTTATTATTTTGCCAAAAAAAACCCTTCCAGTTTCAAAACTAAGGGTATTGAAAATGTTCTGTACTGAAAATGTACTGAAAAATTCAGTATGTCAGGTTAGTCCAGGCAGAATTATGAATTTCCTATGGAAAAAGGAACTTTAATTATCACTTCAAAAAAATGCAAACACATAAATTAGCATGAAATTACAAATTTCCGCAGACTAAGGAATTCAATGCAAAATAATTGGCTTAGCTGGAGAAGAAAAAAAAAATCTAGCTGTATTATAAATGTAATTTTAGAGAAAATAAAATACCAAACAATGTACAAAACAGAGGTACACACGGCTCATTCTAGGCTCTTAAGCATAGTCCTAATGGTGCAAAGATTCCACCAACCATTTCTGTCCCTGTAATTTCAAATCCCAAATTTTCTGTTTTGTTGGACCAATCCTCAGCCAAATGATTCTTCTTTATGGTGATACTTAAACAAACGCATAACCATAACACATTAGTGTAAGGAATTGCATACTTATGGTTCACAACAATCACTGAAATTCTGGCCTTATATAATTATTGTATTATTTTGAAAAGGTTATGAAACTCATACAAACTTGAAACAAATAACTCAGCAACACACAGTGATACACATTTGTGTAGACTAAATAAAAATCCACACTGTGACTCACTTATCTGATTCTCATAATCATCCACACATAACAACTGCTCCAAATTGCTGACTAGATGGGAAGTAAAGGTGATGGCAAGACAAACGATGTTATCGGGAAATATTTTCCAAAGTGTGAGAATTAAATAAGTGGAATCTCTTCTAAACCATCTCTTTTGTTTGCATTTCCTAAGCAAACATAATATCACGCTTAAGAGACACAAATGAGATGAACGATGCTAACTGCTTTAAGGACAGCTGCCTCCAAGTTTAAACAGTTAAGAACTATCTGGGATGTGGGCAAGGACACAATATCTTTTACAGGATCCTTCCCAGGAGGCTCATTGCTTTGTGACAGTTGATGAACTCTCATGGATTCAGGAAGCTTTAGGAAGTTGCTGCTGTCTGCCAAATATCCGTACTGCGTGTGTGTGCAAAGTGAAGCCTCCCTACGGAAGGATATTGGAGCTGAGCTTCTGTGCTTTCTGTTCAAACAGATCAGGAGCATTGATGGTAGGGTTTGAGCTTCATGTGACATGGTGACAAACTTTGAAATCACTTGATTCATCACATACGTGTCTGATCATAACCTATCCTGCCCCACTCTGGATGTTGTGTCTCCTGGGAGGTTTTTGTATCTGCTGTTTGCTCCCTCGTGGCTGCCAAATACAAAACAAGTTACTGCCAGTTATGCTAATTTTGAAGTTACTACTAAAATCAAAAGCTCTAAAAAGCCTTTTGCCTGAGGTTCTGCACTTGAGGTGCTGCACTTCCATATTCAAAGTCAATCCCTGGAGATAAAACCTGTCAAAAGGTGACGAAAATTGAGCTTCTAGTTTGAACTGCTTTGGACAGTCTGCCCAATAAAATGAAACATTTTTCTTGCATTCCATCTTAACAATAAAAGCATTTTCATCTATTTTTTATTATTTTTTTTTTTAAAAAAAAACCTTAGGCTAACTTAGCCAGTTCCTTTGGACTGTTTTTGTCCAAGAAATGAACCAAGTTGGTTCTTTTGTCCATATCTTAACTTTGGAAATCTGAAGATCTACAAGCACTATATACCTTGATGCACGTCCTGCCGCCCTTGTCCTCTGGAAGAGTTTTTCACTGAATGAAGTCCTATAGCTTAATGGCCTTCGTCTGTATTCACATTTCATGTACATCAAAGCCAAAGACGGAAGAAGGAAGCAGGACAGGTTGATGGGAGAGGACAAGGAAGTCAATAGCATAGCAAGCAAAAAGAAAAGAGAAAGACTGCATAATATTAAAAAGAAAACACACTGAACGAACAGAAATATGGTTAGTAAGAAATTACTTTGTGATGCACACTATTCTGAGAATTCCATTTATGCAGGTTGGACTGTACATATTTTCTGCAAATAAATTCAGAAATGTCTTAATTTTTCATACTACCTTTACTGGTCTTCACAGCAAGAAATTATAAATTCATGAAATTATGGATTCACTAAATTACACTTTACTAACTTTAAATATGATTTTAAAATAGAAGCCAATTTGTACCTCGGTATTTAATGAAAAATTAGCAAACTTTAAAAAATAAATGCTAAATTAAATAGTAAAACTTAAAAAAATAAATTTATGTATGTGTGACCAGTTTAATAGCTGAGTAGAACCATTAACAAGACAGCTGCATAAGTTACAAGTATGTTTAACAAAAATAAAACTGAAGCTGCAGTATTTGAGGAGTGGCTTGGTATTTCAAACAATTAGACACCCAGGAAATATTAAGAAACAGCAAACTCCACATGCAATATAACCATCACATAGAAGCAAAGATTAAGAAACAACACCAAGACTCTCCCTCTATTCATATATTCAGCAATACAGGAAAAAAAGAATCATTTTTGGCAATACTTCTAGTAGTAAAAAATATTAGCATTAAGATTTAGTTCTTTGTTTCCTTCAAAAGGAACATGACCAAATACTTAAACACCCTGGACAGAACTATAAGCATAATTTATCTTTTCCTCACACTAGTGCTGTTACACTAGACTAACATGAAATGAATTCTTAAACGTCTGCAATGCAGTGTGTCAAGACACCCCCTTCTCTGAGGGCATTGCTACTATCTCCTTTTGAAAAACAGCTGTACAGAATCTCAGCACTACAGAGACTTTCAAAGGAAACAAAACCTGTTCTGTGGTTGAATCCATTAGGTCAGGGTTAATAAATTGTTACTGAACTACAACTTCCATTTTTCACAAAGACAGCTTATGGTCTCAGAAGGACCTCACTGGTTATTTTCCTGCTTGGGGATGGACACAGCACAATTCCTGCCCTGATCCATCCACATGCTGTGCTACTTTTGGTACCCCTGCCTGCTCTTCCCTTGACCCATTTGTTACCTTGTTCTACTGCATTCCCTCATCCTGCTTCTTGCTCTATTCTCCCTTCTTAAGAAACTTTCAGTTATGATTCCAACACAAAGTGAAAGAAGCTGCATAGTTTATCAGGGTGAATAACCATGCTATCAAATTCTGCAAACACGTGCTCTGACATTTCACAGAAGAATATCTAACAAATTTCCTCTTCAGCCCATAGAAAACGTGGGTGCAGGAAATACTACCTAAATTACCTTTATTTCAATATGATAATCAGCTCCAAACAGGTTCAATAAACAGATAAACTAAGGTAATAATAATGTCATGTAAATACCTCACTAATAATCTCTTCATACCATCATCACCCATCTCTACATAAACATAAAAATCTTCTCTGAGGGGCAGGAGGGACTCAAATCAAGGGAAAAAAAATCAGGGGAAAAAAAAGACTCAAACATTCATCTCCTCCATTCCACATGATGCATAGAGCTGCTTCTCAACAGTAATTTTATGCAAAAAAATGCAAGATAACTATCTTGGAATCATCTATAGTCTAACAGACTTGGAATAGTTTATTAACAGTCTAAGCTGTTATGCAGCTGAATAAGAGGTTAAAGAGTAACTAACATACAGGTTATCTAACCTAATACTGTAGTACCTGTGTCTTTGTTCTTGCTGCAGTAACTGAGCTGCTATTTTTCTGAGGTCAGTCACTTCTTTAATTTCATCATCTTCTTCAGCCAGCAGCTGTTCTTTCTGAAGCCTAGAAAAATTAAACATTACCTTGGCTTTAAAACTTACTGTCTTCTTTAGATTATGGAAATTAAAATAGGCTCTTCAGTCAAGCAAGACAGAAACAGGTAGGTCACTGAACAATAATTAGAAGACCTTCCTACAAGCTTGTTTTCTGTCCAAGCATGATACACTGCAAGTCTATAGATTTCTTTTTCCCTATGCAAGAAGAAAAGCATCCCCCATCCGCCTCCCAAAAGACCTAAATTTACCTTTTTTCATCTCCCCATTCCTCGTTCCGTTCTGTCTTCTGGGTTTTCTCAGGATGTTTCCCCCGCTCCTTACATATGGTGAAAAATAAATTTAGAATTCAATTAAAAAAGAACCGCCGAGTAGCTTTTCTTTTCTCAAGTTACAGTACCTTCATATAAGAGAGCAATGGTCCAACTGGCATTTCTCCTTGCTCAGGAACAGCTCCCTCTTCTGCGTTCGGATCAATATAATCATACACCTCCTGGTCTAGTGAGGATTGATGAAGAGTGGAAAAGATAACATTAAGCAGTTCTCTGAACCAAGTGTTATTCCTGAGAGAGAGAAGTACTTATGAAAAATGTCAAATAAAGATAATACAGTGAAATCCTGTTTCTTCTATCCAGAGGATGATTTTTTGCTTCTTTCTGGTCTTGTGTATTTATCATTTTATGAACTTGTTTACCAAGATGATAAAAATACAGTTCCAACTTGCCACAGTATCATTTTGTGCAGTTTTGTTAAATTACATTACCTAAGCAAGAGTGTTTCTGTTACCCAAGATGACAGATGTACAACAGATATTACCTTTCTGTGGATCAAGTTTACTTCCCACTACATGATTGTCATTCCTTAACGTCTGCTCCCTTGTTGATTCTGATACCTGGGAGTGAAGGCTGATTGTATCATCATCAGATGGCTGCAAAGACAGTCATACTTAATGCAAACTTAACATATTACTATCAAAGCCTTTTGTTCTATAGCACTTGGTTTTGATAATGGTAGTATTAACTACAACTGGCTAAACTTAGATCTCTACAAATATACATATATGTTGTGTGGGCTTCTGTGCACAGCTTTAAACCTAATAAGCCATTTAGAAATTCATATTTAAACAACAATAATAAACAAACTAATAAACAATTAAAAATAAACTAATACATACACTCAAGTTTAGTGAAAATAAATATCCATTTTCCTCTATTTTATTAATAGCAAAAGCAAATGGCACATGCTTTGTTCTTTGTGTAAAACTTAAATACACATTTCATATCTGAAAAAAATCTGAATAATTCCTTAGAGCAGAAATCAGTTATAAAATGTAGAAGAGTTTGGACTGGAATAACCTAAAGAAATTCAAGGTGATGAAGGTTTTATGTCTATACTGCTAAAGTTTCAACTCTACAACACAACTTCTTGAAGGATGTAACTGCAACTTAATTAAGCATTTCTCAAATGATGTAAAGTACAAAGGAACAAAACTGTTCTATAAAACAGAAGTTAGACAAATTTAACAGTGAAAAACACTCACTTCTGTTGTAGACAACCTTTTATCTCCATTATCACTTCCAATGCCAGAGTCTGGACCATGATTTTTATTGGGATAAAAGTCCTCCATGCTATTTTAAAAAATATGAATTAAAGAAATTGTATTAAAGAGGATGTATAAATTCTTTCAAGTTTGGTGCAGACTTATGGTGAGCATGTGTGGCCCAGAGCTTCTAGGAGCACTTAGAAGCAGGCTATGGACACTGTAAGCTTTATTCATAACTTATCTTTCTTTCAGCCCTGAATGGAAGAGTGACACAGGTTGAACGTGGTATTTTAAGCAAGTGGCAAAAATAGAGCATTATTCCACACGGTGTACACTGGCAAACCAGCTGAAGGCAGGAAATAGAAAATCACTCCCACTGAATCACCCCAGAGAGGTACTCGGTTAAAAAAAATCAAGCAAAATATGCTGCATTTTTGGACATCAGGAGTAATCCAGTCAACAGACCTCAGATATTTTACTGATGTTTAAATTAGATTCTGACTCTATATTCAGGGCAGTTAGGGAAACGTAGCATCAATGTTTTAACAAATTCCAGTGAGAAATAGCTGAGTTTTTCAACAAACTGAAACTGCACCTTTGTTGTAATTTGCAGATCTTCAGTGAGCATAAAGAAAAAAATTCATAGTAACCCCGACAGTCATTAAGCGCCTAATAACACAAACCTAGAGAGCATGACTTCTAAATAAACAGCCTTTAAATTACTGAAATTACAGCTATTAAGCTGTAATTAACTTATTGTGGTACTTCTCTCCTGTTCCCTAAGCGCCACTTCACAGCAAATACTAAAATGGATTAAAAATAAATAAATAAAAAGCCTACAAGACCTACCTGTCTGTGAGTGGCTGGGAGGGGATTCGTTTACCCAGTGATGGAAGATCCAAAGAATCTGGTTTTTTATCTATTCTGAGGCACGCCTGAATGCTGAGGAATTTAAATATATGTACTTTACCCTTTAAACATATCTGTTTGGAAGCAAAAGAAATATTTATTACATAGCATGTTTTTGATGACACGCACCAACCAATACCTTCTACACTGATAAGTTAAGGCCCACAAACTTTCACTAGGAAGAATGCAGCTAGAAAAATAATGAAACCCTAATTGGTAATAACTTAGAGCAGCCTCCCTTTCTTAGGATCCTAAAGCATGTAAGCAAAATACAATGTTTCTATACTAACCTGTGCTGGTGGTATCTGCATTGGATTGTTATCCAAAACTATTACTTGTAAATGACGTAGCTTCCTGTAACAAATCGGAATTTCTGTAATTTTATTACAAGAAAAATCCAGCTTTACCAAGGGAAGGTCTCCTAATTCTGCAATGGAAAATAATAATAATAAAAAAAATCAGGTAACTATTTAATACTTTACATAACTTACCTACATGAAAGAAAGGATAACAAGCAGCTTACCATCTGGCAACATATGGAGATTATTTCTTCTTATGTTTAATTCTCTAAGTGACTGTAGCTTTCCTATCTGCTGGGGAAGGACCTGAAGTTCATTGCAGCTAATATCCTAAGAAAATAAAATGAATAAGTGAACTGAAAAACTTCAATGAAACTAAATGTGCAGCTATTCCTGCACAATTTCAGCCATTTCTGTTTCAGGAACTCAGTTGAAAAAGTTAAAACAAGAAATGAATAAGAACAGGTTTTGAGATTTATACAGTTCCCAAAAATCAAGAGAGTCAACCAAAAGCTTCCAAGGTAATTGCAGACAAATGATTTGGATTCTGTTCCTTTCATAAAAATTCTCCTCTTTCCTTATAAAATTAGAACCAGTGCAACTAAAAATTTACAAAAGCAACAGCATGCTCACCAACTTTTGGGGTTTAATCACTAGAGGGTGACAAAGCTGCACTAAAGCAAACACAGTTTACAGCTACTTCTGCTACAGATTTATTTAATATTTGTGCAGGTAGCGTATACGGAATCAGCAATCATATGGATGTAAGGCCTATTTCATTACTAACTCAGCAAAACTGATTTTGGTGACAAGTTTCTTAAATGTAGGCAACAAAGCTTAGTTATCTACCCACCCGATGGAAAACACAGAAGCTAATTTGGAAGCCTAGCTGAGGAACAACCAGAAGCTGGGCTTTAATGAGAAAAATTAATCATCATCTTCCTCTCCACGCTCGCAGAGCTTCGGCACAGGCACTGCTCATGTGCTCTTGGCAGCAGAAATGTCTGCACAGAGCCAGATGTCTGAAACTACAGGTTGCTGGGAATGAGCTGTTGCAGGAGCTATTTTGAGTTCTTCCCTGTTCCCAGCACACAAATTAAAATAGGATTCCTTTCCTGAAAGCATCTCCTTGCACACTGCTTTGCTGTCAACGTTTTTAAAATATAAGTTATGTTCTAAATAGGTACAATACAGATATTGCAATTACACTCTTTAGTTTTAATCTAATCTAAAGGGCTTTAATCTTATCATCAAGCACATCCTCCAGGTTTAGCATTTACGAGTAAAGTCAGTAGTACCACAACTGCAACTCTAAAAGATGTTCACACTCTGTAAACAGCAGCAATGATCTCATCTTGGGATGCTAAAACGACGAGGTGAACATTGAAGAATTTCTCGTTTCTAACTCACCAAAAACAGTAGAAGACATCAGAAAAACCTCCCAAAGATTCAAAATATCTCCTATTAATGCCAAGTTACAACCTAAATACTCAGTAACCATCAAAAAACACATTAACAATATACAAAATAAAGGTTAAATAATTTGGGCGGGGGTGAATCTAATCCAACATACTGACAAACACAGAAAGTGAATTTACATTCTACAATCCCTTATGTAAAAGTTATCATGTTGTACGTTTTTCTTACGTTGTAATATGCTGCATACAGTTTAAGTGTACTTAATGGAGTGCAATTATACTTACCAATTCCATTAAGTCTCTCAACTTTCCAATTTCTTCTGGAATGGAGACCAGCTTATTATTACTGACTACCAAAACTTTAAGTGGAAGATCAAACAGGTATTTTGGCAATGTTGATAAAAGATTTCGACTTGAAAGAAAACAAACAAACAAGAAAGGCTACATTATTACATTCTTTTTAAGCTCAACACAAGTCTGAGGTGCACATTGCAGAACATTCCTCCTGCTCTAGAAGGTATCCTCCACCTATTA
>NW_010582018.1:0-39953 GCF_000705375.1 Tinamus guttatus
CCCACTGGCCCAGGCACCTTGTAAGGTCACTCCTTGTCAGGAGTGTTATATGGAGAAAATGTACATGACACACTGTCAGTTACCTAATTGTCACTACTTTTTTTCTGCACATAAGAAAACAGTGGTTTATTCTTTGCACCTTTTGCAAAAGGCAATGCATGAATATGCCATAAAAGAGGATTTTTTTCTAAAGAGCTTTTCAGCTGTCTGAAAAGATTAGATGACTGAGCAGATACAAGAATCCATTACAAGAATACCTTTTTCAGTCTTAATGTTGAGCTTTCAAAAAGTCGTATTGGTACTTGTGAAATGAATAATTTTCACATAAATAGAGCAGTATATAGAGAAAAAAAAAAAGTCTGTTTTATCCGCAGTATTTTAATTTTCTATAGCCCAAATTAATTATGTTCCTACTAGCATGTTTTTATATAGTTTGCAGGATTGGGAGCACTACAGTTTGGCTACCTGGCAACAGCATGTCTGTTGTTTTGCTGTGACATCCTTTATAAGCTCTGTGTTTATCTTCTGTGTCTCTGCTGGAGTCGTGGGCTGATACAGAGAAAGACAGTAAATTACACAATGCAGCTGTGCTAATAAATTCATAATATTTTGTGTTGGAATAAAATGATATTATATAATATGCCCTTTCCAAATGAAGGACATGACATATCATGTGTCTTTTAAATATTTTAATGGGGAGTAAATTAGTAAAATGATGCTCCAAGCGTTTTGCTGACTGCTGCTAACAAAGCTAAAGATGGTATTCAATTTTCTTATTACCTAATGTCAAAATACCTCTACTCTTTCTGGCTCTTCTCTTGCCTCCAAAAATTGAATGTGTCAGTTCATCCATCTTTATTGGCCTCTAATAATCTCCCTACCCTTCAGAGGCAGTATCAGCCTTTAATCGTCCTTGGTAAGAGTAGAGAATGGTGTTCATCTTTCAGGACCTGGTCTCTTATAGTGTATGAATGCTGGATTGGTGTTTTCCTCTTCAGATGTTTTACAAAAGGCTTTGCGTTGTGCAAAGGTCATGCACAGCTGTGTTATGAATGTGACAGTTTTAACTAAAAATAAAGAATAATTTGTCAAGAAATTTTATTTTTCTTTTTGAAGTACTGGTTTTTAAAGATAAATTGAAGATATTGTCTCAGAATCTCAGAACGAAGCCTGAGGACCTGATCTCCAGGCCATTCGCACTAGATGGTTGATGGAAAAGAACACAAAATTCATTCTTAGAACAAGGAGTCTTGATGATTGACGTCTACCTCCTCGGTCTTGTACATTTTGGAAGAATAATCTCAAAATAGTCAATTTTGTTTGTGTCACAGTGCATTTGTAAAATGAGTACATTTTGTAATGCTGGCCCATGTCACATGGTCATGTACTATACTTGTAGACTAGCTGGTGACATTTTAAAAATTGAAATACGCATGGAGCAAGTGAAAGGTGAGGAGAAATATAAAAGGAACAAAGGAAGAATTTCTGTGCCTGGAGGGATGTGTTCTGAAGAAAATGAATAATGGCTTGGTGCTGTGCAGAATTCAGATATGTTTGGCTAAAATTTCTTTTTTTGTATGTGTGTGTCTCAAGCACTTAGTCTGGTCAGTCTTAATGAATTCTTGGTCTGTGGCTAGAAAGTTAGGTCTGGAGTAGCTGGGGTCGCCCCAGGGTCTGGACAAGCCCGCAGCGGTGGGCAGATCTGAGCCAAAGTGAGGAGAGATCAAGGCCCTGGGGCAGGCCAAGAGGCTGCTTCTGTGAGGCGCAGTGTGGCTCAGGGCCAGTGCAGCACCAAGGGTCTGAGCCCAAATGCAGTTTCCAGTAATTCTGGGGGGCAGCTCCCCTCCTGTTCACAAATTTGTGAATGTCTGTCACGCATCTGTGCCACACCAACTGTTGCGTAGGTCAGCCCTTGACCGATAGCTCCAAGATGGAGTCCTATACGCCTTCCTATGGGTTCCATGCTTCTGACCGTTTTGGTGTTGATTTTGCTTTTTTCTTCCATGCAATATAACAACAATTCTGATGGTAAGGCCTAGAAGGGTATATGAGTTTGTAATGAAAAGAGCTCAAGAAAATGTAGTAAACTGCATGTTAAATTAACATGTCCTATCCTTAAAGCAATAGGCCATTATTGTGCTTGGCAGTCTAGGAGTCCAACCCAGGAGATTCTAGAGGCCATAACAATGGGTCAAGATGCCCTGTTTTTTGGAGAAAAAGCTCTCTTGACTACAAAATGATGGTACTGCCTCTGCTAGCCCCCCATTGCCCATTAGTTCTCTTACTTTAATAGACTAGGATTAAGGTAGACATTTTGCATTCCCTTTTCCTTTTTCTGCAGCCAATTATAATAATTCATGTTATGTACCCAATGAACATGTTTTAAAGCAACCGTCACTGTAATATTAATGATGTGAGTCTTCTCTCCCTCGCTCAAGAATAACTAAGTTTGTCTGTATTTGAGGGAAAATGCAGAGATGGAGGAGTTAGGTGTGTAATGTTCAGCTGCCCAGGCAATATGTTGCCATGTTGTTTTAACTCCCATTCCTAAAGCAGGGCTAAGCATCATCTACCATTGAAGGTAACTAGTAGAGACAGCGCTCTCACTGTTTTTTTTTTTTTAAACATATGTAAAGATTTTGTTTTACATTTAACTTGTTACAGGACTATATAAAATCTCAGAATTTTATCATCTATATATTAAACAGAAGATGTATGTTAATATAAATATTGATTATTTCCTAATGTTTTAAATTCGGACCATTTGTTGGGAACCTTGTAGGAGGTCCACCTAACAAACAAAGAAACAAGCCAAGATCCTATTTTATATGTATCTGTCTAATAATGCTGAGAGCATTCTGGCATAGCACATCCTCACCGTACTGTCTCTGGAATTCTGAGTAGAAGATGAATGAGTAGCTGTAGCAGTGCTTGCTATTTAACTGTTACGCTATGCTAGTAATTTATCAAAATGCTATAAGTGCTTTTCATTATAGGAGATCCCTAAAGGTTTGGACTCTCAAGGCTCAAAGTGAAAACAGGCAAGGCATAACTAATGTTAATGGAGGTGCTCTTGCTTGTGCCAGCACAGAGTTTGGCATGTATATTTGCATTTAGTTAGGTGATTTACCAGAACCGTGAGACTGTGATGAAGGCTCTTACAAGATCAGAAAGTATTTCTTAAGTGTATGATGGTCTTCAAGAAAATTGGAATTGGACAGAACTCAAGTAAGAAAGGACTACTGAATCATTGAACATTTTTCTTTTGAAACATATCAATTATTGATATCTGGAATATTTTTTGTATCTTTCAGATCTTTTAGTATCTATACCATAACTTCCACATTTTCTGAAGTGATTTGATAGGTCCAGATGCCTATTATTTCTGTGGAAATCCCAGCTTATTTTATTGTGATACAGTGCTCTCATATCTTGTTTGCTATGAGTGCAATAACAATGTACCTGAGAAAATAGTTTCTGAAATCTCAGTGCTGATCACCCTAACACCATTCCTCTATTCCTGAAGCCATATCTGTGATCTCCAGTCCAAATGGTCAGAGAATTTAGTCACCTTCCGTTTCTCATAATTTTGTCCCTTCATGCATAAACTATTGCATTATTTCCTTATCCTAGGTTTATTATTTGATCTGGCTTGAGTTTATTATTTTATCTAGCTTAAGTTTATTATTTTAGTTCATTTATTCTAGCTCCTAGAACTTTTGTTTTGTCTCTTGGTCTTCTGTCTCCTGTTGACCTCCAAGAACAAATATTGTAAGCATGAACTGTATTGTATTTATTAGGAAGTGAGCGTTGTGTGGAGAAACAGACAAAAAAAAATGACTCTAGCATAGTAAGAGTTACTATATTATATATATATATATATATAATCCTATATTTACAGAATATAAGAGGTTTCCAGACTCTGAGATAGTTTTGGCAGCTCTTACTTTTCTATGCTACTGTTTCGGATTGTCTGCAGTTCTACAGGATACTAACACTGTATCAGTTCATCTTTCCAGAGTAAACTGCATTTGTAATAATAATTGCCAGTGCTGTTAGTGCTTTGGCTTCATTTATATAAAATAGAATGGGCCTACTAATAAAAAAGGATTTAATTTAGTCTATATTTAAATCAACAAGTTCCCAACAGCCTTACTTAACATAGTCATTTCATTTTCAAAGTGATTTTACTGTAGTAATATCTTTAGGTAAGACAATCAGGGAAACTGTGGTCTGGTTAAAGCTTAGTAGTTTCTCATTGTGAACAATTTTTTCTTTTTCCCCCATGTATTACAAGTGCTTTATGTTATAATTTATTTATCTTAGTGTATATCATCAAAGGCTTTCTTTGTCTTCTGTCATCTTCCACACATGAATGAATTTGGTTGAAACAAGGTGATTATGCTACTTTTCTCCAGCAGAAGATTGAATGCTTTAAAATGATGTAGTTAATCCATGGGAAAATCACATGTGATATTTTCCCTGTTTCATTCACCAGGATACAAAGAAAAAAAGGAGGCAAAATTATTAAATACAATTTAAATATGTCCTATAATTTTGCCAGATCCCAGAGTATTTTAGCCACATTCACACCTCTAAATAAAATGCAACATTGGAAAATGAACAACAATCTAATAATACAAAGATAGAGAGATTGTTTTTCTTTCCGTGAGCTTTAGTCAGTGCTGCATACTGGAGTACAAATCCTATTGCAATCAATAAGTCTGAATAGAAGTGTTGAATAGAACCAGTGAGAGTCATTAACTTCCATTAGCAATGACAGAAATTTTGTTAATGGGAGAATATAGTCCTGAGTGTGTCTGTCTAGCTTTCCATTCAGCGGTGCACAGCAATGCAAAATTTCTTAATGTAGGTTCCTATTGTATATGTCACGTACTAAATGGACTCATATGCTGATCTCCATATGCTTTGGAGAAAACTGGTTGAGGAGTGCTCTTTTCTTGTACAGATACTTTTCTTAAGTAAATGTGACATTTGTATTAGATGAAGGTCATAGCTTGGTATGAAACGTGACTACTTGTCTGTTCTAATCCTCTGCAGGTAATGCTTTTAACAGTAGCTCTTTAAGGTCTTGGCTAATCTCAGGATATTTAGGTCAAGGTCTATTTATAAGAACTACAACAAAGATCCAAGGGCCTCCAGCTGAAAAGTCTGTTTACAATTGAAATGAGAGATTTGCGTGTTTGATCACTTGTAATTACTGAAAACCTTGGTTTTTTTTTTTAAGGGAATATTATCCTGAAAAGCATTATCATCCCTTTGAAGAGATTGAACCACCTGACTAATAATACCTTGCAAGGGACACAGTAACATGCTTCATAAAAATGGACCAAAAGGGACTTCTGGAGGTCATCTAGTCCAATGTCCTGCTTGAAGCAGAATAGTTGCAGTGCTGGGTCAGCTGCGTTACTTGAGTGGGCCCTGAAAGCCCTCAAGGACAGAGGCTCCGCAACCTTCTGGGCAAGCTGCTCCAATGCTCCCTCACCCTGCCATCTGGCAGTAAATGTGTTAGGATGCTATTTGGTTTCTTGGTGAAATTTTGCATTTCTAGTACTATTTCGATTGATTAAAAGTAAACACCATGTTAAGCCACTAAGTGGCTAATCACTTGTGTCATTCTTCCAGTATATTCCTTGATTCTACTAATGTAGATGTCTTAAAAACAAATAAAACCAAAAAACTAACAAACCCCCCCCACCATTTCAACATTGAGAAATGCATGTTTACCTTTTAGTATTTTTATGATGGCAGTGATAGTAACAAACTCTAGAAAGCTAAGGAGCTCCATGATTCTGAATTAATTGTTCTATTTATTTATTTTACTGTATTATGGGTGAATGAATTATTTGAATCCACTTAAATGTTGGTATGGAAATCTGACTCTCAGTGATTATTGTCTTATAATTATCTTGGCAGAAATTGATATTGTAGGGTAGAGAAAAATAGGAAAAACATAGTACGATGAGTATAAAAAAAAAAAGCCAAGGGAAACTATGAAAGAAAAACACACAAGTAGAGAGAGATGCCAATTAAAAGTGAGAACAGAATAAACATTGTATTGCCCATAGGGACCTGCTTGTTACGCTGCTTCTGGAAGGAATCTTCTATCCTTCTGAATAAAGGAGGAAAAAAAAAAGCAAGCTTCAACTTGGTTATAAAGGACATATTTTTAATCTCAAAAAAAATAGAGGTAAGAAGCAAAGGCTTAGAAATTTCAGTTGTGTCAGTCTCTAACAGTCCATTAGAGACAACATTTTTCTTAAAACATGCTTACATACAGTTTGCATTGTTACATTATGTTTGAAATATACTTTAAAATATACTCAAAGTACAGGTCGTTTTGTTTTTATTCATTGTTTTTCTGTTTCTTGCTGTTTTATGTTTCTAAGAGGCTCATGAATAGAAATAGGTTTAAAGAAACAAGAACCTGAAAGACTAAGTGAGCTGGACCTGTTTAGCTTGGAGAAGAGAGGATTGAGAGGGCATCTGATCAATATGTACAAGCATCTGAGGGGAGAATGTAGGGAGGATGGGGCCAAACTCTTCTCGGTGGTGGCCAGCAACAGGAAAGGGGTAATGGGTATAAATTAAAACACAGAAGTTCTATCTCTATGTGAGGAAGAACTGATTTCTTGTGAGGGTGGCAGAGCGCTGGAACAGGCTGCCCAGAGAGGTTGTGGAGCTCCACAACGTCTGAGCTTCTGGAGCTCTCCAAAACCTGCCTGGATGCCACCCTGTGCCACGTGCCTTAGGTGTCCCTGAAGGAGAAGGGGCAGTTGGACTAGGTGATCTGTAGAGGTCCCTTCCAACCTCAGCCATTCTGTGAAACTGAGCAGATAATTTAGGAGACCCGGTTGTCAGTTTCTCTGGATATACATGAGAAACTTCTTTTCAAGAGGGGCATTACTTCAGTCCCTATGCTCATATTTATCTTCTCTACTTATAAATTTTAGTAAATGGGAAAAGTGTTGAGAGAAGGAATGAAAGGAGGAGTATGTATTCATTAAGAAATACATTATAATTGCATTACCAAGCAAACATATATGACAACTTCATTTGTTGTCAACTTTAGCTTGATTTAGCTTTGTATTTTAAGTGAAAGGCTGTAAATCTTCATTAATTCCATTAACTAGCTCATCTCACTGTTGAGAACAATGTGGTCTGATTCTGATTATGTCCTTCTTGTGCTATAGAATATAGTACAATACATTAAAAAAAAGGAGACTTTTTATGTCTTATTCTCAATGCAAATGTTATACGATGAATCCTCGTGGCATTCCAGTGAGATGAGCAGCTCAATAAAGAGCAACATTTTTTTAAAATGAATGCAACAGAGAAAGAGAATGCGTAGGAATCAGTGACTGACTCAAAGCTGTATGTCATCCATCATGTGTATCTGGAATCTAAATCTCTCTCTCTTTGCTCCCCAAGTTGTTAGACTGTGCTGAATCAGAATCTATACAGCTTGCCTTAAAAGCAGTAAAATGGATTACCACAACAGTTTTAAATGAGAAGCAAACCAATGTCAGTCAAGGAAGCCCTGCACGTGTATCTGAGCTTGCTGATGTCCTAGCATCCATCTTTCCACTGAAAGCTGAAAAATCCTTTCCCTCATTAGGACAGTAGTGCTGGAGGCAGGTGTGTGATTAGAAACGGGGCTTTGCCAGGCGTATTCCTGTTTCAGTGCTTCAAGGCACCGCTGTGTGTGTCACTGGTGGCTAATAGAGAATATCAGAGAGACCACAGTAACTTAATTTTTCTAAACCAGAGCCAGGCATTCCCGGAAGTGTCCATCTAGAATGGCTTTTGTATGTGAGGCACTTGTTTTTCTGCCTGTGATAAAAGCATAACATCTTTCACAAAAAAAAAAAAAAAAAAAATCTCTGTAAAAGCCGCAGGAACATGCGAGGCAATAAAAGAGAAGAGTCCGTTAGAAACATAACAACAGAGAAGACTCGGGATGGCTCCTTCTATGCAGGTCTTGGGATACAATTTGAGATGCCAGTGAATTATGTTGGTATGGGGTAAAAATCCCTATGCTTCTTTGCTCTTTAAAATTTGTTAAAGACTTAGAGCATAATTGCTGTTGTGTCTAGCAAGCTAGATACTGCTTGTCAGGCACGTTACATTAGAACAGAAAGACAGATTTTGGTCGTTCAATTTAAATTCGAGTTGGGGACCTCTCTTAGGGGAAAGACTGTCAGCAAACCAAACACAGCAAAAAATGAACAAAACAAGTTTGTTTTTACCCACCTCACCAACTACACAGAATTGATAAAAAGGGGAAACATACTCTGAAGCAGAATGTAGATGTGGTTGCATTCACATATGGAAAGTGATCCTGGCTGCTGATGCATTATACATTGTCTTGTTTTGCTGTGACACCATATTGGAGCTGAGGACAATGAGCCAAACCTGATGATGTGCTTTCTGTTCTGTTACTTATTAATAAGATTCTTTGAAAAGTTTGTTTATTCCCCTCCCCAACAGCAATTTCCAGTGTTTGCTTTGGGAACAAAGAAGTAAACCCTTAAAAAGGTGCCTTTTAATGAGTGCCTTTGCAAACTGGAGACTGGAGTTAGTTGTTGCTAGTTACTAAATCAGCAAGGCCCTTGAGAGGAAGATGAATTTCCTGAAGGATAAAGCTTCTTTTAACAGTAATAAGGGGTTGAATTTTGAAACAGAATAGAGTGTGTAAAAGAATAATCACAGACTGATGGAGGTAGATAAAGGGCCAGGTAATTTTTGTGACATCTCGGGAGGTTTTGCTATTAAAGCTGGATTTATATTAATTATATTTTGCACAAAGTAGTTTTAAAAGTTTTCTGACATTAATATTCATCTACTAGAACATAGTAATTTCTGAAATGAATTTTTGTTTTCAAATGCTTGAAAAAAAACTTTGATTTTATTTTTTACTCTAAATAATACAAAATAATCCCCACATGTATTTCATATTTTTGGTTGCCCCAAATATGTACCTGTTGAAAAACAAAATATTGGACAAAGCAGATATCCACTTGCTATATATAAAAGAACATGATATTAGGCTTTAAGTTTCTCCTTATTTAAACTTTGTTTCAAATAAGCTTTCTGAAATGAATGACATTAAGTCTATCTGTCTAAATGGGAGAAAATGTATGTTATAGCATGGAAATATTTCCAAGTTGAGACCCATTTTTCAAATGTTTTAAGTGCTTTTAAGAAGAAGTTTTACTAATATTTTTGAGTGACAAGAGCCTTTAACGGTAGCAAACTGATGTAAAACTTTCTTTCATGCTTTCTTTGTTGTTGTCTAGCTGTTTGTGTCTATGAAGCTTTTTGCAGTTTAGAAGTTTCATGTCTGATGTGGTGTCTGAACAAGTTGCTCACTTTGGAATTGTTGGATGTGCACAACTTTCCCCATTTTCTGCTTCCAAGCTTGACACTTTCTCTCTGTATCCATTTTATATTTCGTACTGTCCTTAGCTTTATAGGATTTGCCAATTTATAACTCCAAGTAATTAGACGCAACTGTATTTATGAAAGCATGCGACATTGCTTAACCAAAAGAAGAAGAGGAGGAGAAAAAAAAGGGAAGAAAGGGTCTGATTGCCATTAGTTGATCGGTAGTGAGCAGAAAGTTATTTCTATTTGTTGTAGAAAAAATGGATGTGTGTATTACAGTCACTTAGAGTCCAATGAAATGAAACTAAAGGAGATGGCAATGCATCTTTATTGAAGTGACATTAAAAAGCTGACTAATGTGTGCTGCCACACTATTCATTGCTACAGCTAAAGGGTTTTCAGGTGTCACATCATTGTAAAATGGAACAATAGATAACTGTGAGTTGCTAGTTTAAATTTGTTTTATTACAGAGAAAAAGATAATTTCAGGTTCTCACAAATTCTTTTTTTAGTGTATTTTTCAAAAACTCAAAAATTTTGGTCAAACATGTGGCAGAATGAATTCAAATGAAGCTCAAAACCGATGTTTTTGAAAATGATTCTACATTTTACAGATGGGTTGGGTTTTCATGCAGTCTAGGTTTATTGTGATGGTCCGGGGGAAGCTGAGCTGCAGCAGATCACCCATCCCCAAAGTGTCCTGCTGCTTGCAGCCCAGCAGAGGACAAGGTGGCTCTTCCCCAGAGTGACAGAGCAGTTTTTGAAGAACACAATTCAAGCAAAACTTGCATGGCCTACTTCTCGACTGCATCAGCCCACATGGTGTGAAAGGAATAGCGTGAAGAAAATGGGTGCGCTATAAACAGAAAAAAAATGGTGTGGACTTTTAAAGCGAAATAGAAGTTAATGTATATGTTGAGCAAATTGCGCTATTTTTCTTTAGCTCACACTTTCCCCTGCGTCTCCTGTTTATCTAGACCCATCCTCCTCCTGTCCGGCAAAGAAGGCAAGACATATAAAGTAATATGGTAATCTATCTCCTATCAGTAAGGCAACCAAATATCCGGTTATAAGCTTGTCTGAAAGCCAGGGAGATGTCTGTGATCCTGAACTGCTAGAAGCCTATGATTCTTAAGTAGGAGTTTTAATTATGGAGTTAGGAAAACTCTTTGCCTTGGGCTAGAGAAAGATATCAAAAATTAAAGAAAAGCTGCTTAGAGAATTCAGAGATCCGGAAAGTGTAAGATTATCATTTCACTGAAATGGAGGTAAATGTAAGGGGGTGGAATGGTTCCAGATATGAATTCCTACAGTCTAGGTCATGTACATGCAGTCAGCGCTTGGAAGCCTTCAAGATCCCCAGATTTCTTGTGTTGTGTTGTCAGAGACATCTTCAAAGCAATAACGTGGGTCCTCCTGTGAATTCAGTGTCACCATCAAGCAGCTGCAGTTGCTTTAGTTGCAGGCAAGAGCTTTTGTCCATTATAATGTTTTCTGTCAGGGTAAAAAAGATGAAAATCTACTTTTCATCAGTGTGCTAGAGGCAATGTTTAGAGGACATGAACCACTACAGAATAAACAGAACTAAGATCCTAAAATCCTTATGCTTTCAATGTATGTCAACATGCGCAAATACTGTTCATGTCCTGAAAACGCTTTACCTACTTTGCTGTTACACTCTAATAAGCATTCCTCTCTTTACTGTGGCAGAGGAATAACAAGGTGCTTGTGTAATGTGCATTTTGCTTCTCTAGTTTGACTACAGAATGATGATCAAATACATAGATATTCTTTTGGCTTTAAAAGGTTCTGGACAGAAAGAGAAAATCCTTTAAGTGAATCATTTCAGTTGAGGATTGGATTTCCAGAAGTGTTTAGATGTTAGTATTAAAACAGAGCTTCAGGTTGCCAAGTACATTTATATAAAAATCTGGCCACTTTAAAATGCATAACTGGAACTAGCTAACTACCTTAAAAATCTGACCTGATGGCCTCAGAGGGTGGTATGGTGATTCTAGTCTACTTTATTTTACTGTGGGGTAACGTTACTTCACAGCATATTAAGTTAATTTTAATTTATTTATTTTAAAATATTGTTTATGCTTTATGAAGTGTACAGTTTAATGAAAAACACAAGTCAAAAATAGAATATAGGAGTTGTATGTAAATTTTAGTATATCTGGATAACAGCTGAATTAAGCAATATACTTTCCAGTGTATCTTTAATTTGTTGGGTCTTTGAAGAAACTTTTGCTAGCCAGGTTTCAGTCATGCTTTTGCTATTCATGGTGCTACTCCTACACGCATTCCCTCATGACTCTTTAATGTAACTCTCTTAAATTATTTAGACTGCAAGCACTGGAATTAAATTCACCAAAATTAGCTTTGTCCACTCTGAAGTGACTCATAATGGAGCTTGCTTCACTTCCTTTCACAGCCTGTGTGCAGTCCAGTAGAACAGGTTGTTTATATGATATTCAGCCTCTTTTTTTTTTCCTGTGTTTATTTTTATTCCACATTTTATTTACTCTACTTATGTATAAGTCTTAATTATTGAGTACCAGAAGTCTTAATGTGACATTCCATTTTAAAAAAGCCCCGTTTCCCTTGGAAATGCAGCACTGTGAAAACAGAAGGCTCTGAGTCCATGGAGGTCAATCCAAACGTGGGGTGTTCAGAGACTGCTGTGCGGTTGTGCAGCTCCATAAAAAAGCACCCTTTTCCCAAATAAGAAGAATATAAAGAGGTCCAGATAAAACTTATTTAAAGCCATTATGATATTACTCATTAGCTCAAATCCTGTTTTTTTTTTAGTGCTACAGTGGCTTAGGCTTTTATCTTGTTGCTTGGGAAAGATTTAGTGGCAACAGAATGGTAAAGCCTTTTTATTACTAGGGCTTTATAACCTATGGAAAATAATGAACATTTCTGCTAGTATATTATGACTAGACACATAAATATGTAAAAATATCATTATACTTGGGCAGAATTGTGTCTGATTATGATCTTGCTTCCACTTTTCTATGTTAATTTTTATGAGGTTTCTGCAAATTTAAGTGGAGTAAATTCTAAATGAATACTTTAGAATTTACTGTAGCTTTTTTCTCATGATTTTTCTCATGATTCATATTTGTTCACTTTTAGGAAATTGGAAATATAATCACTATAAAGACAACACCCACTCAGTAGCCTAAGATCCTGGTGCACTTGAAATTTAGCTACTAATAATTATGAATACATATTAGCCTTGTGAGATAAGGCCAACCATTATGTTTATCCAGGTGAAATGGCAATTAACTACCATTTACTTCAATTTCCCAGCTAGAAATTCTTATCACTTGCTGGAAAATGGTAAGGTTGTGAAGGTTAATTAATCAGAGGGCGTTTGATGGTGCAGGAAATATTCTGTTAGTATTCTACAAATTATAACATTTAGTATCACTTTTTGAGTGGCAAGCTCACAGAACTTTGTTTGCGGTGATTGGATCACTGGAATTACTTTTCAAGAAGTTCACTTAATCCATCTTTGTGGACAGAAAATATTCATTTTAATATTAACATACTAAAGAAAGCTCAAAAATTCAAACTTGCTTAATCAGTCAAATAAGACGGTTTTGACCATTCTGATTAGAATTGACAGCTATTTATCAAAGCTTTGTACTGAAGCCGTTAGACTCTTCATCTTAATTTGTAAATGGTGTTGGGATTAAGCAGCCTGTCTTCTGATGTGTAATGCATTGCTCTTGTTTTCTTGGCATCTCTGTTACCATTTTCTTTGATGAAATGGAGTCCTAATTTGCTAGTCTCAGCACAATGACGGTGCTTATATATATTTTTTGGCAATAAACTAATATGATTCATTGCCAAAAACATATAAAAGAGCAGAACTGATAACTATAGAAAGAAAATGGCATTTTCTTACTATTACCTTTAGCATAATGCCCAAAGTTGCTCCTCTCTAGTTACCGTCTAACTTTCTGTCAGAGCAAGTACATTTGAGTAAAGTGTCTTTGCTAATGAAAAAGCAAAATAGGTCACATTTGACATTAGGGGCATATTTTCAGTTTTGAGTTTAACAATTAGTAATATTAGTTCAAAGAGTTATTGGAGAAGTGAAATATAATCTTTACTTTCATTTGTGTGGATAGGTTGGCAAACCATAAAAGGGTTGGAAAACCTTAAAAGACAAAGACCTAGAACCTCAATAGTAAAGAATTGCCCTGTTCAAAAACTTCTATTTGCTTTGGGGAAAAAAAAATTCTTAAAAAAAAATTCATTCAAAGCTAAACGAAAGAGAAAGATGGGGAAGAGGAAGAAGAGAAAGGAGAGTATAAGGAGAACTCCCAGGAGCAGAGTAATTATAACACTTAACTAGGTTGTGGGAGATGTGGGATGTTCTTCTTTCAAAGGATATTTAATTATTTATACAAAATGGAAGATGAGAGAAATCGAGAGAGACACAGCACAGGTTTTCATGTGCAGAGACTGAGATTTAACAACCTAATCTGAAGTCTTTATCTCATGTTTTAAGTAAATACTTTTGTCACTGGTATTTCTGAAATAGTTTTTTCTCTCTCTGAAATACTCATCCTTGCACATATGCTTCCACTGGAATATTGTGAATTTTTTTTTTTTGTGTGTGTGTTTTTTCTCGTAAAAGTGACACTATTATATAGATGCAAACTTTTTTTTTTGGTATGTCCTGGTAAGTAAAAGGAGATTCTTTTATGCTGTCCAATCAGATATATTAAAATATTCTCCTTTGGACACAATTTATGTGAAAAGTACATTTTTATTATTGTAGCTGGCTATATCTTTACACTTATTCTCAATTTTTGGGGTCATCTACCTCTTTAGAAAGACACGGATCATTTGAAGCAGTTCTTCTTTGGCACTTATTTTTCTCATGAGGAGTTTGACATTATTTTTAGATTTCAGATATTCTACATTTTTTTGTTCCTTACTATTATATATTGCTATTCTTGAATCAAGAGTTTAAAAAACTATACCTATCTTCCAATAAGTTCCTTTGACAGGAGAACTTCAGGTGACTGGAAATAGATTTACTAGGACAACTGTCACTATAAATTTAGTGCATAGTACATTTAGTAATAAATTTTGAATGGGATAACTTTTCTGGAAGTTTTAATACTTTGAAAATTTTTTCATGTTTTAAAATTATTGCATATACTGCACTATGAATACTAAACCATTCTATGAATGTAGGTGGTGATGTTCAAAATCAGCAATTTGGTGATATGTAATAAATCATATTTTTAATATCACAAGTTATGAAAGTATTTATCTAGCCTAAAGCTATACTGAAATTATCTTCAAACTAATATATTTTGAAAATACTGAGGTGTTTTTTTTGTGTTGAAATCATGGCCTTTAATGATTAAAATGGTTCACTATGGCCAAGTTTTGTTACCTGTTATTTATAACTAGATTGGCTGAAATTCTCTCCCTTACTGAAATCTGAGTTCTAAGATATCTTTTCACTTCACCGGAAACTAGGACATAGACTGAAACGGGCAGGACGGGGCAAGATAGTTTTACAAGACTTGTAAAAAGCCACCATCAGGAGTGCTGTGAGCAGGAGCTACAGTGAACGCAGAATAGATTTGTTTTTATCTTTTCCTTGTGATAATGCATGTTTCACACAGCATTATCATACTGTGATTGGTCAGCTGTGCAGTTCCTAGAACTTTATGGAGGATGATGTTTCTGCAAGTTCATCAAAACTAGTAGCTCGAGTATGTTCAGCCGACTTTTAATAGGGGTAGAAAACTTGCCAGGAGACTCGAGGCTTCAATAAAAAGTCATTTTTTCAAGCCAATGGACTGAAAAATTTTTGTTTTACAACGATCTTTGATCACTTAGGAGCTCATGAACTGCAGCAGGACAAACCAAAAAATGCCAGAATTGTCTGTACGATCAAAGGGATATTAACTTCCTGCGTAGGCCTCCTCTCAACTCGAATGTTACCGCAGTCAGTTTCTAGCCTCTTAGGTCTTTAAGAAACCCTTCAGAACATAAACCACACATGAACATACACACTGGCTGCCTGTCTCTGTGGGGGATTTGAAAATATTTAATGAGGACTTAGGATGTTACACTGATAACTGAAGGGTTAGCTATGAATTTTGAGGTCTGTGGCAACTGAGAGGAAGTTTTGATCTCAAATGTTTCATTTTCACTTGAGAAAATGTCTTAGAAGTGTAGGATTTTTATAGAATGTTACATTTCTAAGGCTAAAGCATTGCACAATTCAGTCTTCATTCCTTTTGGTAGTAGTGAAGTCATTTAAGTTTTCTTCATTTATTTCTTTGCAACATAAATACATACAGTTTTACTTTTTCACAAAGCTATTTCAGGAAGGGAAATGATTGTTTGTCTCAGGTAGTTTAGTTTATGTTCATCCTATAAATTCTTATATCATTAATTTAAATGCATATATTTCAACTAGTCCTGTCCAGGAGGTATCCACACTTGTTTGCCCCACATGGGTGCGCTCATCCTACTGACTCAGGTGACCTTCTTTCTGTGTCGGTCATGTGCAGGTTTCACATAGGTCTCCAGTGTAGGAGTTGTTTTTTCCAGAGAACGTTCCTGATGTTTTAGGCAATCAGCAAAACTTCAACTTATTTAATTTTAAAATTATGAAAGTTGAAAACTCTTTCTTGCAGCTCTGTCTGGAGTCCAAGAGGAAGCACCTCAGCCAAGCAGTCTAGAGATCAGTATTTGTTAGCATTAGGACTTGACGGTGTTGTTAGAGATTTGTTAGCATTAGGACTTGACGGTGTTTATTCTTGTGCAGTGTCATCATCTGCTCTTTTGATGCAGTGGCATCGTTAAAAAGGCAATTTCCCTATATTTAGCTTTAACACATCTCAATAGATTTTAGAAGGCTGACTTTTTTTTGTTTTGAATAATGCTTTAGTTTAAAATGTGTTGAATGTAGGAGTCAAAGGAGGGAAGCATGAAAAAAGAGAAAAGGAAGAGGGTTTAAGCTTGAATGGCATAATTTTGTTGGTTTTGGTTGTTTTCTCAGACAGGTTTTTCAGTTCTTATTCAGACAAAAAACTTTATTTTTTTTTCTTTTTTCCCCAGAGTTTGCTGTGTGAGTGTGTGTGGTTTCTTTGACACACACTTTTTCTTTAAGGACTTCCAAGTCTCTCTCTCTCTTTTTTCTTTTCTTTTCTTTTTTTTTTCTTTTTCTTTTTCTTTTTTTTTTTAAGCTTAATATGTACTTTGAAATTGTTTGTTACATAATATTTTAAAATGAACTAAAACTACATATTCATATGAAGGTTTGGAGTTGTAGAAATACATCTTAAATCTCTTTGCTCCATGTGTAGAGTTGTTTATTTAGTGGTTCATCCATCTCTCAGTTTTTAGTTCTTTTCAAAAATAAACACCCTCGGTCTTGTAATTCTCCAGAAAGAGATTGCAGCCAGGCTGAAGTAGGCATACAGAAAAGGGGAAAAATGATGTACCAGATAGTTATCAGACAGAAAATAAGCCTAAGTAGTGTATTTCTCATTATCCCTTTTCTGGGTGTTTTTTTTTTCCTTTTTTTTTTTCTTTTTCTTTCTTTTTTTCTTTTTTTTTTCTTTTTTCTTTTTCTTGCTTTTTTTTCTCTTTTCTTTCTTCTTCTTCTTCTTTTTTTTTTTCTTTTTTTCATCTCTGTGGATAAAATGGCTATAGAATGAAGTTCAGGAGTCCAATGGTCTCAGACCTTCTTGAGGGAGCACCTAAAGCAGGCAGGAAGAGAGGCCCTTCTCTACCTTTCCACCATCAGGACAGTGGCTATACAGGGTGGCAAGCCCCTCAAGGGGAGACCCCAACTTTGCAAAGTCTGTTAAAGATGAAAATCCCAGAGACACTGAAAAAGGAATGATTTTGAAGAGGTGTCTTTGAATTAAATTCTTCACTTTTTTTTTTTTAATATATGTGTATATGTATACACACACATATAAAGCCAAGTCTGGAGAAGCAGAAAGTTTAAAGACCTGACATAGTGTTTTTGTTAGGAAGAGAAAAGGTCAGCTGGGGTAATGGTTGGGTCTCAAGGCCAGATTAAATAAGTGACCACTGCTGCATAGTTTTTTAAAAGCAAGAACATTAGACAAGACTGTTAAAGTGAGCACTCACAGGAAAGACAGGTCTGCAAGCCTTTAATAATAGCATTATATGATTTTTATCTTTAAATCACACTGAAAATGATCATAAAAAGCCCTAGGTTTTAGAACTATAGCTGCACACAAACATAGGAGAGCTCATCTACAGGAAACAAATTTACAGAATAAATAATCAGTGTTTGCATCCTTACAGAGAAACCATTCTTTTCCTTCCTATCCCTCAAAAATAAATTATTCACCACGTAAAGGTCCATTGTTTAAGAATAATATTTTACCTTTGTTTACTTCACCATTGCAAATATTTCCTGTACATAGTCTTTGATGATTGCTGGAAGTTATTAATTCTATTTTTACTTGTGTGTATTTCTCAGCATTAGGCTATGAAGTTGAAACATAATTCTAAATTAGCAATACCCAAAACATGCCACTTGCATTTCCATGATGATTTCAATATGGAAATGATTTGGACCTGCAATAGGTGATATCAAGCAAAGGCTTCCATGCCTTCTTCAGAAAATATCATTGTGAAATTTGCAGGTAGTGTTGTCATGATGCATCAATTTGTGAATTAAGATTTCACCTGTAGTGGCATAGAATTATAATTGTGCAACTGATATGTAAGATTAACTGAAAATTTATGCTCATGTAGTATTTTAAAGGGGCAGCAATTGTTACAAATATTTGTTGAGTTTATTTCCAAAGCCCATCAGAACTGTCTTTCTGACTGCAAATGAGCACTTCCCTCTAAACCAAACTCACCACTTCTATGAATATTTTCTTTGTTGTTAGGTCTAATTGCTCTCCTGAATTCTTTTAATCTTATTACATAATTATAGAAATCTCAGATCTTGTGATTAATGACTATGTAAAAGAATCAATTGCTGGGCCTATCACTTCACATTTGTCCAATACTAACAGTATTTTCTATATTTATGTTACCACAGGAGATTGGGAGTTCTGATTAAAATCATTCATAAATATCCCCTAGAAAATCATTATGCCTTTTGTTTTCTATTTTGATATAAATTAAGGTATAATATGCATCTTAAGCTTATACAAGGCCTAAAATTTGATCATTGTTGCTCTTGCTATTTCCTTTGTATACTAATTAATTGCAGCTTTCTATATTGTCAGATGCTTATATAAGCTTGGGTGATTAAGTAGGCTTGGATTTGTTCCTTATAATGAAAAATGCCAATTTTTCAGTTTTCAGAGGGATCAGTATAAGGGATGTTTTCCTGTGGACATCAGTCAAAACTATCAATTTTAGCGAAATATAACTGAAGGACAAACCATGTCAGAGAAAGGAATAAAAACAGTATTTAAAAAAAAATAAATAAAAATAACCTACAAAGATGACCTTCAAAACTACTGTTGTTCAACTTCATCAGCAGCAGTTTTTGCCCTTATAGGGCAAAATATGCCTGATATCCTCACATCGATTTTGTACGTTAATGTCCAGCATTTGATGCTTCATTTAATTGCTAAAAGAAATCTAGTGATGATGCTGACAATAAGCTGTGCTTAGTCATGGAGCAGAGCACATGAATACAGATATGGTGAGTTCCTACTCATGCAGGTCTCTAAAGGTGTACTTGTCCCTATTAAAAAGTCATGTTTTTGATGACTACCTGTCTTCAGAGGTCTGTGGAACCATTGTGCTATTCTAGGTCTCTGTTAACTGTTGGTAAGTGGTGACTTTTTACTGGAATAGGCATTATTTCTTCTATCTATATTGAACCCAGTTAGGGTTTTCAAATTTAATTAATTGTATTGAATCTGGTTATGATTTTTGAGTGAGAGCTTGTCTCTTGTATTCTTTCTGTAAGTTACTACACTTTCCTACATTTCAAGATGTGCCATGCACATCTGGAGACTTCATTTGTGGGTACTGTACCAGAAAGTGTGTGTGGCTTTGCCCACCTCTGCATCTGTCCTACCTTAGTCCCTTTCTCCTCACAAGGTGAGATCAGGCATTTGTAGGACAGAGAGTCCCATGTGAGATTATTTAGTCTCAAGACTTCATCAGGAGGTAAAAAGCCTTCTGTCACAACTGTAACATATAAATTCAACTGAAAAATTCATTAGGTGCATTTGAGAGCCTTTAAGTGGAGCTCTGAGGATGGGATTGTGATTAATTAGCCATGATTAGGAGTGCAAGTGGCGCTTGCTGCATTGTATGTGCCACTCTCTAGAGCTGTTTTTGTTTTGCCTTTGAGCAGTTCTGCCCAGTTGAGCTTGTTTGCTTTTCAGCAGGGTTTGGTTGTTTGATGGGCAAGCTGGTCCTTTCTCTGAGGTGACCCACAGGTAGGCTCATTGATGTCCCTTAACTACCATCATGCTACGAAAAATTTAAAAAGGGAAATGAGAGCAATGACAACTTGAAGAACAATTTTTATAGGTACCTGTTTTGGCATCTCTCATTTGCTCAGTGAGTCCATAGATGCAGTCATGCATCAGTGGAAATAAAAGTGGGTTATGCTTGTACTATTATAAGCAGAGTGGATTGTGTTTTTGTTGTTGACCTTAATGGGAGCTGGTTTGGTTGACTTCTAGGTGAACAAGAGGAAAGGCTTTTTTGTGTGTGTGTGTGTTGTGGGGGGGAGACAAGGGCAACACATATATACATATGTATATGCACAAATAGATGTGATCCGTTCAGGATTTAGCACTAGAAAATGAAACATTGTGATAGAAAGTACTGCTATTTTTTTCAATAATTAAATAGGGAATTGGCAAAGTTGCATGCACTTTAATTCGTCACATTGCCAGGCGCTCTCCCAGCAAACCTAATTAACTTCAAGCTACAGAGCACCATTAACAGATGGGACTTTGTCTTGTATTTTTTCACTAATTAGAAAATCTCATTTTTTTTAATGGACTGAACAGAAGATTTTGTATTCTCAATATGTCAGTGGAAAAAATGGGGAAAAATCACTACGTAAAGAAAAATAAAATCAAAATATGAATACCTGTACGAATCATGTATAAAACAGGGCATGGCAAAGACATTTCTTAAAAAGAAAAAGAAAAATCACTTCCTAAAATGAGATTGGATGGATGGTTAGGTGGGCAAGTACATTAAGATATTCTATTTCTTCGCTTCATTCCTTGCCTTTTTTCATATTCTTGTCTTTGATACGAACTGTAATGATTCTTGAATTCTGATCATGCAGCATCCCTTCAATAGGAAAGGATAGACTCTTCCTGATTTCAAGCAGTCCCCTCAAAAAGAAGGTACTCTGCTTAAGTGTGTGTATGATTCTGCAAAAAGAGTTGGATCCTTTCCTAGAAGGAGAATAAAATTAAATCAATGGCAGACACAAACTGAACTTGCTGCTTTTCTTGTGTGTGGTTGTATTCAGAGATGTCACATATCCTACTCCCAGTCATCAGTTATCTTAATTACTTACTACGGTTATCTTAATTACTACCTCAACTACATGAATAGTTCAGCAAGCTTGCAGTGATTTAGGACTTTGCCTTGCATCTCCCTTGTACCTTTCAGATAATGCTCAGATTACTGCTGTGATGTGCAAGGGCTATACCTGCAAACTGAAAATGTAACCCAGCAGGCTCAGGCTAGTTCTGTTTTTCTGTGAAACTCTTCTGTGTTTGCTGTGTTCATTTCCTCTCCTCAGGAATTTTGTTTCTACACTTATTTATTGTAACTGTTACATAGGTTTGTAAAAACAGAGATATAGATAATTATGAATTACATTTTGAGGAGATGTTGATACTAAATACATTGTTTTAGTGTCATTAATCAATTAAAATTCTTCTATACTGCATGTCAGTATACATAGGTCGCTTAATGGGGCCAAAATTGTAGTATTAGAAAGACAAATGAAAAGTAATTGTAGAGAGTATATTAAAGCTTTTCTGTTCAAACAAAACCCTTGAATAAATGAAGTCCCATTTGCTTTCATAGATGATGTGTATTACCCTGCTCGTTTTTTAAAGTCATTATTATAGCAGTGGTAGAGGTCCCAGCTATGCTAGATCCATTGCGAACACCTGGACATGGAAGACAGCTATTGCCCTAATGAGTTGATATGCAGTATCCTTGCCAATCAGAAGGAAAAGGGAAAATTGGCAGCCTGCTGAGGTCAAGTGACATGCTTTAGGTAATATACCACATGAGTGGCAGAACGAGGGAAAATAACCAAGTCTTTAGATTGCTCATCATCATCCAGAGCTCCTGCTGACCTACTTTGCTGCCTGTGTTATTTTTAAAAGGAAATCCTTGCTGCGAGTTTTCCGGGAGAAATGGACTGAGACCTTACTGCCTTTTGGTTTTATAGACCTTGACTTTTCTCTGTAAGTGGGTAAGCGGATTTGGGCTTCGCCCAAGCAGGCCAGAATTTTTATTGCAAGAAATCTTGTAAAGCTGCCTAAGTTTTCATTTCTTTTTTTACTGCTGGTTGGTGTTTAATTTAGTGTAGGTTTTAATAGTTAATTAACCTTTAATTAACCCTTTGTTACACCATAAATTGCAGAAGATCAGAAAGTCAATGATATGATTGAAAGTTAATAATTTGCATGTAAACATTTTCAAGACTTTGGGTACCTGAGAAGGTTATAATTTGGACCCTGGATGTTGCAAACTTTGGATTTAATGCTATAATTTAGTAAATTTATTCTCAAAACTAAGAATTAGTAGGGCCTGACTCTTCAGAGTTGAGAGGTGAGTGCTCTTGAATCTTTTCTCACTTTGCTGAAAGGTTAAATTGCTGTCTTGCATGGAGGTGCTTCTTTTCTTCTCTAGCTGGCTTCTGAATTCTATCTGGCATTCAAAGCATGAACGAAACTATAGACATGTCTCTTCCTCCAACCACCTGCCTCTCCTGCATGTTAAAGGGCAGAATCAATAAGTTACCAGGACAGGTTTACTAGCTCACACACTGTCCCGCAGGCGTATCCTTTAAGATTCATTGTGGTATATGCTGCAGACAACAGCAGGAGCTGACTGCAGAATTTGCACTTTGCAGATGCTTTCAGGAGGAGTGATTCCAATATCGTTGTGTATTTGTTGCACAAATGTATTCCAGCGTGCTTGGCTCTTTTACAGGGAACGTGTTAGCTACAAAGTCTTTATCCCTTATTTGTTGATAAAAGATAGATGACAGGAGATTTCACAGTTTCTTAGAATCCTTGTTTGTCATTTGTTGTGTCCATTATTTATTGTTCAGAGGCAGGAAATGGATTTTTTTATCTTTTTATTATTTTATTACTTAAGCTTTCTTCTCTCAATAGCTCATTCCATCCCTCACTTGTTTGCCTCTCCTCATTTGCTCTTGTAAGGTGGCCCACAACAGCTGTGCAGTTTAATAGTTTTCTTTAAAGAGAAGGTGGCATTCCACGCAGTTATTCTGGAAGCTATTCAGAGCTTTTCATCAGCAAGAAATATGATCTTGGAAACATGTACGAAATCGAATATGAATATGAAATCTCAAGAGTTGAGACCTCCTTAAGCAAAGGAAGGAAAACATTACTGCTAAATTTTGTACCTTTCTCTTCATCACTTCAATGACTGAAGTATAGCTTGGGAGAGGTCAGGTAAAGAAGGGGGACCAAAGAGGCTGTAGAGAGGGCAATGTGTTTGAGCCTGGAGAAAAGGCAGGAGACAGCTCCTCCCAGAGCACGGTACTAGGTCCTGCTGATAGGCTTTGGATATCATCACTGTTGTATTCCTGGTTAATAGGTTATAATAATAAAGGAAGAACTATCTGAATGAAACTTTCTATTGCTTGCTATAAAAAAATATTACTTTTTAGTTGTGTTGATAAACCACATAGCTCTGAAGCCTATCTTGTTGGATGAATCAATATGAATCGCATGATGTAACATGATGCAGCTGCTTTAGTTCAGTCTTAAATGTTCAAAGGGAATAATAAAGACCAGCACTTAATGAAGCAAGCGCTACCAAAAACGAGTGGAGAATACTGATATTTAGAGCAAGCATTGCTTTAAGCATATACTGCATTATAGTAAATAGCTCTCCCTTTATCTGTATGTATAGTAACTAAAGAGGTTATTAATTGGTCAGCGATTTATATCAGCTGCCATACACAGTTTCAAACCACTTAGCATTTCATGTAAGAAAAGTCCTTTCTTTGCAAATAGAATAGCAGGTAATCATCAAGCCAAGTAAGCCATTTTGACCATTCTGTGGTCCACACTTGCTCAAGTATTAGGATCATTACACTAGTAGCTGTACTGATACTGGTGCATATTCTAGACTCTCAGAATTAATGCTGGGATCATCAGGGAAGCATCAGCTTTTCCTGCTTCTGAAAGGCAATTTGTACCTGGCCTGTCATTAAAAAAAATGCAGCTTTTTGTTCCTAATTAACCCAGAGAAGTCAATTCCATTTGTCTACTAAAGGAATAAAATGGATTTCCATTATTATGGTTAAAGCAGGTTTGCTTTGATATTTATAAATATCAAAGCTTCTAAAGGAAGCTTATTTGATATAGATATATGGGTGTGTGTACTCAGGCTACTGGCAAGTTATTAATACAAAGCTTTGGGTTTCAAAATCTCTGATCTAAACCAGGATGTCTCTATATTGTGTAAGAAATAATTTGTGTTCTCATTAAGAAATTCTATGTTAAGATGCTATCCAGCTTTATTTTAAAGCATTTATACGAAAGACCTTAGCAGTTCATTAACAGAAATAACTGTATCCATGTGGAAAATAAAATTAAGTGAAAGTCTAAAAATATTATTAACAAACAGCTTAATATGTTTGAAGCAGTGCAGTAGGGACTTACGGCTTTCGTGTTGAAAAATATAAGCTTTTATTGTAACCTTACCATAATAAGAATATCAGACAGAATTCTGAAGAGCAATATGTGAAAATAGATGGCCATCAAATGAAGAGATAAGGTCTTCTAGGGCGACTTTTCCAGTCTTTTTGCTTCCAAAAAATGTTTTATTTATTTATTTATATTTCTTCTCACCATTTTCCTGAGCTTAATAAGAACCAGTTACTCTCCAGTGCTCCTGAAAACCTAGTCTTATTGAATAAAATGATTAAGTTAATGGATGTCATATAAGATATTTTCATTCACTAACTCCAATAGAAATCCAGGGCGATAATCTCAGAACGGAATAAGCTATGTGGAAGCAAAACACGATGGAGAGTAAGCTGTGTCATCTACCATACAAGCCTTTTAGTATGTATAGGAAAGAAAATGGTCATGAAAAAGCATCATGTGAGATTCACAGTTTGAAATGTCATGGGAGATGGATTGTCATGAGAGGGTGGAAAAGAGGAGATTGCCTTCTATTTACATTTACTTTGTAAAAGTCTTTAAGCATTACTGATTGATCTGTCTCTGTATCTTCATGGATGGGTCTTCAGCAAATAGATGCATAGATGCACATATGTATAAATATATATATATACATGTAAGTATATACATACACATGGCAGTATAGGGATGCGTGTATATAGACTCTATATAGTTAGGAGAGCGAAGGAAAGTGCGAGTTTTGGAAATTTACGTTTGAACGATTTACATGATTCTCTATCCAAAGTGAGGGAAATAAATGCAGCCAGATTGTAAGTAATCAGAGTGGAATTCAGCTAGCGTAACAAATACCTTGGAAACTGGTTTTATTCCTGGTTTATTTTTGATTTCAGATAAGAGTTTAAAACCTGTCTATATACACATACTTCCTTCAGGATGGATTCACAGTTTGTAGGATTTGTCATGGGCTGGAGTGCTGTTTGTGGATATACATATCAAAATCTAATCCAGGGCGAACACCTGTGGTGCCAACACTTTGTTAGCAATTTAGAGAAACAGAGATTGCTATGTAAGAGTACATAAATAGTCTAGACTTTTGCTATGATGTTTCTGACACATTTATTACGAGGCTGGTGTTGAAAAATGGGCTCACAGGGACTTTTCCTTTTAAATTCCTAGTAGTTAAAGGCTGTGCCCTCAAGTGTTTCACATAACAGGACTCCTGAATTTCTTTTTTCCTTTCCTGCTTACTGCTTATTTTCATAGCTAATGTGGAGAGGAGGGTAGTAGTAGATGTCCCTTCCCTCTGCTCAAGCTCTCGAGGTCTGTGCTGTTCTGTGTTATCATTTACAGAAGGTTCAAGTATTTTGGCACAGTGGGAGGCTGAACAAAAGTTCACCCTGATGAACCTTTACACTACTCATTGCTTGTGTGTGTTAATTATATCTGTCCTCCCTTGTGTCAATAGCCTTCCCATTTTCCCATGTTTCTGCAATAATGCTAGGACATTAATTCATTCAGACATGAGGAAAAGAGTGCCACCCACCAATATTAAGCTTTTTGTTCCATAGCCCTGACTCTGGGAGGTGTGCTGATCCTTCCGGAGGTGGTGTTCATTCTAATGGTGTTTTCTCAATGCCTGTATGTATGGTCCCTGCAGTTTTGGTATGTTTCCATAACACAAAATATTCGAGGGTATTTTATTTCTCTGGTTGTTGTTAATGTGCACCTGGATCTCACCAGTCACTAGTCACAGTTCTACTGATGCTGCTTGCTTTTTTCTTTTTTTTCTTTTTTTTTTTTTAAATTCTTTAAAAGTGTTTTTTCTGTTGTTTTGCTAACTTATGCCTCAAAAAGATACTGTACATTTTTGTTGAATTTTTTTGTTTGTTTTTTGGAAGACTTGAGGATATGCAGCAATTATTCCATGCTTTTTTTCCCCTTTTCCTTTAATCAGATTGATGTTTATTTTTAATTCAATACTAAGTGCTTAGTCACTGTAGCTTCTAGCATATGACTTCACATTTCTCAATCTTAAACAAACACCAAGTTATAATAAATTAAAAGATTTGTTCCTTCCAGAGAGGGAGAGGGAAGCTATAATGGATGTGTAACAATAACAAAGTTGTGCCAAATGCATTGGAATAATAAACAGAGCAAGCAGGCTTTTTCTCCCCATGGCCTAGTTAATAAACAAGACAATAATTCACTTATGTATATGCCTCTTTGTTTCCATTAGGTTCTAGTTACTGAGAGTTTGGGATATCAGTCTGTTTAGCTTTCTACCACACTTCAAAGCTAGCAAAAGTTTCCAAATGCAGGCACCGACACCCACAAATTTTGCAAGGATTCAAATCTGAAAGGAGATCTAAACTCAGTAACTTTGATCTTTTTTTTCCTTTTTCTTTTTTCTTTTTTCTTCCAACCCGGCTTTTCTACATTTGCCATAAAAAGCTTGACTCGATACCACTGTCACTTAGGAATGGAAAAATATGTTTCTCTGCAAGCAGGTTAAAGTATTTAAGATTCCCCTCTATGCTGGATTTGGGGGCACTATGTATTGTAATGCCAGCTGTGTGGTTTGGGGTGTCTCACTATTATCTTACATGGAGATGAAAGGGGATCAGATAAGAGGACATGTAATTATATTCACTTAAGTGAATCATTCTTTCTCAGACATTTGCAAAGCACAAAGCTGTACTGAACAAGTTCTAGAAGGGGTGAAAACTTAATCAAAAGCAACCCATTTTTTACCTAAATATAGCTGTGATATAGTGTTAAGATATTGGATGACTTTTTCTCTCTGTTATTGGAAAATACGTGCATGTTTGACTCTGCAAAGCTCAATGGTATGGTAATTACAATGGTGCCTTGCTCCCAGTACTGCCATTACATTATTCAGTGAAAGCTCTGAGAGTAGAGAAGCTTCCACCTTCTTGTTTCATTATGTCTATTTAGAACTGGCACATTGCACATGCCCTTGCATTGCCTGCAGTGTAACTGTTGGGCTCTACCCTAATATGATTGCTTCAGAAAGAGATATTTTAAGTTATAATAGTTATTAAGAATTTCTCTTTTTTATTATGTAGGTGGTGATAGTAAGTGTCCAGCTCTTTTAAAAAATATTTATTTTCTTTAAATTCAAAAAAGAAAATAGTATTCTTTTTCCATGAAATCCAAATCTTATGGCATATTGTTTTTCACTTCATGGGTTAATAAGAATGATCTGCGCAGAAAGACAAAAAAAAAAAATCCAAGCTGAGAAAACTTTTGAGGAGAGTTTGGAGTTAAGTCCAAATTTTGGAGTTAGTCTAGGAACTATAGTCTAAGAAAGCTGTAGCTGAAAGACTTTCCATGCAACTTCTTTCTCATTTATAACAGAGGAGCTGTGGAATCATGGATGATTCAAGACTCTACTGATGCAGTCTGAGAAATAATTTCTTATTAGTCAAATGACATCTGATAATTTGCAGTGTAAGCTTCTAGGCCTCAAATCAGTACTGAATGAACAAGTTGTTGTTTCTGTGTCCATCTTTTGCTTGAACAGTTGAAATTGTTAACAGAAGAAGTGATGGCGGTGGTGGTGGTGCTCATACATGTGACCAAGTCTGCTCACTCGGAACAGAAGCTTAAGCTGCTTCTGGCCTAAATTCATATTTTAACTGGAAGTGAGAAGCTACATGTCCCTGGCAGTAACCTGTGGTCTATCGGGTCCTAAGCGAACCCTTCTGAGGGTTTTTGGAAGGAACACTATTTGTAAGCAGCTATTCAAGCAGCTCCTGCCAGATGACTTAAAGCTGCTGTTTCGAAGCCATAGCCCAGCAGGTCAGATAGGTGTTGCAAGAGATGCAACTTCCTATCTGTTTCCCATCCTCAGTGCAGCGGACAGGAACCTCTTCTGATTCCTTCTTGAAGGATAACAATGATAAAGCTGCACTGCGACACAAGTGCCATGCAGTGGGGTTGCTTGTCACTTGAAATTTAACTGTCTAGTTATTGCACTTAGGATTCAGGACCCGTATGTGGACTGTGTTTTCCTGAGCCAGGATTCAGCTGGCTTACTTGTGGCTTTCTGCAATGCCGGAAAGCATCCTGTGATGATATGTAGTGTTTGAAATGCAAGCAGGATTAGTGGTGGGTGGTGGGTTTTTTTGGGGGGGGGAAGAAAATGACAGCTGAAATGAAAAGAATTCTATTCTATGATTTATTTTACCTGTCCTTTTTTTATGAGTAAAAGCATAAAAGTTTCATTCTAACTCTGTTAAATAATTGCTTTTTTTCTTTTCTTTTGTAGGTTGTATTAGTCTTCGCTCTTAGTATTGGTGCTCTTGTAATATACTTCATAGATTCGTCAAAGTGAGTATTCTGATACTTTTTTCCTTTCCCTCCTTTGCCATAGCAATTATAGATCTTTAAATTGCTCCATTCATCAACTTCAACTCGGTGCTTTATCCTCATCGCCTGAGTTTGAAGAACTTAATATTATTGTATAGTCTTTCAAAATAATTTA
This sequence comes from Tinamus guttatus, assembly GCF_000705375.1. The sequence continues at coordinate 28,822 of NW_010582018.1, forward strand.
GGTATGGGGGGAAAAAAAAAAACTTGCATTAACTAGATTGAACTCGGTCAGCTTGGATCTGCAGAAGGAGAGAGAAAAGCAGTACTTCTGCATACACAGATGGTTGCAAAATACTATTTTTTCATTTCAGTATGCATAAGTAGAATTAAGACTACAATAAGAAATACAAGAGAAGGATATTTGTCAAAAAATGCAGTTTGCAAAGGAAATAACTTTGTGTCTCAGAAAACCTCTGAAATGGTTCTGAAAACAAACAACAAAAATGATCAATGAAATAGTCAATATATGTATGTAGTATACTGACTCAAATTTCCAGCTCCTGGGCTTGATAAATTACGCCTAAATGAAGGTTAGCCTATAAAAATCAGAGAAACATCTTTTCTCTTTACTACAACAGTTAATATGCAGCAGGAGGCTGAGGCTGCTCCTTCCAAGCTAGCAGAGCTGTCTGGAACAGCAGTGACTGTGTTGTGAAATCACACTTGTGTTGCTCAGCAAATAAGTCATTTTGCTTGTGACATCTGTAGTTATTGATGGCCAGGCAGGTGATGGCACCAGCGAAAGTGTTCTCAGAAACGTGGATGTGAGCCCTTTCCTGTGCGAATTTCAAGCCCTGCTGCTCTTGTAGTCAAGGTGTCTGGAGCATAACACAAGTGTCTTGAAGTGGAGGTTTCCTTTGTAGAGAGGTACTTAGCAGTGGGAAAGCTCAGGCTCTATCTTGAGCTACCCTTGTAGGGTATCTTTCCCCAGCTGCTGCTGCTTAGCATCGTGTGGAGAGTTCATGTTCACTTTAGCCAATTTTTAGTTAATCTTTATGAAAACTCTAGAAGTGACAATGACACTAGTCCATGCCCAATGTGCCCAAGTCAAAAGAAGTCAAATCTGTTTCTGTTTTGGTCTCAGACTACTGAAATCCATAAATCGCTTTCTGGGGGCAATTGTCTGCAGTGAAGCTAATTTAGCCTTTAATGGTTTTAAGACACTGCACTCTGGAATACTTTGTTTTCCTTAAGAACAGCCACACTGAGAAAATTTTGGGGATGGGAGCAGATTTCTGTAGGATGCTTGAACTTTCTGTGGGTCACCTAATCTGTATGCTGCTTGTACTTATTTGCGGCTCACTTAATGTGGATAGAAAAGCATTTTATTTGTAGGTTTTAATAGCTTTTGAGCCAATATTTAATCCACTGCTACAGTTTACATTCAGCAACCTCAGGTTAATATACTAGCACATATTTTCTTCCTCTACCTTTCTTTCCATAGACACTTTTCTTTAACAAAGACTTTTAACAAAATACAGAATACTTTTGCTTTATCTAGTATTAGCACTTGATCTGATAACCATTACAGCAATGCAGAAAATAAAAGGGGCGATATATCAGTCTTATTGAAGATCTCTAAATGTGTGATTAGTGAAATTAATTCCCTTTTAGTATGAAAACTTCACTTCCATGTACATATAATGAAAAGCTCAAGTAAAATATCAGATATATAGTACTTTTTAGTTTATAGTTAGAAATTTTGTATCAGCTATAATCTATCTGGAATGTAGAGGCTAATACATACTGTGAGAACTGTCAAAACAAATATATGAAAGAAATTATAGCATGAAAATGGGTCTTCATATTTAGATTTTGCTCCTGTAAATAATGAGTAGATTAGTTATACAAACAATAAGTGTGGGGATAACCATGTTTTTTTTATTTTTAATAACATGCATCTTTACAAAAATGGGATTATTCTGATTTGCAGGGGTTTTATGTGTGCTTCATTCTCACTGTCTTTCTGCAAATTAAAAAATGTACTGCAGATCACTTCAACATCAGATCTACTGCATATTTTCCTCACGTACACTGCAACTTTTTTTTTTTGGCATGTGGAGGGCCTTTTGCTGAAAAAGCGAAGTAATTTGAGAGTAAAAAATGATTGAAATGTTGCAAAAGCTTGATTAATTTTATGATGAATGATCTGCAAAGATACAGGAAAATGAATGCTTCTATAGGTCAGTTACTGAAAGTTAAGATATTAGTCATATATATAGTATATATAGTATATATAGTCATATTAGTCATATATATAGTATGCAGCGTGACTAGGTGGGTATGTTTTAGAATGATGGACTTGTCGTTTTCAAAGGCTAGAACAAGACCTATATTAAATTATTTATCTTTAAGAGCACCAGTTACTGTTTTTTCTTCTACATTAAAGCATAACTTACATGGAACCGCAAAAGACTGTTACCACTAAAGAATTGTCGTGAAAATAGTTCTTACGAATCCACTGAAAGGCACAGTACTCTGTGAAGGGTACGAAAAGGGTAAAGAAGGGTATCAAATACCTGTTTTTAAGGTATTAAAACCAGAGTGAGATGTCTCAGAATGTGTATGTCCTTTTTAATGGTAACATTAGCAGTCTCTGTCCATTAACTGCATAGAAAGAAATATCCCTAGAAAAGGCTGCTCAAAAACAAGAAAGGAAGGAAGATGAAGGAAATCTTCCTGGCTTTCCCCAGAATTTCACAGGATGAAAAATTTTCTTGTGTTATCTTGTAAATAAAAACTGAGCCTACTTTTTTCATGATGTGCGAGAGAAATGGCATCCAGCTCCAGCCAGTGTTGGTAGGAGTAGCCCTGAAAGAAGGAAAACCTGGATGTGCACGTTCTTCTGGGGAGTTAGAAGAGTAACCCCCTCAGCATAGCACCTTCTCCCTACCAATTAGTCCTTCACCTGGGCAGAACCAATTAGCTATTGTGCGTTGCCATAAAGCATTTCTGTATTAATTCTGGCACAAATTTGGGCATCTTTACGCCATGCTGAATTGCAAAATGTGAACACTGCTGTGATCAAGTGCTTCTGCATACAACTGAACTGATTTTTCATAGTAAAAGGCCGAAAAAGATAACGGAAAGATTCTGACCAAAACCTAAAGAAATTTCATTCTCAGTGGAAGGAGGGAAGGCTTTTTGTTTTGAAGATTATAAAATGATTATTCCCATAGTATTGAGTAAAATTATTCTGTTGTTTACTCAGTGCTTCCACTTCTTACCTTAAGGAGCCTGAATCATTATCTTCAGGTACAGTAATACATATATATACAGAACACTTTTTAAAAAAAATGAATATGTATACTTTCCATGGTATGTGCTAGCAACTAATTTCAGTCCTTAAGCTGGGAAAGCATTTAGCAGAGAAAATGACTGTCTTGACATACCTAGAGATTTAGTCCTGGTAGGAAATGTTTCACTTATTACTGAGGACTAGACTTCTTTCTTCCTTCCATTATTTGTGGAATTATATTCATAAAATGCTGTTTTCTTGGTCAATGGATTTTTTAAATATTGGAAATAGCGGCTAAATATTGAAAATTTGCCAAAAAATTCTATAAATATTACTCACATAAGTATTTTAATCTTTAGCTAAAGAGCAACCAAATTGCTACATTTTTATTTTTAGATGCTGTTTCACTTTAAATTCTATCTTCTGGTTTCAGTCTGAATTAAACCAGACTTTCAAATAAAAAGGCGTAAGAGGCTGTTCAGAAGATTTTTTTGATTAAGAAAGTTATCTCCTTTGGTACAGAATGGCATCACATATCATAGTGGTGATTCTTTTTTAGTTTGTTTCCTTTAAAAAAATTATCATTGTTATTTCTTCAAAGTAAGAAAAAAATGGAATCATCCGTAATTGCTAGGAGGAAAACCTAATTCCATGAGGAATTAGGTAATTCCAGCGGCCAGAGCTGCAGTAGAATAGAGAGCCAGGCACGTGCCAGCCCTTTGCATTTTTCATGTTTTTTTTTTTTAATGTTTGCACAACTCTCCTTCCTGCCCTGTCTCAGTTCTGTTTATCCTTCTGTTTGTAGCAGCTTTGTACCAAATGCATATGGAAGTACTTTTCTGAGTTTTCACGGCATCAGCACTAAGGATGAATTGTCTGTTTCCGTTTTCATTTGTCATCCTGACCTCTGCATTCCACGCTGCACTGCTGACTCTCATAGAGCACAGAAAAATATTTGCTTGCTGTGGTCATCTTTAGGCATCATTAGTAAAAGCAGTAGCAGAGCTTCAATTAGAGCCAGCTGGTAACTCGGGGCTCCCGCTGTCTCTTGTGGGAGCTGTTCGTGGCACGAAGTCACGTTTCCTGCTCTGGGTCTGGCCTACTGACCTTCCTTTCTAATAACCAGTTATTTCAGCCCCGTCTCTTGAAATGTACCTTGCTTTCATTAAAATCTCAGGTCCACATGGGAATAATAAAGCTGAGCTATGATAAGACGAAAATATAGAAGCCTCACAACTTGCTTTATATATTTCACTTGCGTGTTGGATTTTTTTTTTTTTGGCGATGTTTGTGTTTTCAAAGGCCCCAGTGTAGTTACTATTAAATAGCTAAATTTTCCCAATATTGCGTTGCATAATATACTTGATTAGAATAGGACATAAAAGTGCCATCTGGCAATGAGTGTAAAACAGCTGGATCTAAGAATAACAGTGGAATTGTGAATGGGGAGATTTATACACACAGATCCACAAACATCAATTCAAGCTGAGCCCAGAGGTTGTCGGCAACTGTTGTTTTCTTAATTAGACAGCTTTATTTCTTTTCATATAGGGAAAGCAGAAAAGTTAAACTTATAGGCAATTCTATATTTTTTTAAATATTCAGTTTCTCATTATGTATTTGAGAGAATCTCAAAAATATTTACTGCTTATACATGTTGGTCTGATACGCAGGGAATCTAGATACTGCCTAAATGTAAAGTTGTCATTAACTTTAAGAAAATGTATACCTTAAGAAAAATGCATTTTTCTAGTCATTCTTGCCTTGTTATTTAAATTTAATTTAAAAGAAAAAAATTAAAAAACACAGATAAGTTTAAATATATCTTTTCTGGAAGTTCATTAAAAAATTCTGAAGCTAACACCCTATATGCCCTCATCTACGAATTCTTTCATCGAAGCTGTGACAAGAGAAGGGAGCACAAAGATGTATGCTTGTCACAAGCAAGGTTTGAATGATTGAGCAGCTTGGCTCACTTGGGATTGTATTAATTGTGAAATAATTCTTCGAGAGATTGGGAAAATGAGATTTACAACAGTTTTAATTGTTGAGTTTATCTTTGGAGCTCTGTTCCAAGTTATGGTGTTTGCAGATAGTGTTTGTTTTTCACCAGGGAACCACAAAGTTAATATCAAACATTAATCAAAGAATTTGATAAGAAAAAGGAAAATGTTTTTAATTTGTTTCTTCTTTAATAAGAAGAAAAATATTTCTTCTGCTTAACTGTAGAGACTGACTAGTATATTATCCATTCTCCTCCTGAGTTTTATTAAATATAGAAAAAACAATATATGAGTAGTTAGCAGAAAGTACACTCTCGCCAGGTGGCACATTGAATATTTGTGTACTGTCCTACATATGAGGCATCATCTTTTCCTTTAGGAATAGAGTTTTCTTGAGCCCAATCTCGCGTGGTTTCTTTCAAGGCAGATCTTTGGCCTTGTCTTTAGTATACAGTGTGAAGCAGGGCTTTTTTAGCTACTTGCTTACTAGCAGTGATAGCTGGAAATCAAGCTGTTAGAGATACTATACTAGAATGTGCTTATCATAGCAATGCAAAAATTAAATGTCTGATTTCCTGTTGTTTAGAGAGCGTTTTGCCAGTGTATGGGACTAACTTCAGAGAAAATGCACTGGAAATATTCTATTTGAGAGATTTCCTGTGTGACTGTGCGAGGAAAAAAGTGTCATTAGCAAAGCCACTATGTTCTCTTGGAATGGTTTGCTAGCAAAATTAGTTCTTTCCTGTGTGGCATTTTATTTCTTATCTTCCTGAACTCAGTTATTATGTGGGAATATTTGAGGATAAGTTGTGTTTGTGCAGCATATTTGGCTATGCTGCATGCTAGCTACTTTTGCCATCTTGTCTTGGGAAAGATAATTGGTAAAAATGTTTTATAAATATCCTGCAAGCCTGATGAGGATTATTTTTTTTTAAATGTAGTACAAATATAGCCTTCTATATATAGCTCAGGAAAATTTGCGTCTTTGTTGTTTATTTCTTTAGACCATAAGACCCATTTTAAAGATGTGTCTGTGGTACAAAGTTTAGCTAGACAGATGAGTAAGCCTGTGTCAAAGGTTTTTAGATACCCATCTTCTAATTCCACTACATTCAGTTTTTCCACACTACCCGCATCTATCCGCAGAACATTGTGGTGACTTTTTCTCACTTTCATAGTTCTAGGAAAAAGGCAATTTGAAATTTCAATTGTAAAACAGACAACATCAAGCAGTTCTATCTGATTTTCAAGTGAATCTCAAAGTTCTGGCACAACATAGAAGAAAATCAACATCTGTCTAAGATGCCTAATAATGCATCTTTCTCAGTAGAGAAATGCACTGAAAATTTCATCATATTCTGTTATTTCCAAAATATTCTAATAAATTTTATTATGACCTTAAGACGGCAGTTTGGTTAACATCAGGAATGGTTCACAAATTTTTAGAGCGTAATTTTCTTTTACAGATATATCTTGCAGTTTTAAGAGAATGCTGTTTTCCACTCCAGTGCCCAGCTTTAGCCGTGCACAGCCGTTTTGCTCAGGACACATGTATAGTTCAGGCTCCTTTGTCCTTGAAGCATTTTAAGTGCATACAGGTTCTGTGTGGCATTTCAATCCTCGTATCTGAGCATTTAAGAAAGGCTTAAATTATATTAGCGTTGTGCCTCATTTTCCTATTTATACTGAGTTTTTCTTTTATGCGAAATTTATTGTGTTCATAAACCTTTTTTTTTTTTTTTTTTTTGACTTACTGCACTCATTATCCCACGCCAAATGCTCTTTGGAACATTTTTTCATACTTTTGAGTGTATACTACAGTTGTTTCTTTTTTTTTGTGGTGCATGAGTAGAGAAGAAGCAGCTTTCTTTATATTCTGGGATCTGGTTCAAGAAAATGTTATTGTATGATATTTACCATTGCTCAAATTGCTAAAATTGCAATGATCTGTATCCTGGCAAGTAAATTTAAAAGTATTACTCCCTAGCTAATGAGAATTCTTGGGAAATAATACAGATGTTCTCATGTAGATTGTCCAAATAGCCCATGATACCCTGCAGCCAGTCTCCTTGTCAATTTTCATTCTTGTTATTACTGTTCTTTATTGGGTTAATACCCCAGCAACTCTTGGCACTTGCTTCAGGCTGAAAAAAGTAAAAGTAAAGTAAATCTGTTGGATTTGTTGTGCCCACCTCTTCTCTAGAAAAACAGGGAAAATACGGAGTTAATTTCTGAAGTCATCACTCCATTTTAGCAACTGCTCTGTACTTGGAGTGAATAGATATCATTTTTTGATTTTGATGTAAAGAAAATTTATGTTAAATATGTAAGTTAAGATCTGTTGAGTCATTACTTTCAGATCACTTAGTCTTTGTTGCTATTTCTTGCGCATCTCTGAAGACTGATTAAAACTCATTAAGCATGCTGTTCCTCCTGCTGATTTTCTCTACTGTTGTACGTACGGCATGTACACTGTTGTTGAGTTAGTTGACACGTCTTGTTGTTCAGGGCTATGACCACTTTCCTGTGGCATTTTGCAGAGTGTTACATAGGCAGGTGTGCCTAGCTGAGGACCAGGGGTCCTTAGTGCTTTTTTAAGGGGATGCTGAGGTGGGTGCACGGTGCAGTGCGTGGCCTCTGCAGGCAGCTCCCTACCAGAAAGACACAAAGCCCTTGGTGGCTGCAGATGGTGTTAGCCATGTATGCACAGCAACAGTTGTGCTGCAATTATTACATTGCCAAAAACAAACAAACAAGGCAGAAGGCGGAGGAAAAAAAAGATTTTCTGCACTTTTTGTTATTAAGCATTTAGCTGCCCAAGTGAAAAGTGGAATCATGTTGTATAGAATAGTGCATGTATACAAAAAGAGCACAAATGTCTGGGAGGTTCTGAAACTTCAGTAACGGGAGCTTTTGAAATCTGTAACGTGACATGAATTGGGGTATGGGAAATGACAGAAGAAGCTTCAAGGGCAGACGCACAATTATTTGTGTGAACGCAGATAATGTGGCAAGGTACATTTTTCTCTTCAATGAGAGATATATATTTTTTTCTCTCCTCTGTGATCACTTATTTTAGAATTAGGTATGATTGTGTGAATTTCCTGGGATTGTTATAGAAATCTGTCTCTGTTATAGCAACCAGGGAGTATAGGTGTTGAGTATGATGCAAGGTGTACATGTGGAATTTAGGTGCATATGTTCTGAGCTATCCATCCTCTTGGTTCGATGTTTGTATTTGTTCTCAGACATGCTTTTTCAAAGAGTTTGTTGGGCAAATTATTCACGGATTAAATTTGTAAAAGACTGCCTGAGTAACCCTTCCAGTCTATGTACGGGTAGAGAAATACTGCAATAATTCTTCCTAAATTATTCTGGAAGTGTCTTTACTAGATCATTATTATTATAGAGATAGATGTTCTGTATGTGGTTATCTCATTGATGAATCAACATTGGATTACAATGTTTTTCATTTAATTGTACATAATCACTGGGTAGGCAATCTGCAAATATCCTGTTTTCTGTAGGCAAAACAATACAATGAAATTTTCGTTGATCAGCGACAGTAGATTGTTCTTGCTCAGTTGTCTTGATAAATTACAAAATATTGTTGAAAATCAGTTAAAAAAAAAATTGTGTCCTTCTATATTAATTGACAAAGTGAGACATTTGGAAAATAATGGTTATTTTTCTCATTATTATTATTCTTATTGCTAATAGTGCCACATAATACTGATGGTAGGATAAATTGAAATAGCATAAATTTTCTGGAATGTTAGGCTTTATAAAACATTGCAATGCAGCTGATGTTTCTGAAATATAACATGAAGTGGATGGATGATAGGTAATGTGATGCCATGGTGATGGTATAGCATGAAATCAAAAAAAAAAAAAACCCAGTAATTTAACTTGTGATATGAAATGCATAACTGCTATGTAGATGCTGTTCTGGAAATATGCAGTTAGCATTTGGGTGGTTTTGCATATTTTACTGATTGGTTTATACTACAAGTAACTGGAGCTGTCTTGGTTTAGAACCATGGAGCAGTTGAGGCTGGAAGGGAAGTGTGGAGATGATCTGCTCAAAGCAGGATCACCTCCAGCAGGTTACTCAAGGCTGTGTCCAGCCAAGGACAGACTCCATACCCCCGCTGGGCAACCTGCTCTAAGTGTTCAACTACCTTCACAGTGAAGAGAAAAAAATTTCTCATCATGTGAGAGATGCTCTGATTATAATCATTCTTGTGGTCTTTTGTTGGATTTGCTTGCAGCAGTTCTGGAACCTGGACCCAGCACCCCAGGTCTGTCTCACTAGCACTGGGTAGAGGGGATCTGCTGACAACACTCCTGGGTTTAATGAAGCCCTGGGGAGTGTTGCCCTTCTCCGCTGCCCATTACCAGCTCATGTCTAAATTGTCCACCAGGAACCCCTTGTCCTTTTCTTGAAACTGCAGCTTTCCAGCTGCACTCAGATGCATGCTAAGTCATCACCGAGTTTCAAGCCTGTGTTATTTTGTTATTCCATAAATAGTTAATTAATTTTAAATAACCTAACTTCATAAATACAGAGATATTTAGTGACTTTATTTGCGTGAATACTTTGCAGATTAGGCCCCTTGTGTAAATACATGTCACTTGATTTAATAGTGTTTATACTGAAAATAGCAAGTTTAAGAGTTTGTTCTTCATAATGTTAGGTCCTCGTTTTTCATGAGCAAATTCTTGTACCCTTTAAAGTTGCAGTCTGTTAGAATATGAACTGGACAAATGAGAGCATCGTATTTCAAGAATCAGATCCAAAGAGGTTTTTTTTTTTTTTTTTTTAAGACCTAGATGGAATTTGCTAATGGGTTTTGAAGCACTTTTACATTAGTTTTTCTTCATCAACTTGAATAGTCAAAAATTTGGTTTGGACATGGAAAACAATCTGCATTGCAGGCTTTGGCAGGTTGGTGTGACACAGCTTTCTGTAGTTTACCTCTTAAAGAAGAAGAATGAAAGAAATTCATCTCCAGATTAGGTGTTGTCTAGTTTAACACCTGTAAGCTATATATCCACATTACAAGGTTGAGTTTCAGAGGAGTCAGATGTTTATACTGAAAATGCTGTTCCATTATTTTTGTGGGAAGAATGAAGGGAGCATTTATAGCAGTAGAGTTTCTAGTCTAACACCAGTAGGATATCTAAATCCTCGGTAAGGCCTCAGAACACATTTGGTTTACTGCAGCATCCTTTGAGAAATATGTAGACAGACATCAAAGAAATATGTAAACAGAAGTCAAGAGTGATTAAAAGTTTAGAAAACTTCTTGTGATGAGTAAGTTAATGGAATGAGGAGCAGTTATAGGGTAAGGATTTTTTTCAGCCTGGGGAAGGAAAAATCCCTCCACCTTGGAATGGAGGGACAGCAGACATAACAGATTTTTGACTATGACAGAAGCAAAACCAACAGTCTTCTCTGCGGTGACGATGTGCTCTGTATAATCTATAACTGTGATGATTTAGTCTGGCTATTAAGAAAAGTTTGATAGTTGTGACAGTAGTGGCCAAGATAACCTATGATGGATGTGGAATTTCCTGTAAAAGCAGCTGGTAACACAACTGTTAGCTCAGTTTGATGCATGCCTGGTGATTCTGTGGCTGGTAGGAGATTGTGTTTACTGGACTTACGGATATGCCTTCCATTCCTTCATTTTTCTGATTCTATAATCGAGTAATAATTTACAGCACAGAAACTAAATTTCCCATCCAGTTTATTTTCATTTTATCTACCTAGTTCCCATTCACGTAAGTAGGACAGCAATTTGGGCTCCTAGACTAAATTCATCCCCTCCTACTTTTACACACTGATTAATTGGCTTTTGTACAGTAGAGGCGATTTCCTTGGTGCTCTGATACCTTCCTAATACTCTTTCCACACTTCCTTTTTTCCTTCCTCTGTATTCCCCCATCAGCCTTTTTTCAGAGTTCAGCGTTTTTCTTCCCAAAGTTCAGTCTGGAGACTCCGTCTGGAGTCTCAGTCTGGAGACTGAGATGCTAATATTTTTTTCTCTCTCTCTTTTTTTTTTTTTT
>NW_010582018.1:39968-58765 GCF_000705375.1 Tinamus guttatus
TTTTTTCCCCCCCCTTCCTCCCCCCCCCCCCCAATTATTTCTACAAATATATTTTAAAATTGTAGTGCTTACACACAGATTGAAACTGTCTTATTGTCTGTTTTCTCCTGGCACAGTTGTGCTGACTTGCCCAGAAGATTTATCATTCCAGCAAATAATAATAAGACAAGAAAAGTATATCTAGAAGTTCCTCAGTGATGCTACAGATGCTTATAATGTGTAATACCAAGTAAAATCCAACACAAAATATCTTCCAAGGTGTCATTAAAGGGACATTTAAATGTTCTGTTTGACTGACAAGATCATGACTTTCCTAACTTTGAGTTCCACAACTTTGAAAAAGAAATGATCCAGTTATCTTCACTTTTGTTTACATGTTTTCATTTACATTTTTGTCTTTTTTTGTGGAAGATGGTGATTTCTATGACTCATATTTTTGTGCATTAGACTGGCGTATAAACCTAGTTGTTTTATTGCTACAGCCTAATGGACTGTTTATGTTTAATCTTGAATATATTTAAACTTCAACTATCTCAATATCTCAACTTCTAGCAGCACTTTGGCCATACTTACTACAGAAAACTGGAAGGAGATGTCATAGTAGTCTTATTGCTGAAAAACATTTCTTTGATCTTCTTTGGACTTTACCCCTTATGAAGGTCTATATGGATTTCATGGATACTATCCAGTGTCGCCTGACTTACCAAAAGACTAAATTAAGTAGTTTGGACAAATTTAATTCAATGCATTGCTTGAAATATTTCAAAATGAGTGACCTTTAATGTAGTTTACTTTTGTTGGAGAGTATAAAAGAATAGTGCCATTTTCTATCACATGATTTTTCTGTATCAAGTAATTTTCTGCTTCCACCAAAAAGGAAGGAAACTGTTTCCCATTCTGTTATTGAGGTTCCTTCTCAGGGTATCAGCATGTGTGTCCTGTCTAAAATCAGCTTTACTCTTTCACCACAGTGTGGGCAATGCTGTTGATCTTGGGGAAGGCTCTGAGGAATCCTTGTTTCCGTTGTTTCTCAAGTCTGAGTGGGAGCCTCTGCAGTTTTTTAGATAGTTGAAAAACAAGGAACTTGTGGAAAAGTACATTTCAAATACGTGTTGAATGAGGGGCTCAGTAAATCTACTTTTCAGAAGCTTGATGCAGCATACATGTGTGTTTGTGATGCAATCTTGGTTATCATTTTGAATATTTTGCTTAGAAACCTTGCTTCTGTATCTGCCTCAGGTTTTCCTGAGTCTGGAAGAATGGGGTGACTGGTGTATGAATGAACTCCAATATTTGTGTATACATTCATCAAATTATATATATATATATAATATATAATCTACCTCTTTCCTCTGAAAAGCATGAAAGACGGGTTGAACTAGTATTTCTGAATGGCAGAAATTCCCTAAGAATGCCTGGAACACATTTATAAAATTTTCAAGTCCTTGTTTCAAGCTCTTTTTTACGGACACGTTTCAAGTCTTTTTAAGTCTGTGATCCCGGTTGCAAGGAAATATGAAGAATGCCGATATTGATTGGAGAGAGAGAGAGTTGTGACCCGCACACGAGTGGTTCCTGAGCTGTGAAAGCAGCAGGGCTGCTGGGTCTGGCCACTTTGAGCACGTGTGCTACAACGCTGTGGTTGCAGCTCTCTGATACTGCACCGGCTTCTGTGGAGAGCCTGCGAGCTCACTGCTTGTGGGTACCTTTCCACAGGGATATTTCTTCTGTGTCCTAATCACACTATATTGGGTCACAGCAGGACTATTCAGTCTTGCAGTGAGGGATTACTGAGAATTCAAGTGATTGGTCCACAACCTTTTTCCTTTTTCAGTTAAATGTGAAGCACAGCTTTTTCCTTTCATTTTTTTTTTTTTCCTGTAAAAGTCTTCTACAATGTAATATGACTGAGCGAGCAGTCTGGGATGCTGAAATGAAATGAGGACCGTTTATTTGATCTAAGCCTGCAGAGGGGCAAGGGTATCTAGGTTTTCAACCTTGCAAAAGTATTTTTTGCTTAAAAGAAAGTACTGCTGATTAAAAAGTCAACCTTTAACACTCTCACCTTTTCTAATACAGTTCATGGGTAAACTCAGAGACACTCAAAAGTCTCTGAAATGTATCTGAGCACAAGGAAGATGTGTCCCTTTCTGGCACAGAGCTACCAAAGCACTTTTTGTAATGTCCTGCTCTGCAGATCAAGGCCACAATAACTCAAATAAGAACTTGGTCTTTTAGAATAGCTGTTGACTTGAGGATATCTTTTTATTTATCTATTTATTTTAACCAGGGACTCTGTGTAGCTACATTGGAATGCTACTGAAGATATACCATTCAAAAAGATTTTAGCATTTCATAGCTCATCTGAAAATAATAAAATGAGCAAATATTTAGTACCATCGGACTTTTCAAAAGCACTTGTATCATTATTTGTAGCAAAACTTTGTTTAGCTGCTCCATAGAAAATACACCAGAAAACTTTTCCCTTGCCTAATACTGTTGCAAGTGAGTTCTATCATCTCAACAGCAATGACATTTATGGCAAGAAAGTTTATACTGGTGGTCCTGGAACTGATTTTGCTTTTTTTTTTTTTTTTTAGCTGACCACTGCATATCTTCCTGCACTTTTCCATTGAAATGAGCTTGGGACACAGATGCAAGGGAGATCAGAGAAATTATAGCAAAGAAATCTAAAATAAATCATTGAATTTTCTTCATTTCCTCATATGGTTGTACACATACATAGATATGTGATCATCTACTTTTGAGGGGTCCAAGTATTTAGGACGTACTCTGAGTCAGCTGTATTTCTTTTTCCAAATACTTAATTTGATCTAGTTTTCTATTGCACATTATGTGGGATAACTGAGCTTTGCAAACAGCTACGGGAAGAAAAAAAGATAGTGCCTTCACAAACACCACAGCAGAATCTGTCATTCAATTTATGTGCTGGCAGCTTTTCCCAAAGGTGCCTCTTGATAAAGACACTGGAACTGGCTGGTAGGTATTTGACATCCCCCATGTGCCTTCCCCCTGCCCCCCGTGAATTGCTTTTGCTCTTGTTAATTGAGAAATAAAAACCCATCACCCTGTTTACACCATAGTGAAAAGGGACAGCAAATAGACCTCTTATTCTAGTTGATTCTTGGTTTGTGTTCACAGCTTCCGATCTGCTTTTTGGGGAGACTACCCCTTTCTTTCCTAATTCCCTTTCCTCAATTCTGGGATCTTGTAGTTACAATTGTGCAAGAGCAAGAAAGTCTTAAGCATGCTTTAATTCCCCTAGAGGCTCACGTCAGACATGTCTAGAAGACAATATTTTAAACTTTTAAAATGTGCTTTAAGTTCTGAAGTTTTTCCTCTGCTGCCCTTCTTGCATAAATTTTGCTTTAATTTTGATACCATTAGTAACATAGGAAACACAGGGAGGGGAGGGAAGACATTTACTGCAGTTTAGGTTCCAGTAGCTTTTACTGAGAACAGACTTCTCTGAAAATCTGCCACAGCATGTTAATTTTCCACTCCAGGCAATAATTTGGGGGTCATCTCATGTAGTGAAAATACATGGATCAGATCTGCCATGTCTCTCCTTTTAGGAACTGATACAGTGCAGTTTGTGTTTCTAGTGTTTTTGTGGAAACACATTCTTAAATTATGTTTTACATTCTATTAAAAAGCATACCAGTATATTGTAATTCATATACAGGTTCTAACCTTTTTTATACTTCTCATGCTTTTCCTCTTTTCAAATGAAATCCTGCATTTTTCTCTTTCATCCTAAAGCATCTGACAGTGCATCTGCAAAGAGGCATTCCATGTTTTTTTCCCCCTGTGGACAGATTAGTTATGCCCAGTGAATTAACAGCATTCTTCCTTACCACTGGACAAGTTTGCAGATCTGTCTAATATAAACATGGAGATAATTCAGACCAGGTTTTTAAAAGATCAGAATCCATTTTCAAAGCAATATTGCACAATATATCTGTTGTGAGGGCATGTCTTGCACCGAACGCTGCGTTTCGGAGCTGTTGCCCATACAATCAGTGAGAGCCATGGCTACGAATCGAGATGTGACCTCTTTTTCTTTGTTTTCTGCACTTTCTCCTGACAGCTTGACAAATTGTAGCTTTTGGGACACCCCAGTAGTTGATGAGTCATTTACGGTTAAAAATAGAATTCCTTGCAGCAAGGACACCCATTCCACTTTTGACGCATATGTCGCTTCTGACAGAGTCACAGGGCCAACTATGCCATGTTAATTAAGCAAGTGGAAGTAAAGGCTCTTTCTTCAGTAAATACCAGAGCTGGAACCTGACAACACTGAAAAAAGAAGAGGGAAATCCCATGCATGCGAATGCAGACGCTCTCATGCAGAACAAATTTTTGGCACAGGCTGTTAACCTGTGAAATGCTATTTTCCGTTCAGTTGCTGCACACACATCTAGAATTGTAAACTTAACAGTATCAGTAGTCCTTCAGGAACCATTTATAAACCTGTGCATTGGAAATCCAGGTAGCATTTTTGTGTGAAGTATGTTATATAAGAGCTTATTTATGGTGTTGCTGCATGATAGCACAAGTTCTGTCCACAGTTAAACACCCAAGCACCCTTTCCTCTTGCCCAGAGCTGCTCGGTTCTCAGTCTCGTGGTTGTTTAATAGCTCAAGTGATAAAATAAATTCTGAATTTATTTAAGGCTCTCACTGATTTTTTTTTTTTTAATTATGGGAAAAACATAGTACATGCACATAGTACATGCACAAATGGTTAGCTGTATTCAGGATAACATGAAAGCACCCTGTGTAAACCTAATTGTGAAAAGGGCATAAAATATGTGATTACATTAAGAAAAATGTTTTTTTAATATTAAAAATACCAACTTGTTGCTCTGTCATCTATCTTACACACTGTAGCACCCATACAGCTTTTATAATCCCATGGCACAGATGACAATATCAAATCCTCAGCTAGAATTTACAGTAATATATTTTAGATTGTATACTAATGATGCTTAGATTTTTTTAGACCAATAGGTAGTTCTCTGTCAATGCACAAGGAAAAGCATTTTTTTGTGTTTTTCCTACTAAAATCCTTACTTAAAGGATTGTCCGCAGTTTACAGGCTATTTGTAAACATCAAATATATAACAATGTTTCTAATGCTAGTTCATAGTCAAATAATCATATAAAATATTGGTAGAATCAGGATTTTTTTTTTTATCGCTTGATTCCATAATCTGTAAATATGTCACCTTTTTATTAAACTGCAGGAAGACAAATATCACTTCTTACAGGTCATCACTGAATATAATATGGGACCCAGACTTGGTGAATATAAACAGTATTGTTTGGAATATGCATGTTTTTCAAACACTGTTGCTAAGTCACAGGATTGTGAACACTGACAGGATATATTTTCCAGGACATAAATGGAAATGAGACTATATTCCACTTAAACTCCTGAATTCCTTAAGGAGGTGTGGGGGAGCTTGTTTCTGTTTTCTGCCAACCTAGTGTTCTAGACAAAGATGTGTAGGATTATCTAGCTGTGAAACAAAGTTTAAGGGCTTTTTATGCAGTGATGCTATTATTAGGTAGGCTGGATAGCACTGAAAGGGAGCGGTAGAATGCAAAAGGAATACGTGATTCTCAAAATAGCGTAGAGAGCAATTACCAGAAAACTTGTTACAGTTCAATATAGAACTTCAACATCAAAATTGCCTTTTTTTTTTTTCTTCCAAAAAGCGCAATTTCTCTGTCATACCATCCAGAAACCAAGTGAGATTTGCAAATCAGTCTGTATTTCAGTCTTGCAGTTGCTAGTAATACTGAGGGTTTTACAGCTAATTTTTAAATTAGATTTGGAAAACTTGTACTGCCAGAATACAGGTAAAATCACTAAATTTACTCTCCTGCATATTTGCTCCTGACCTTGTCCATGAAATAAACAACATGGGGGAGAGAACATGTAGTGGAAGACACAGAGATGGAAAAGGTTTTGTCTTTAGAGCAGCTTTTCTGTTAGTAGCTTTTGATTATGTTGGTCTTTTTTCTATTTTTTCCTTTTTTCTTTTCCTTTTCCTTTTTCTTTTTCCTTTTTTTTTTTTTTTTATCATATTACAAATGATCTGTTCACAAACCAGATCTGTTTTTGGTTCAGCTCCATAAGTGAAGGTAAAGCAGGACTGAATTGAATTTTCTTTTGTGTTTCTTTTCAGTTTAAAATGATTCAGAGATTGAGCTTTACTGTCTTCTCAATAAAAAAAAAAAAGTTTTTACATTTTTTTTTTCTTCTGCTTTATTTAATCTTCACCTTTATATTCCATATCAGTGAGTTTAGTAGTATCTGTGTAAGGGAGGTCAGGACTACATGAAATGCAAATTCCCTTCCTACAAGGATCTTTACATCATTTGTTCCAGAGAAAAGAGAGTATAGCAGATTCACTAGCACAACGGAGAGGAGCAGAACTGGATAAGCATCCTAGGGATTAATGGGATTTTAGAGGAAGCAGGGAATTTAGGAGAAAGTCCATTTAATTCTTCTCCCATACAGGTATGAGTTTGGAGTAACTTTATTGAAGACAAAAGGCTTTATAACGTGCAAATGAAGTAAGTGGAGTGTCAATCAGATTCTAATGGCTGCCCTTTTGAGCACTGTATATGAGAATCAGAAGTCCCTTCTCTCTAAGTAAGGCAAATGTGAAAACAAAGACAAAAGCCAGCAGTATTGTCCAAAGTAGTAGTAGTAGTACTGTAGACTAAGATGGATGGCTCAAAGGATCCTGTGTCCATACTGCACCCTTCAAAGGAGGGTTATTTCAGTTAGCCCATGTACACTTGAAGGCTCCTTAGCATTTGCGGGTGCCCTTCTGGAGCACGTCTTCCTGCTGGGTTTTGAAAAATGAATCTACTTTGTGTCCTGACAGCACTCTGCAATGCAAACTAAATTGAGGAAGAACATGCTCAGGAGATCAACTTTAAAACATATTTTTGATGCGAAGTGTGTATATATACACTCTAAGAGCTTCCAGACTCTGCCCATTGAAAGGCTAGCAGAAGCCACTGAGAAAAAGACAAGTATTGGCAAGATCCTTTTTTTTTTTTTTTTTTTAAACTTTAAATATGGTGGAAGTAAGGACACTTTGTTACCGATACCATGGCTCCTGCATGTATGTCTATGACACTAGGGTTGACAGCTATTATTCATCACTGTTGCACTGTATGATATTGATCCTGATCTTCAGAGATGCCAAATATCTGCACCTGGCTTTATTTTTTAATTTATTGACAGGTTGGCAGGATTTTGATGATACATATTCTTCAGATTGCAACTGGGAGGTAGAGCAAACATTAACATTAGCTTAGGACACCTAATCTGTTAATAATAGTTGATAATATCTAAACTGTTTAGATATCTAAGCTTTGTGTCTTGGTCTTGATGTGGGATCTCAGAGCCGAAAAAGTCCTAATTTCTCTATGTTGGTTTCTGTAATGTAGTGTAAGCTATACTCAAAATGGCAGCTTTAAGGGGAAGCAAAGAATCATTGAGATTAGACTGGACTCAAGATCATCAGGTCCAACACCTGCTCAGGCAGAGGCAGCTAGAGCAGGTGGCCCTGGGTGGTGCAGAGCCCGGTTCTAATTACCAACGAGGATGGCGAATCCACAAATTCTTGGTCAAATAGCTCCAGTGCTCAACCAGGCTCACAGTAAAAACATTTTTTGATGTTTGGACAGAACTATCTGTACTTCAAGTTGTATCTGTTTCTTCTTGTCCTATCACTGGGAACCACTGAGAAGAGTCTGGACCTGGCTTCTTTATTCCCTTGGATCAGGTATTAATCAGACCCCCATGAGCCTGCCCTTCCTCAGGCTGAACAGCCTCTCTTCATAGGAGAGATGCTCCAGTCCCCTAATCATCATGGTGGCCCTTAGCTGGACTTGGCCCCGTAGCTTCTGGTCTCTCCTGTGCCAGGGAGCCCAGGAGTGACAGAGCCCTCCTCATCTGGAGTGCTTCACTAGTGCTCATAGGAATAGCTCCTCTCGTTGGATGGCTTGCTTTAGTGAAAACACAGATAAAAGAGGTATACTGCAATTAGGAAATTGTAACTAGGTAATACTGACATAGGTGCAACAATATTTGCACTTTGGAATATAACATACAAAATAGAAAGGAGAACAAAATCCAAGCATTTTTTTTTTTTTTTTAAGTTTGACCTGGCAAATGCCAGTGAGTCAGTGAGATCAAAGTTCCCTTTGCTTACTCAAAGACTAAAAATGTTGGGACTTCCCAAAGAGCAGAAGGGAACGTAGCGCAAATTCCCCATCCTGACTCAGTGTATAGACCCAGACTCGCTTCCTTTTATTCTTTTTTTTTTTTTTTAGCGGTACGGAACTTTCTTGATTTCAGTCTCAAAGACAACTAATACAAATATTTGAGATTAAAATGTTACACCCAACCTTTTCCTATAAAGAGCAACAGAGTTAAAATTTCCAGGGTCCAGCTATGTCTGGCATATGTTACCTAGTGCCAAATTAATCCATTTTAAGTGAACTACAGCAGATTGATTGTACAGTATAATTTATATGAATGAGGTATGTAGCAGAATAGAGTAAGATAATATCTCATCAGAAACATATCTGTCCCAAACATATCTGTCATTTACATGTTTACCTATAGCTTTCGCATCTTATTTACAGACATTGTAATATCAATAGCAACAGCGAACAGACAGCTGGCAAATGCTCATGGCATAATCTGCAAGTTTTTCAGTGAAAACATGATAATGAACTGTTTGCAACAGTTATCTCAGACATCTTACACAGATGACAATTCATTATTTGAAATTAAGAAATTAATCACATTGCTAGAATGACTTAAGGGAATCTTAACCACACTCAATTTTTCATGGCTGATCTTGCAGAGATATGAAGCTGCCTTTTTCTGGTTTCAACCTTAGAAGACCTGTTCATGCCTTAATAACTAGTGCATAAACCATGTGCTATTTTTAATGTGGTTCTATTATGCTATTGTGCAGCATGCCTTGTCAGATTTTTACTAAATATTTTTCTCCTATGTACTTAAGTCTGTAAGTCTAGTGTGCAATATCCCCCTCTGTACAGATGCTGTACTGCTCAAATTGCAAAGAATAGGAAGATGTAACAAATCTTTAGTTAAGACTAAAGTTAAGACAACATGTTCATGATCCCTGCATCAGCTGTGAGCTGATACACATAAAATTGTTCAAATGCTTAAAAGCAGTTTTGATTCACTCTTTACATCCTTCTGACACTAGATGCGGAGTTATAGCTCCTCAAGAGAGGCCACAGCAGCTTGGATTCACTCCAAAGATGGGACACATTTAGGTCGCAGCCCCGGTGGCAGAGACCCTCCTTGGCCCTGTCTGAGCGAGAGGCCCACGCTAGCTCCTCATGGCCCTGGCTGGCCCCTGCCCCAGCCTGTTGTGCTTCTGCTGGGTCTGACAGCTGGCTCCAGATGTGCTGCCACATCATTGCCCTTTGCCTGACCTGTGTATCTCAAAAGCCAACTGCGTTGTGCTTCACTGCCTCAAAACCGCATTCATCTTTGCAGCTCTTTGAGATCTTCCGTGGGGTAGAATCAGGTAAATTCTTCTAGATAACATGAAAAATATTTCGTTTTCCATTTTATTAAAGGTTTACTTTTTGTAGCCAGGTAATACTGAATTTTCAAGTAGTAGCGAAAAGGGTAGAAGTCTCCGAGTTTAATGAGCTCCGAGTTCCAGTAACAGGAATCCTCCTGTGGGCGTTAGTGTGACTTAAGCTGCACCATAAGGCACCCTGTGGCCAAAGGGCCATTCCCCCTTGGACAGGAGTCCAGTTTGGGCAACAGGTCCAGGGGAGGTGTTGCTGATGCCAGCAGCATGTAGCCGCTCTGGATTGGTGTTGTATTAGAACAAAGCAAAACAAAGGTTTTAAAATGTATGTTTTATATATGGAAGTCAGAAATCTCATAGCAATTTAATTTCTTTTGTTGGCTTTGTGTCTTTTGGGCTGTCTTTTTATTTATTTTGTATAGAAACTCCTGTTTGTACCCTGGCAAAGTGACCCTTGATAATACTAACACCGAGCTAAGTAATTAGTGGTGAAATTTATGATCACATCAAAACTGGTGTTTGTGGTGGAGTTGAATTATCATTGGATTATTTGTTGAAACTTATGCAATATAACTTACGTTCCTTAAGTGATATCACTTGAATTATTTTTCTTATAAGTTTATAGAGCTCACAACTTTTAAAATGGAGTTTCTTCTCTTGTCATTGGATTGGGTCACAGTTGCCTATGCCAAAGAGGAAAGAAGATGCCATTTAATAAAGGCTTCCTGGGATATTTGATGAACTGGTTAGGCCAACTCAGAGCACTTTAGTGGGTCCCAAAAGTGTAGCACTCATTTAACTCAACAGCGTTTAGCTAGATCTTTTTTGCATGAAAAAATTTCCCACTCAATTTAATTCTAAACTGTGGCAAACTAGCACTACATACACCAAAATATTTTGACGTTATCTGAGCTCAGAGGTTGCTCCATTTTTTTCTGTAGCACTGTTTATACAATCAGAATTGCCCTATGCTAAACTATGCGATAAATTAAGTATTTAATTAAAAAAAAAAAAAAAAGACTAAGAACTATTAGGGTTGTCTTCTGATCTCTTTATCAGACATCACTCTAGGCCTGCTTCATGAAGGATACCATGGCAGGTACAACTTTTTCTCATGCCAAAAAATATTTTGCTGCTGCATTTCCTTGCTCACAGGTAAACATTCTTAGCCCTCAAGACTGTAATTTTTCAAAAGTTAGATAAATTGTCACATCTTGATACAATTTTAGGACAAGATTTCAAGGCATTTACGGAGTTTGTTGGTAGGCTTATTGCTGGGAGAACTTTATTGTTGATGAAATCCTATACGGAAGGTATAGGTTCATTTTTTTTTTTGGAAGTGGAGAGGGAGGAGGGCTACAGATACTGGCTGCAGATTAACTTAATCAACTAAAAACAATGAAAATGAACAGAGTGAGGGATGGCAAGACAAGGAGTGATCCTTCTCATTAGATACTATTCAGGTTTGATATCTGGGTGTATTTCTGCATGAACTTCCTCCTCTTTTGGCAAGGGAAAAAATTATGTTGCCAAGTCTAAAATGCCTGATGAGATTTTGGAGCTCGCAGATGATTCTGCGGCACAAATCCTTTTTGGAATGCCAAAGATGGAAGGAAGAGCAGTAGCTGTAAAGCTGTGGGGTAGAAATAAAGCTGTGGGGTGTCCATGCTTTATTGGGCTGTGGTTTAGCTACCTCATAGTGTTTCTTAGGTTAAAGTAATAGCAAGTCTGAGAGCGTATCTTATAAGCTCTATTGTTTTATAGATGTAATTTTTTTGAGCATATTATTATCTCAGTGGTGAATTTGCTTATGTCCCGTTAGTAGTAAGAGCCTGGGCCTATAGTGAAGAGATTAAGTAGGCCTGAAAGACACTGAGGAGTAATAAATTGGAGCTAACAGTGAGACAGAATAGAAACCGGACTGGAGGCCTAGTCTTCCTCTATTTTTCCAATATGGTTTATTGATCAGATATTGGCAGCCAAAGTACCTAGTGTCAACATTATGCAGGCCAGAATTTTTAAAGGATTATATAGATTTATTTCTATTATATAGGATTGTATAAACTATCTAAACTCTTACTGGAAAGATAATATCAGCATTGTTCATTGTCAACCATTATATACATTATATAGACTCTCACTGGAAAGATAACATCAGCATTGTTCATCGTCAACCATTGTCAAGACACTGATTAATTGATATTACAGGAAAAAAATGTGGGTTTCATTTGCTTAATCATGAGTGTGTGCTCATATATAAGATATAAAACTTACATGTCAGATAAAACTGAGCTACTACTTGCAGCTCTGCAAATTTTGAAGTTAGGTGTTAGGATCAGATGTCTATTGTCAATTTTCCTTCTCTAAATTTTCTGGACTCTGGGGGACCATATCCCATGTACTTTGTTTTTTAAATTGCAGTTTGGTTCTTAACTTGAATTTACAGTGCACTGACAGTTCAAGGTTTTCTCCTTCTAAGATAACTTTGGACTGTTTAGAACATAGTCTCATATTTCATACATCAAATGCCTGCACGATGCGTCTGATTTTTCAGGTTCTTGCTTTTATTCTGACTAGCTCTTTGGACAATGTAGTGTTAGTTTTTCCCCACTTCCTAACTGAAATGAGGGTGTCCACTCTGAGGCTAATCTTTCTAGATGACCCTCTCTTTAAAGATGTTTCAATTAAAATATTATTTTCTGCAATAAAAACTTTTTTCTTTTTTTTTTTTTTTTACTGTAAGAGAGTATTTGTGTAAGATGAATGACCCCCAGTGGTCATGTTGTAGATTACCTCCTGTCAGTTAACACTTTTCTTCCAAAATACTTCAATTTCTACCGCTTTTATTAAGGAGCATCCTTTGTAAATTATTTTAATAAGAAATTGCTTTCACTGTGAAATTGCAATAGGTCTATCCTCAGATATGTATTAGTTAAGAAATAGATTATGTAATAGTTCAGAAAACTAATGACTATGGAAGAGAGAAGAGAGAACTTGTTCATGTATTCCCCATGTATGCAAGACAAAAAGCTGCATTCAAGTTTGTTTAGGTGTTTCACAGTTATACATTTTCCTTCATGTTGAAAGACAGGTTGACTGAAGCTGCTTTTAAAGCCAAATTAAATGGCACTAGTAATAGGGAAGTGATTTTGATGTCTCATAATTATAATGTAGTGTTAACATTTAATATTACAAAATATTACTCCATTAATTAGCTATCTACTTTAATTCACAGACAAGTCACTAAGAAATCTGTCAGGAAGCGTTCTCTGAAATGATAGAAAAGGAACATTTTATGGTTCTGATTTTATTCAAATCAATAGGAATTATATTGGAGAACCTTGGAGGATCACATGCTATATGCTGATAGACAAAGTTTTTTTTTTTTTTTTTTCCCTAGAGGAGGTTTGTTTAATAGGGTTTTAATATGATCATATACATTATGCTGACTGAAATATCAGTGACCAAAATGCAGAATGTATCTTAATGTTCCTATTATTTTTCCATAAAGGACAGCCATTAAAGTAAGCTTTTCAGTTTATGGTAGGGATGTGTTCTCATATTTTTCCTTTCTCCAGATGTGTGCGTATGAGTTCTCATGAGTTCTGCAGATAACCACTGAATACAAACTGAAGATGGTTCACAGCCATTCTCAGCTCTAAATCAGATTCAGTAAAGCTGAGGGGGGAGCAGTTAGGTATCCAACTCTTACTGGTTTACAAATGAGTTTAGCTGCATCTGCATGTTGTTATGTGGATAAACACACATGCATGAGAGTGTTAAAGGATATTCCTCTTGCTTATGTTCATTTAGAAATTTTAGTCTTAATCTTTGGAAGATGTTCACCCAAGGCAGGCCTAAATCAAAGAGGGAGGAAGAAATAAATTTTTCAGGGTGACACCTTGCCCTCCTTTTTCACGTATTAATGAGCTATCTGCACTGAATTTCAATTCACTTCAATGCTGGATGTAGCAATAAGGAAGATTTGCAGGTTAGAAGTATAATTTTAAGCAGGAGAAGATAAGAGTCTGTAGCAGACCCAGGCTGTTTTTGATAAAAATGGAAGTGTCATTCATTGCTGCATTTTGCACGCTGTCCTTAGGCTGCTTACTCCCACTCACGCCAGCTGCCAGATCTTTTCCAGCCCCCACTAAGGGTCTGCTGTAGGTATCCACATCAAATTCTGGTAGAATAGAAAACATTTAATCTGGGCATTTATCTGATTCAGGAGAGTGACACCTGGCAATGCACAGGGGGACCACCTGAACTAGCGGAGTCTGAAATAGATCCCGGCAGACGCGAGGAGGGAATCAGGACGTGACTATGATGAGACGGACAAGGAATTTTCTAATGCAGATTCAAAGCTGGTTCAAAGGCTGGTTTCTAATGTGTAGAAACACATTAGAGACAGAAATAAATTCTTTAAATCCCTGGCGTTGGGCTAGCAGAGATTGTATAGTAGATGCAACAGAAGATAAGCCCAGATACATTTTTCTAAGAGACATACAAAGCTATCAGAAGCCAGCAGAAACAGAGGAAATAGAGAAATCCAGGTCACTGTAGTCAGGCAAATCCATAGGTCCACAGTCTAACTGGGAAATCAGAAAAGCAAAGATGTTTCAACAGGAAACATTTTTATATAAAATTATAAAGCCCTCTTTATAAGGGGGAGGTTTAAGAAGAGTAAATGGTGATCTAATGCTGATTTTGTACTGCCTGTTCATTAATGTATTGCCGCTAGTGTGAGAAGAGGATCCTTTTATCCCTTTACACCCACATAAGAAATGAGCATTTCCCTACCAGAAACTTGCAGTGTCTCCACTGTGTATTTGAATTACTTATAAACAAGGTGGGCAACCTCAAACTTCAACTTATTACGAGTGAAGAGGAAATGGGTGCTATTTGGCACGTTAATGTATAAAGTGAATTCACCAGATACATTTCTGCATGCTTTCTGCCGATGAAGAGTATTTGCACAAGCTTCTTTGGGATCTCCCTGGGACAGCTGTAGTGTTTGTAACCATTACGGCAGCACTCCAGAGAGTCCCTTAACTCCAGGTCTCGTATACGTGGGTGAGGTTACAGTTCTGCAGTCCCTGTTCTGTGCATTAAAGCACTGGAGAACCTAACTCCATGTGTCCATCAAGCGTTGGCTTAAACTCTCAGAAAGGAAAACAGACAGTGAAAGCAAAGCAAAGGTAACTCAGTGCTGGCGTTTCAAGGAGTTACAGCAACTGCTTTACCTCAGTAGGAGCTTGGGGTACTTCCCTATTTAAAGAATGTTCTTGAAGTGATGGTGAATAAGGATATAAAGCAGCATTTTCAGTTCTTTTCTAGTCATTTCTCCTCTCTATAGTCAAATTCCATTCCATCTTTTTTTTTTCTAATACAAATGAATTAAAGCTAAAATAATCATATCTCTTCACACATGATTACTCTTTTTTTCTGTCACCGCCATCTTTATTACATTTACAGCACAGCTAAACCACACATTATTCTACTATGTTAGTAATAACATCAGAAGACAAAAAAAAAAAAGAAAAAAAAAAAAGTCTACCCAGCCTACAGCGTTTAGGTAAGCTTTGATAAGCGAGCTATGGGAGTTCCCTTTCACTGCACAGAATTCTTACCACGTCCCTGGGGGCTAATTTGTGCTCCACATTCTGCTGCTGTGACAGAAATGCTAAATACATATTTATAAAGGTGGAATTATGCTTCATTTGTATTTTTTTTCCTAGATCCCAATCCATGCTGTTGATGGATTTGGAGTATCCAGGTCCAGAATACTGATTAGGTGGCTCCTCATTAGCTGTTGGAGTGCTCCAGCCAAGCTGATGGAGCCTGATATCAGAGAGGCAGCCCAAAGGAAAGAGGTTGTGCTCTGAAAACATCAAAAGGGGGCAAAAATGTCTGATATACAGAGGAGTTTTTTCAGGAACGTTTTCGTCTGTGTTTTGAGGGAGGAAGGGGGAAAAGGTGATGATTCAAAACATCCCCAAATGTAGAGATGTAGAGATTTTCCTCCTTACTGAGGAATTTAAATTAGCAGAATTAAGTAGAAGCAGGTAAGCAGGATGCGGACTGGAGTGTCTGAATCTGGTTGTTTTAAACTGTTTTGCTAAATGTTTTAATTGATTCCCTTGGGGTTTTAATATTTTTACATAGAAACTGTAGAACCGTTGTCTTAAAGTTGTTGACCGATGTTGATAATCTCCGTAATTTGTGAGGTTAGACTTTTTAAAATACCATGTGGAAACTGAATTCACTGATGGCTTATGAAGAGAAGTTATTAAAGCTTCCTGTGGTCTAGTCTTAGATGAGAGTCATAATGCTTAACCTTCAATCATTTTTTTTCTGAGGCCATTTCATTTTGAGGTCAATGATGATAATTTGCAGATTTTTCACTTCAATTTATTAAGTTGTGTTTGTACTGTAACAAGACAGTTGGGAGTTAAATCTGCTATACTCGAGTGGTTTTTACAGGAAGTTTTATAGCAACTAAGGGACTATAACATAGAGCATTTGTTAGAGCATAGGGAATTTTAAAGTGTCCTTCTTTTTTTTTGGTAATGGACAGATTCATAGGGAGAACTTAGTACTGCAGATCTGATTGCTGGATAAAGCAATTATGCAAATTATTTATTTTGTATTCTTTCTAAAGGCTCTGTATTTTCAAGTATTGTTTTACTTGCAATGCCTCTTTCTTGTTCTTTCTGAAACGGTAGCTAGCAAAGACTCTCATCTAAACGTCTGCTTTTTCAAAATTGTTTGAATGGCCCTAACTTTAGGGATATGTAAAATAATTTACATTCAAAACTAACTTTCATTCTTATAGTGCTCTCACTGACATACATTAAATATATTTCTATTTTGAAATATATTCCTATTTTCTGTTTCTATTTTCTATCTGAAATTTATTTCAGATTTTGATATTTGGTGATGAAATGTATCTAGTGGATATCACATAGGTGCTTTCTGTTTTACACACTCTTTATTTGATGCCTTGTAGAAATACCACTCATCCACCTTGTAATTTTGCTGTTCCTGAACATGCTGTGCAGGTATGGCATTGTCATTTTGTCCCTTTGAAAAAAAAGTATTTTTCTAAGATACAAAGGCAGTTCTCCACTTGGAGGCTGACTTGAGTTCTAAGATTTAAGCTGCCTATTTGTTTTCCATCTATTCTTTTTTTTTTTTTTTGTGATATCCTTCAATTAAACAGTAATTGCAGAATTAGCATAAACTGGGCTGCAGTTTCTGCAGATGAGTTGCATATGCTACGCCTTATAAGTGAAGTTGTAAGTACCATAATTCTTTTTATGTAGGTGATCAGAAGCAACAGTACTTTGATTATAATATAGCAGCTACACAAGGATCTTCAAATGGGATTTTTGATTGCTTCTTATTTCCGATGTTCTTCATTATTTACATATTAACACTTTCACCTAAACCATTACTAGTTTTGTTTTTGTTTTGGAAAGTGACAACATTAGGAAGATTGAGTGGCACAGTACTCACTTCAGTGCCTGTTCATTCCACAGGAAAGTTGAAGGATGTTTTCCTTGAATGCTGAGATTTTTATTTAATATTACTTTGAAGTATAAAAGGCAATACCTTATTTTGTTATGAATCAAATAGTCTTGGATTGTCTAAACATGTACTCTACGTTTATACAAATAAGCCCTTCTTGTCAAGAATTCATCGTGATGAATGTCTGAAGCACCTGTTCCATGAAAGCAGATGAAAACAGAATAACGCAGTGTTAATTCACGCTTCATTCTTGCCCTTAATTATAAACTTAGCATTAGAAAAATAAAATGTAATAGTGGGACCTTGATAACATCCCAAAATAAAAAGTTAGAAAGTTGGGTTGGGGGGAGGGGGCCTGTTTGTTTAACAGTCTGAAACTTTACTTTTTCAGTGTTGTATACAGGTTTATATATGTATTTGACTTAGTTAAGCTAGGAAGTTGAAATAATATAGGGACTGTGGTGTTCCTCTAACTTCATTTAGAAAGGCGCACCAAGGAATTTTGCTTCTATCTTTCTGTAGATGTTCATGCTACATCTCTTCTAAAAAGCAAACAAGTATCTTCTAGTATTTTGATGCTGATGCTAGTCTAGATTTTGTCAACCAACCTAAGGCAAAATAGTGTGGTGTGTTTTTGTTTCTTTTTTTCACCAAATTCCAATTTTATTTAATCTTGGAAAGAGAGTATATTATGCATGGGTATTACCTAGGCTACTATCATGTAAGAACTCTAGTCATTAGAACTACTTGTGTGTCTGCCACTTTTGCAAGTTCCAGAATGAATATTACCGAAGTTTATCATGAATTACAGGGATTATTGACAGGTCTGCCAGTTTATATTCTTTGCTTAATGGACTCTCACTAGTGCAAGGTAGATTCCTCTATTAAATGAAGAAGCTTAGTCAGTTATTGATTTTATTGATGAGGCTGCCAAAAGGACAGTTGAAATTGCTGGTTCTATTTCCCTTAGTAACACTGAGATTTCTTGCTTAGCTTCAAAAAAAAAAAATCCCCCAATGACTTTGAAATTTGGCTATTTGCTGATCTGCTATATGCTCAGACAAGCGCTTGTTCTTTCATTATTTTTTACCCACAGTTACTCTCCATATCTGTATTATGATTTTTTTTTCTTTTTTCAGTGATGCTGTACTTCTTTAGGCAATATTCCCATGTGTTTTATGCCTTGAAACACCTTACTGATTAATGGAACTGCAGTGTTTTACAATGTGGCCTATCACAGAATCATAGAACGCTTAAGGTTGGAAGGGACCTCTAGAGGTCATCCAGTCCAACCCCCCTGCACACACAGGGTCACCTAGAGCACGTGGCACAGGACTGCGTCCAAGCGGGTTTGGAAGATCTCCAGAGAAGGAGACTCCACAACCTCTCTGGGCAGCCTGTTCCAGTGCTCTGTCACCCTCACTGTTAAAAAAAAAATCCTGAAGTTCATGTGGAACTTTTGGTGCTTCAGTTTGTGGCCATTACCTCTAGTTCTGTCGGTGGCCACCAGTGAAAAGAGGGCAGCACCATCCTCCTCACTGTCTCCCTTGAGGTACTTCTAGACACTGCTCAGGTCCCCTCTCAGCCTTCTCTTCTCCAGGCTGAACAGGCCCAGCTCCCTCAGCCTCTCCTC
>NW_010582018.1:59025-81920 GCF_000705375.1 Tinamus guttatus
TGAACAGGACTGGACCAAGGACTGACCCCTGGGGGACCCCACTAGCCACAGGCCTCCAACTAGACTCTGCACCGCTGATCACCACCCTCTGAGCTCTGCCATCCAGCCAGTTCCTAATCCATCTCACTGTGCACTCATCTATCCCACACTTCCGGAGCTTGCCCAGGAGGATGTTGTGAGGGACGGTGTCAAAAGCCTTGGTGAAGTCGAGATAGACGACATCCACCGCTCTCCCCTCGTCTATCCAGCTGGTCATTCCATCATAGAAGGCTATCAGGTTAGTCAAGCATGACTTCCCCTTGGTGAATCCATGCTGACTACTCTTGAGCACCTTCTTGTCCTCCATGTGCCTGGAGGCAACGGCCAGTATGAGCCGTTCCATCAGCTGTTCCTTTTCCGAGGACGGAGGTGAGGCTGACTGGCCTGTAGTTGCCTGGGTCCTCCTTCTTGCCTTTTTTGAAGACTGGCGTGACATTGGCCTTCTTCCAGTCTTCTGGCACCTCCCCTGTTCTCCAGGATCTTTCTATCTCCAAAAATATATATTTTCTTAGTGGATTTTTGTCTTTTTCCACTGCTTTAAGCAATCCTGGTGGAAACATGAATCCCTTAAGCTGTACATTAGTACCAATGAATCATGGCTCAACCTAACAATCATTTCTGCAGGTGCTCTGAGCAAGTGCAATCCCTTTATTTCTATGTAAAACATCAACATTTTAAAATTTTTAAATAGTGCACAATGATATCAATTGGCCACGTCAAGGCTGAGTTCCTTTAGTTGTATCCGTAAGTAGCATGTAAGTCATGCCAAAGGGTTTTGTTTAGATTTTTAGGGCATTTTGTGTGTGTGTTTTGGTGTTGCGTTGGTCCTTTCTCTCCCCTTTACTGGAAGACAGAATCATGCCTTACTTGGAGAACCGTGCATAATTCTGGTCCACTGGAACTGGCTTCTTGTTATACAAATAGAAGAATTTTCACAAAGAACAGGTACCCTCTGACTATGTCAGAGATGACCAAATTAAAAGTGACCTGGATACAAATGGCCAGATAGGCTTATGCATTCAGATGGATGTTGGTGAAGGCCTCTGGTAATTATTGAGTGGGTTGTGGTATCAGCCTCCTGATGCAAGTCTCAGATGATGTTCACTTTTACTGATCACTTGTGGAATAGAGTATGAGCAAATTTAGTCCTATGTGTAATCACAAGTTTGGGTAGTTGATTGGAAGTTATTTGTTACAGCCATTAGATGGAGATTAGATAACATACTCATTTAAATGAAACAGAAATACCATTCCTTTGATTAAGATGTAGGGCACACAGATGTTTCTAATTTGCACATTCCACTGGGTCCTGAAGCTTAATGAATGTGGCCTGGAAATCATGCTGGAACGTTTTCTGATGTATATTGAAATGCTATAGTGTAGCACACGGTGGATTTCACATTGCTTTGAGTTTTGGTGATTTAGTATTGACACTAATGTTGGACCACCGAAGAGTCTAACGAAGAATATGAGAGGTTGCCATCTTTGATTGCCATAAGTAGAAAGGAAGGAACTGTCTATGGAAGTTCTGTTAAAGTGATTCAGCTGTTCCATTTGAGTGAATACTGCAGTGAACTTTGAAAAGCGCTAGTGCACGCGCAGCGGCAGAGTGGTTGTAAGGGACCTGCCTACATAACGTAGGTGCTGTCTCTTCGGAGGGAGCTCTGTCGTGTAGCACACATGCGTTGGCTCCTCCTGACACATCACACATGATGACATCTGTTGACACTTAAAGTATCGTTAACAGCAGAGATCAGAAAGACATGGCATGTGAAGGCAGTTGTGGCTGCCAGCCTCTCAGATTGGATTACATGGTAAGCTTGCAAATCTTTATTAGCCCGTGTAGGGTGTCAAAATTCAGGCTGACTGAGGAGTTTGCGGGTAGAGAGCTTAAGGATTTTTCACTGAGCGAACTTCAGAGTTGGGAGCAAAATCTGCTCCCTGCAATGATGCGTGCTGTCTTTCTCAGGGGACCTTCCTTGTCTCCATGAGCCTTCTGGCTATCATGAAAAAGATATTACCAGGAGAATTGAGTTCTTCACAACTTCTGGAAAGCCGGAAAGTGTCAGGCAAAGGTCAACACCTTGACAATAAAAGAAAAGATGTCCCAACACTTGGCTAGTCTCAGTGTGAATGATTTCACTGAAAGCATGTTGATAATGATGTGTTGGACCCTGCAAGTAGCACTATGCTACTAATAAACTGCTGGTTAAAAGGTCAAGCTGCCTGGAGGGCTGAAAACTTAAACTGCTCTGGGAAATAGGCACTGTGCAGTTGGCTTTTACAGGTGTCATTTCAATGCCTGCCATTTAGCAGTTAAATGTACATATGATTCCATCAGTGTTCACAAACTAAGACATTTAATAAGGTAAACAAATCCTTATTACCTCCCAAAGAACGCCTACCAAGGTTTGCAGCCTGCATCTTTTAACCTCCTGGTGTTTTTATTTTCTGAAAAGTTTAACTCTCTTATTTAAATAGAGAAAAGTAGAGAGAATGTTGCTGCAAAGTAGCAGTTTATTTCCTCATAACCAGCATCTGAGCTGTGATCTTTGTCCATGTTTTCTGAGGAAGACAAAAGCCTCTTAGTAATCCCAGGCTTTACCTAAACAGAATTCAGAAAATTTTATTCCTACTTGTATTCATGTTAGTTTTCCTTATCGTCAAGGCATCATTCAGTACTTTATCTTGGCTTTCCTTTCTTCATATTATTATTGTGTTTAAATATTACAGTAACTTTTGCTAACACCCGTATAAATACGCTTTGCAAAATTCCATTCCTATCTAAACCACAGACGTATTCCATTGCTTAGCTAGTGTACTTCTTCCCAAACAGAACAGTGTGGCTTTATATTAGCAAATAATTTGGGAAAATACGAACTGCTTTCTCCTTTTTCGTTTTATGTGCTATCGAACTGCAGCTTTGGGTCTGCTGGTGCCTGCAGAACGCATAGGCGATTTATAACATGGGCCTGGCATTTTCTTAATGATACAAATTTCAGTAATTACTGTTTTTTCTTTAATGGAAATAAAACCTAGGTAGTAATTACAAAATAAAATAAGTGCAGGTAACTGCTTGTTTTGGGTTAGTTCCAGCTTATTTATGCCATTAGCATAACAGCCATAAGACTGTATTCATGTTATCCTTCTCTCCCTGCTTAAAATCTCTCAAATTAATTTTTAGTGTGGAAGTCAATTTTGACAGCCCTTCCTGGAGAAAACAGATTAGGAAAGCAATCTCGCCAGAACACTTCACAGCTTGGACTTAGAAGTAAAAGCACCAATTTATATTCCAGCAGCTCTTAGCCAAGCTCCCACACCTGGGCCAGTGTTTCCAGCAAGAAATTTCCCCTGATTTTGGCCACTGAAGCTTCCCCGGGTTCCCCACACGGTGCCAGGCTGCGGCAGGGAGGATCCCTTCCCACCCGCCCTAGGGCCGGCCGCCTCGGACCGCCTCAGACCGGTCCTGACCGGCCTCGCTCAGGGGGCGGGGCCACCCCCTCCCTGCCGGCCTGACAGCCGCCATTTTGTTCCCTGTTTACCCTCGCCCGGTGGTGAGGGGGGAGGGTGGAAGCCATGTCCAGCAATGCCCTGACGGGGAGGCACCGTCCCTGGAGTGGAGCAGCCGCCTGTGCTGATCTGTGGCTCTGTCCCCAGTAGGGCTGGCCAGGCCTGGAGGCAGCTCGGCGCCCTGGCATGGCCACAGTCGGCGCCCTGACATGGCTGCAGTCGGTGCCCGGGCGAGCCTTGGTCCCTCCATGCGGCAGCAACACATGTTCAGGCACTGCTGATTTTGAATATACACCTGGAATAAAATTCCCATCTGATCCCAGGAAATAACTAGAGTGAGAAAAGCTGCCAGCATTCCCAAGCACCTTAGCAGTGACAAAAATTCCCCTTCTTTTTTAAAATCTGGCCATAAGTGTAACCATAATTATGTGAAGAGGCACCAGAGCACTCAGCCTGAAACTTGTGGGAGAGGTGGCGGAGCCTGTGCTGCTGAAAGCCTGCAAAAATCAACTTTGGGAGTATTCTCAAGTTAAAAGGATGTTAAAATAATTAGCTGCTACCCTTGAAATACATAGTGTAAGCATTATATGAAGTTTTACAGTCTCTCTTCTTTTTTAACTTGCCCTCCTAGCTCTTCCTTTAAAACAAGTATAAGCTGTAGACAAAATGTATAATTTCTGGACAGTGACTTTATAATAGCTACCAACCAGACACAGAACATTATTGTTTTTATCCACACAAATCTCTCTAGTGATTTTTACCATATTATGTGTGCTAATTATACCAGTTCCGTAATAATATGATTTCATGCAGTTAGTATAGTTTATAATGTATAATAATTCAGACTGTTCACCAGAGTGCAATGCAATTACATTAATTACCCAAATAAACTCTAATCAGCCAAAAATAACTGTAGCACCAAGACTGTGCTTGCATTATAAAAGCCGAGATTGTGAACGCAGAAAATTGCAGACTTGTGCATAATGGGGTTTTCATACTGTTATCCCAAAGTTTTTTAGGGACACCAGGGAAAAGATTGATTGAAAAAATAAAAATCAAGTGTTTCTGCTCTCCTCTCTTTTTATTACCGTGGGACTTGAAGTACTCCAAAAAATTGGAGTTGTGTTTAGTTGTCTTCAGGCAAATGTAAGGTAAAATACAGAGTACGGTATGGGCGTGAGATGAGTAACATTGGGAAGAGGCAAAATTACAAACCCTATTTTATGCTGGAGAGGAGAGGAATAGGCAGGATGATATGAAAAGAGGAGACCCAAACACTTTCTGCTTGATTTTCAGTCTATTGCCTTACTGTAGAATCATTATTCCTTTTTAAGGTTTCAGTATTCTTTTCAGTTAGTATTAGGTAAATTTGGGTGCGTTATCACTGATTGATTAACCAATCCCACAGAAACACTAAAGTTTGTTGTTTATTGTAGTAGCTCAGATAAATCTTTGTGGTTTGGATTTTGATTACTGGTGGGAAATAGGTCCATGTGCAAGAAAGGTTTTTTGAATGACAGACATAAGATATTTAATCTTTTGTGAGATGATACAGTACAGCAGCATCACAGTATTTTCTTCTTAGTTGTACCTGGTGAAAAATCACCTGGTTCAAGAGAGAGTTTATTTTCGTATCAGTGCTTGTCCATGAGGCGTATTGGTCATTGCAGAAGCACTGAGCTGTGATTAGAGTAAGTCTGCCTCTTCACCGCTTTCCCTAATGGTATGAACATTTATTCCCCTGCAAAATGCATTGAGATCACCAAGTGTACTTTTACCGCATCTACTTTTTAGATCTAGAGCTCTAGCTTAACATATAATTATTATTGTCTTACTTGCTGGCTCTCTCAAATATTTGGGACTCCCACGTTTTGCTGTCACTTCTTCTCAGCTGTTCTAATCTCTTGAACAGCTGCTGTTAGCTCAGAAATTCTTGGCCAATTTTCTTGTGAGGTTGCAGTTGCAGCTCCAGCTGGTAACTGTGGGATGCAGGTCTCACCTGCCACTGCCAGAAGCTCCTGATCTCGGGCTACATATTTCCTGGTAGCAACTCAATCGGATTCATTCCTTTCTGTGGAGAAGGGAAAAACAATTTGGATTTGGCCAAGAGAACTCCAATTAGAGATGTCCTCAGTAAAGGTGGACAGTCTGAGGGACCACCCACCACTGGAGCATTATTATTGGTCATCTTCCCCTCCACACTGAACTGGTACTTGCTAGTGGATACAGTTTCTTTCTGCTCACTGCCCTTTTCACCTGTTTCTGCCAGTTGTGTAATTGGGAAGGACAGGTGAACAAGGTAGAAGAAGACAGCATGCATAACTTGCAGTGACAATGATGTGGGTGTTGATTTTTAAAACAAATTTAGGAAGATTACTCTTTGGAGTAATGGGAGCTATTGTCACATACTCAAAGAGAAAGGATATGGTGTCTGCTAGCTTGGTGTGCAGTTCCGACTAGATGGTTATTGCTTAAAAACATCCTGGCTTGCCTTGTGACTATTGTGGAGCCAGAGGTGTGAAAAGAAGCTTGCTTAGACTATAAAAATCTCAGTTATACTCTTTACAGTGAAGGTTCAAGTAAGTTATTCTGGTCACACAGAGCATTGGATGCTCTCCTCTCACACCTCCTAGTTTACATAGCTGAGTTTCAAAACAACTTTACAGGAATCAGTAACTTCACGTTTCTGTGAAGTGAGTGTGTGGCAGCTAGGCTGAAAATCACAAGGGTGTTTCAAGGGGGTTTTTTCTTGGTCTTCAAAAATTTTCTCAGGAACAGTGGGGAAGGTTAAGAAATGAATTATTAAAATGATTATCTTTCTCCTTTGAGACTTTATGTATTTCAGGGACTGTTACTCTTCATTAATACATAGCAGATGTGTGGTAATACTTCTTAACGCCCTTCCCAAGTGTTTCTGCATATATCTTGTTCAAGAGAAGGCCCCTTAGGGCCTTATCCTTCACCATTTTGCTAATTGCTTCAATGGGAGTGGAGTCAAGCTTTGCAGGGTGGGTATCTTCTGTTGTTATAGAAGTCAGGAAAAACTTCCTTTTAAAGATTTGATTATGTTAGAAACTTGATAGGAGACCAGTTATGTTTCACCTTCTAAATATTGCTTTTCTGCAATAGTTGTTGAAAAATCAGAAAATTCCCAATGATCAAATCCTGTTGCAGTGGTGAAGAATTAATTTGTCTCACTGATGGTCTCTGGTTGATGGGGATGGCTGTATTAAAAGAACTGGTGAGCTGGTGGTTCTTACTGGCTGCTGCTAGAAACCCTTATGAATGCAACTTGAAAGCAAGAGGAATTTGTGAAAAACGTGTACTCATCAACCAAGCAGTCTGTCAGCGTTTGTGTGGAAAACACAAGTTGTTGGAAGAGTGCGATGCCATCCAGTGGCACAGGAAGGAACAGTGCAGTGGCAGCTTTCTGGAAGAAGGTGCTTTTGTACCACAAATCAGTAGTGACTGATATGGGAGACTTGTCTTTGTACCCTTGAAAGGTGTTTTCCATCTCAGGTTACTGCACAGATGAAATTCAGTGTGACAGAGAAATGCAGCTTTTGCATGGAAGTAACAGTGAAAAGTAAATCAGTGTTAGTTTACATTGATTAGGAGTGTCACTAACAGTTTGGTCAGGTTTGCAGCTTGTGTAGAGTGATCAGTGGAATAGCCTCTCAGGCAGGAGATAAATTCAAATAAATGACCGGCCTGCATGAGAACAAACTCTGTTGAGAGCAGTGTAGTATTGTAAAGTGCTGCACTCAAAGGTTAGTACCAGGTCGAAGTTTGGAACTTTCCTCTTTTCTGTGTGCTGGGGCGAAGCGGGGAGGGGGAATCTCCTGGACAGAGAGAGACCAGGAAAAAGGCAATGAGACAATGGAGAATAAGTCCAAAATTTTAGGAAACAGACATACAAATGCAAGTTGGTGGTAAAGTACCACCACCAAAGTGGAAAAATTTATATTGACAACATGTACTTAAAAATAGGTTTCTCTGTGAATTTCACTTTTTAAAATGGGCAGACATCACACTTTTTTTTTTCCTTAACAACTAGAAAAACAATTTTTGAAGGTAAATTCTTTGCCTCGTTCATAGAGGATAGCAAGTAGATGATATCATATGAAGAAAAGTCTGAAAGAGTATGAAGAAAAGTGCGTCCATAATAATAATAATAATAATAAAACTTTAAACCTTTTCTGTAATAAACAGTAATTTGCAGAGAAACAACATTATCCAAGGAAACATTTCATGCAAGGGAATGGTAACAATGAAAATAGAACTTTGCGTGACAACAGACCTGCAAAGCAAATTAATATTCTGAGCATTGACTTCACAGCATGTAGCTAATAAAATACTGTGCGGGTACATAGCTATTTATGAAAACTCTTTGCCAAAATTGGAGTGATTCCTTGAAAAAACGTGTTTTGCCAAGGGAACAATGAGGTTCATTGGTAGTTTGCTGAAATAAATAATATGAACCCTTTTGTCTTCACCTCCCTGTTATACTGTTCTGTAACCATCCTACTCGAATAGTTAGAAATCTTTTTATTTCCAAACTACGTTTATACTTTGACAGTGTATACTATTTTTTCTTTCTGACTGAATAGCTTAGCTGAAGTGTTCTTGTTCACCCGTGGTGATGGACAGATACAGATGTGTTTGAAGAGAGAAATCAAGGAAACTTTTCGTCTTTCATTAAATGAGTTTCTAATTTCTCAGTCACCCTGGTACCTCTATGTGATTTGCTGCAATTTGAGCTGATCTTCTAGGGGCTGCTGGCATGAAGAGTAGCATGTTTTATTCCAGATATGGAATTTGTAATACCCTTCATTACTCAATGTGCCTTGTTTTGTACATTTCCTTTATCAAATAAACTAAAAAGAGAAGGGATAAGAAAGAAAAAAATGGAAGAAGGACAAAATATAGAATAGAACAAAAAGGAAGAAATACGTGATTTATAAATTTTATTTGCTTAGAGTAGATACATGTTTAGCTTTGCTATACAAAATCCAGTAGTCAAATGAAAAGAGCAAGTGGGAACTAGGGGTGGGTGCCTGTGAATTGGTGGCCCTACTGTCCTAACACCTTGGTCAGGGCAACAGTTTCACAAGCTGAATTTTGAAAATTCAGCCTCATCTTAGCCTTTTTTATTTCTGTTCTTGGAAATGAGAGTTATCATAGACCGAAGGCTGTCTTATGTTTGGGCCTCTGTCAGATGTGACATATTATCAGACAGTCTTATCTATTTGCAACTGGCAGAGCAAAAAATCAGAGAAAAAAAGATACGTAAGAAAAGTCTGAACCATCTGGAAAGGTGGTTCAAGCTCATTTTCTGATGTAATCTCCAAAAGCAAATGAAAAAATCCATACCATATAAATTTTCAGATATTACAAGATTCAATATAAGTTTCAAAAATCTCTAGTTTTTGATTATCTTTAATAAGGACATTTGTGAGGGTCTTAAAGTTATCACGATATTTTGGTACAGGACAATTTTTGCTCCAGCTTCCTGTCACTCATTTCCCCTCCAAGAAGCTACAGAATCTGGCTTAGAATTAAATAAGTAGTGATTTATTATGCTCCAATGGCTGAAAAAAATGTCCATTTACTCTCAAGAGAAGGAGCACAAAGTGAAGAGAGACAGCTGAGACACAACCTAATCTTCCAAGAAAGTTGTTATGACCACAAGAAAATCGAATGGATGTTGAACGAATAAGGGAAGAACACTAGGCTGTAACTAGAGCTTTCCACTTCTGAAAATGTCACTGGGGACGCCTCATTATGAAATAAACAAGGAGAAACAAAAGTATTTTAGGGGTTCTATTTCAAATACTGTTCTAAAAGGGTTCTAACAGTATTTAACTGTGGAATATGTCTTGGCTAACGTGATCCCCTTCTGCTCCTTTGCATCGTTTAGATGTCTCAAAAGAAAAAGGAAACTATGGGTGCTGCTCTTCCTGTATATATTCCTATACCAATTCTGTATTTATTTCTATACTAGAAACGAGACATTAGATATAATTATTCATTATTATGAATGTTAGATTTTTGAGAAATTGTCAACCACGTAAAAGAAGGAGCAGTTTCTGGGTTGCTGGTTCATGCCTGACATCAGGCTTTACATCGTTAAATCCAGATTAAGACAGCATGAAAGTAGCAGAGAACTACTGCAGCATCATGGTGTGCTTCACTGACTGTCTTTTCTCCTTTTTCCATTTTCGAGGTTGTATTGACTACCGTATGTCAGGATCACAGCTGTCAAATCAGTTACCAAATGTGAAGCATCATCAGCCTTCCTTTATTGATGGAAAATTACCAATTGGTTGCAATGTGAAAGGTTTAGCTCTACTGCGGAGAGAGCCTTTAATATTGATTATAAAATCCAGAAAGTACAATATCAGACGTGCACACAAATATCACAAGACAGTAATGATTGAGAGCCTTCCTTTGGTTTTGAGGGTATTAATATCGTATGGGGATAATTTTTCTGTAAGATCAGATTTAATTCTAAATGAAAACACTACAGTTAAGCTCATGGAACCGAGGACTAAAATAGAATGAGCTCTATTCTGCTTTTGAAATTCTAGTCACACTCCCACAGAGAACTTTCTTACACTTATAAATGGGAAAGAAAATGTCACCTGCATAAAGCTGTTGAAGTATTACATGCAATTTTTCACCCATACTTCTATATAGAAAAGAATGATTGATCAGAAATCTAAGTAATAAAAAAAAAAAAGGGAAAAGATCAAGCTTTTTTTTCTGGGTCAAATAATGATATTCATTGTTATATCATTGCTAACATGAAAGGAGAAACTGCAGAGAACTTTCTCAATCTAATTTGAGCCCTAAGGGATAAATGTAGCTCTGACAGGCAAGCAGTCTGATTGTGCAAGTTTTATTTTGTGAAACTTCCATGACACTGACTACGCTTATATTTGATAAGTGAATGTCTGTGTTCCCTTTTTTTAAATCTATTTTCCTTTTTTTAAGCAAAGAAAAGGTTCAAGGTTTGAAATTAGCTATATTTCAGCTTACATACGGAGGATTTTTTTAAGGCTTAGGAGCTCTCTGATCTGCATTGCTTGTCTGAGGATCTGTAACAGCATTTTTGAATGTTTGCAGCTTCTTGAACCATGTGAGAAGACAAGCTGTGTCTAGAGCCTGCCTTTGGCATCAGGGTTGATGACATTGTCTTTCACTTCGAAAATGCTGTCTATATGAGAGTCTTAAAGTGCTTTATAGTTCTAAATAAACTGAGCCTTGTAGAGCTTCGCTATTATCTCCACTTTGTGGAAGGATATACTGAGAACAGCAGTTGCTCACTATTTAGAGATACAAAAAGTGAAAGGTAGAAAGCGCAGGAGAAAATTGCTAACAGTGGGAGGTTTAAAGAGCTTAATCTTTTTGGATTATCGAAGAGAGGATTGATATGTGGTTTGATTATAGCGTAGTAGGTACATTTGTGGAAGAAAATAAAGGACTCTGATTCTTGTCAAACTTTTATTAAATTAATGTCTTGAAGCTGTTGCCAGACAAATTTGAATGGGAAATAAAGCATAAAATGTTTTCAGTTTGAGTGACTACCCATTGAAATATTCTATCAAGAGGAAAAGGAG
Organism: Tinamus guttatus; assembly: GCF_000705375.1. The sequence continues at coordinate 70,197 of NW_010582018.1, forward strand.
GGCTTTTCATCTCTGGATTTGTTCATATCGGGAATGGTTGTTTTTCCTTGAAAGATGCACTTTATCCAAATCTAAGTTAAAGTGCCAGTTACTTAGTTCTCTTCAGATACAAATGGGTGAAGCACTTTGACTTATGATGTACAAGATACATAGTTAAATACGTTAAGACCTTCTGGTCCTAAGTCCTGTGAATGTTTGTCCTGGGAAACATGCTGTCTTTTCTTGATGTCCCTATGCAAAAGGGAGGCTTAACATCAATCTGTAAGGAACTGATATGTCTGATTCCTTTACTACTTCAGATAGGGTACAGAAAGGCAGGAAGAGAGTCTAGGATAGAAAAAGAAAGGAGGAGAAGGAGAAAAAAAAAAAAAAAGTTTTAATGCCAGGAAAAAAGGATTGTACCAGACCCCTTTACCTTTCCTGCCTTGCCGTGCTCATGTGCAGCTTTGGACTAGTGCATATGAGGTAACCTAATAAATGCAGAGCTAGGAAAGGAACAGTGTTTTAGTTGTCATTCTGCTCACTGCTAGTATACTTGTCTTTTTGTTTAGTTTCCCAAATGTCCATTATATGACAAATGTATATTTGATGCAAGGGTTGGTAGTGTATATAGGCAGGACTAAATTGATCAATGTAGTTCAAAGTAGTGATTTTTCACTGCTGAGTTCCTTGTCCTGCCTTCTTAATAGTAATGCTGGCATGCAAAGCCCACATCAGTTGTTACATGCAGGCTGCCAGGAGAGGTTGAGTGAGTTGCAGAATTTTGGTTCTGGTCGTCTCCGTTCCAACTAAACAGGCGGCAGGAGAGGAAGGGAGCCCTCCATGGACCCGCCACTTCCATTCAGATGGTGCCAAGACTTACAGTGCTTACGGGCTGGTGATTCTGTGGTTAACGAGGCTTGGAGCTGATTTTTCTTACTATTCAAAGTTGAGCTTTCTGGAGGCCTTCTGTGGATGTGCCAAAGATGACAGTAGTATAAACAGAATTGTCAAAGTTAGTAATCTAGGGATAACTAAGATGAGTTACCATTCATGAGCTACGGGCAGGTGCATGAACTCCATTGCTGACAAGAACTTCTTAGCAGGGGAAATTTAACTGGGTGAAGATAGGTGTGATCTCAGGCCTGGTGGAATTTGCAGTTGCTCTTGATGATGTGGTAAAATGATTCAAATTCCTTCTACAGCATCAGCAGAAGTGATTTTTTTTTTTTTAAACTTAAGAGCCTGAACTTCAGCAAATTACTGTGATAATTTTACATAGTTTTCCAGGAAATCTAGTGAAAAAATGTAAATAATTTGAAATTGTGCCATTTTATTTTAGTTTTGTTTGGCATGTATGTTTGAATGAAACATTCGCTGTATATTTTGTGTGCAAATTTCAATTAGCTTCAACCTGCTTGCATTTAGCTCGGAATTTTGGGTCTGACATGTTTTGCTAAGAAGCATCATTTGGGAGTGTTACCATGAAACTAGATATACCCAGGCAATTTTCACAAAGCTGCTTTACGTGTAGGGCAGAAGGTCTAGGATTTTGAAATAATAATGTGTGCTCATACGATTTGCAATAATACTATGCAAAAATGTCATACGTTTTCCTTGTACCTTAAAGTCTGGGATCAAGTATTAGAAATAATACTTAAGGATTTGATAGATCATGTATCGTCCTAATAGTATATGTTCCAGTGTCTGTTATTTCTGGGAAACAAATATTGAATGGAAATATGTTCAGCCATTATCAGAGGTAGATTAGTGTTTTAGTATGTATGAGGGTCCTTACCACCTTATTTACTCTTCCACTCCATTTACTTTTCATGGGATTCCTTGGTAACTTCTCTAATTCTCCAGTACATTTAAGAATTAAGCTTCTTCCTTTTTCTGTCTAGACAAGCCCTTTGGGATTGAAGGTATCTTCAGTATTCTAGTAAAATTCTTTGTGATATTCCCTGTCATCACTGTTGAACTCTAGTAAATCATGTTCTAATAAAAAATCCTGACATTTTTGTGAATGAGGCATAGCTTACAATTCCTTTATGTTTTTTTTCCTTAGCTTCTTTCCTACGCTCTGACAAGTCAAGAATTCAGAGGCTCAGCCATTGGATTTTAAATGTCCTTTAACATATCCCTCTTTTCCTCTTGGTATTTCTAAGCTTGCAGGTTATTTCCTTACATTGCCCTGACAAGAGAATGTAAAATGATTTTGCTTATTTTTTTAATTCCCTTTTTTTTTTTTTTAATGTTCAGTAAGTCAAAAATGCTTATCTTTTTTTTTTTATTTTATTTTTTCTTTACCATCTTCCAAAAAATAACATTTCGACAACTTTGTGGAAAATGTTACATATAAGATGAACAAACTGCTACACAGCCAGAGGCCTCTGCCCTTGCTCTAACTTAACATCTGGCATTATTTATTGTGCCAATTTGTCTACATGGAAACACTGATGTTAGGGTTCAGATTTGGGAGTTAGCTTCTCTCGCGCTCGCACTCTCTCTTTCGCTCACTCTCTCGCTCTCTGGTTTTTAGTACAAGACATAATATAGCAAGTAGCAAATGTAGGGAAGGACAAAGTTGTTCCTTAAGAAGCCAAGAGGAACAGTCTTACCTCTTACCTGTGTCATCACACAGGTCGACACCCTTGGCCAGATGTAACTCGATTCATTAGATCGCAGGCAATCTGATCAGTCCTTTGACCTTGTTTACACACTTTTTCAATGGAATTTTGTCTTGTTTGCCAACATTTTACTCCCTGAAAATCAAAGTAGTAAATTGTTCTCGGTAATCTTTAGTGCATGATCTGTAATGTGGTATTTCTGCAAACAGGAGTTAATATTTGGTCTTTTTCCATCCTTTCTTTTTCTTCCTCAGTGACAGTGCAGTGTACGTAATTGTAATTTATCTATGCCTAATGTTTAATATTAGATTTATGTGATCAGAGGATAAATGCTATTCTGAATTTCCTATTGTGCTTCCTGCAGAGTGTTTGAGTACAGCTGAGATCTTTGTATTTTGAAGTAAGAACTGCAGAGCAATGTTTTGCTTTGTTTAGAATTAGCTTACCTTTAAACATGAATATAGTTTGTATTTTGATTGATAGATTCTTATTGAAGAGTAAGCATATATTCTATATAATAAAACCTACAGATAATAATTTCCTTTGGTGGCTACTTGTTTTTACAATACAAAACCTCCTCTGACAGTGATGTATTGCAGTGATTTTATTTCTGTTATGCCAGGTGTTATACTGCAAATGTAGTAATACTGGTTGATGGATATTTTTTTATGTTAAGAATGCAGGTTGCGTATTGCACCATTGCTGCAGTTATTTTAATTGTCAGGCTTATGTTTTTCTATAAAAAGGAAAATAGACTATCCAGATTTTTTTTTCATACATAAATTAATGAGTGAACTGATTTTGTTTGCACAGTTGTCAGTGAATATTAATGATATATAAATGAAAATGTGCCTACCTCTTTTTCTTTGCAATTTATACCTGTTATTAAAAGTATAGGTGAATTTTATTGGATTCTTTCCTGAAGCAATGTGTAGTATGTTACATAATAAAAATGTATCAGTCTCATAGGTATGAATCTTTTTTTTTTTTAAATATAGTGAGCCTTAAGAATTTGTCTCTGTTTCTTTTTTCTGCTCCCCCCGCCCCCCAGCCCCTCACCTCCAAGGAAAATAAGAGTAAATGCATTAACTTTTCTTGCATGTCGTATCTGAGGAATAGTGATTTGATTTAACAGAATATCTGACTAGAAATATGTAGCTGAATTGTGAAATGTCAGTACAACGCACATAGAAGACAGCAATGTGTGGAGAAATATAGAAAAAAAAGATGTAAATTTCCAGTTCTGCAAGTAGATGTACAAATATTTTCTTAAATCTAACGGAAAGCAATAAAAATAGTAGTGATTACAGCTTAATGTCAGATATTGATACTAGTAATGACGAGACTTCATGTGTCTATGGATTTGTAAGAGCAACGAACCATTGAAACAAGCTGCCTGGAGCTCTGAAAGGTTGCACGGGCTACATGAAAAGGCTCCTGGGGGAGGAGGCTGCTCTGAGCCGCCTCCGGGGAGAGGCTGGCAGCAGTTCCTCGTACGAGGTTCCAACAGGTCACAGATTTCCATGATGATTTGTGTCTGTTTGCTAGTTTACCCAAGGCCCCATCCAATGTTCTCAACTCTGCATAGGAATGATCTAGCTGGAATTCGTATGTATAGGCTGAAATATTTATATCATTGAGACTACAGTTTCCAGGACCCATGTAATTTATTTTGACCCATCTACTTTATTTTGTGTACATCATAGTATATTTAGGAGAAAACAGGAAGCCAGAATCGTGTGCCGTATTTTGTCACACTAATCATTGCCAATGGCTAAGAAATTTGTTTTTCAGCGATTGGAAGGATTTGAAAGCAAACTATAAAGCAAAATATCTTAACAATTTAATGAAATTTGATAGCCCTAGTCATGTAGTCTGAACAGCACAGTGTCCTTCCTGGTGACTTTATTTTTTGATTTCCAGACAGACTTATCCGAACTCTGGAAAATGACCCTGATGTTCAGAGGTTCTCATGTTTCTAGTGTCCATCATCCTCAGCTACATTAGTAGCAGATAACAAGAATAAATTGATAAATTGATATCTTCATATTCAAACTGAGTAATATGGAGAATGAAGGCAAGGGGAGATATTTTCATTTTTTTTTTTCTGAATACCATCAGTGGTTTGAGGACTTTTCCATGATACGTAGATAAAAAATTACCCATATATTATGTCTATTAAGAATATTTCAGAGATGTTTTTTTCCTTTGGTTTGTTACCTCAGTGTTTGTCAAGTAAAAAAGGAGTGATAATTAATTTCCGCAGCAATGGAAAAGTATGCATATATAACTATATATATAATTACTTTTATATATATATGTCTAGTATATGCTGTACGCTGTGTGTACGCTATGTGATGACTGTGGACTGTGTATTTGGCTGGTACACCTCAGAAGTTTGCAAGTTCAGTTTCGAAATTCTGAAGTTCAGCAGCTACTTGCATTAACTTAGGTTGCTGGCTTGGTCAGCAGTGCTGTACCTGTATTATTCAGTAACCTCGTACCCAGACCATCGCGTTTGCATGCCCAGCACACCACTATGGAATCGCACACTTGAACACCCAAGAAAATGTCCACATCCTTAATGCGCAATTAGCGAAACATCTTATTAAAGAGCAGGTGGCTGCCCAAAGTAGCATGGCTCGTGATTGAAGATTCTGTCCCTGAGAGAAAAGTTTTGAAATATCAGGTTGGAAGAAGTGTGCATGCTTTGCTGTATTAAGGATAGTACGATTGGAGGTTTTGAAACTGGAGAATGTCCCTTTATTTAAAATCAGAATTTGTGTGGAATTCACAAGTTGCTGACAGGTTTTTCTGTGGATCTGAAAGGAATCAAATTAAGCAAACTTCCTTAGGTTAGAAGAGCACTTTGAGTGTAAATTAAGCTGATTTTATTTTGAGATTTTTTTTCTATTTACTAGTAAAACTCTTAATATTTCTGAAGTCACATATGTGTAAAAATAAAAACAGCACTAACAAAAGCAATTCTTCTGCAACTGGAACAATGAATTTTATTAAATGATTTCTACAGTAAGTATGTGAAAATTTAGAGTTTTGATAAACTTTTTTTTTTTTTCTGTAGTTCGTTGGCCTATGTAATTAGTTGATATGTTTGGGAATTGTGGTGCAGGTAGAGCGACCACCTACCACTAAAGATAGTTAAGGAAAATTGCTTGAAAAGAACAGATACATACCGAAAAACATGGGACACAAAATATTTTATAGTGTTGCAGTGATATACGTTTTCATCACACTGTAAGATTTCCTGTGTGTTGCAGGAAAATAAACTGTAATGGATCCAATGATTCTTTTTGAGCTTGTTGGATTTGGGTCATGAAGTATTGGGCATAATGAATGTGCCTTAAAACAGGCTCCATGGTCACCCTATTGTTCAGGTTGTATTTTTGCATTCAGAACAACCATGAAGGTGAGTAAGTAAAGGAAATTCAGAATCACTGCTGTTTATTCAAAACACTGCAGAAGTATTTATTCAGCAGAAAGGTGTTCTCGACTAGAGAAGTATCAGAGTATTGCTGAATAAATCTCTCATATTAATGCATCCTTTATCTTTCTCATATTCATTTAGCCCAATACGTTATTCATTCAAATCATTGGGAGTTGTATCGTTGGAGCTCTGTGCACTGCATTGAAAGATTCACCTCTACATGTCTGTTCATGTATTAGCTTCGGTTATTCATCAGGTGCTGAGCAGTCTGAACATTTGCAATTACCCTGTATCTCATTACTTAATCTATTGTTTTACTTCAAAATACATTGAAAATTAAGGTTTGCTTTGAAAGCTCCAGTGAGATTAGTTGGAGCAAAATATCAAGACGCTTATTAAAAAGGATGGATTGGATTTCAGACTTGTAAGTGTAATTTATACTTCCTACTCCTGCTCCTCCTTCTCTGGAGAGCATTTTTCCTCCCCAGAGAGTAATACTGGTGCTATGTAGAGTATTTTGTTTACAGTAGTATAAACATTTTCAGCCTGTGACTTCATTGCTGAAATAACCCACCTCTTTCATATCAACTCTTACCTAGGAGCCGCACTGCAGACTCATTGATGTAGGTTTTTTTCTGCATGGCAGCCCAGGCCAAGCTATGGTTTCATTGCATGATGCAACTTCACCTTTTTGGTTGTCTATGGGATTAATAATAATCTATTCTGTATTGCCTGTGCATGCCAATGTGCTTACCATAATGATATATACACTGAATGCAGTCTAAGCATTAAGTGCATGAACTGGAATAAAAAATAAATATTAATTCCAAAGCTTGAGCAAATGTAAATTAAGGTTATCAATATATATGTAAAATATGTAATGCTTATAGAATTAATAGGATTTTATATTCATTAGGTCTACATAGTCACATTTTTCAGCATTGCAGTAGTTATTGACTAGCTAGGTGATTGCAGTGTGGTCAAGATGTGGAAAAATAGTGTACTGACAACTTCGTGTTGTGACAAGGATGCCGCTAGTGTTCAGGCAGATAAACCTTTCCTTATTTTCAACTTTAGCAGCAGGTGACAGTGATAAGAGGTAAGAGTATACATAACTATTCATTAAAGGTCAGAATTTGAAAAAAAAAATGAAGTGCAACTGTTTTTATTTAATTTTTAACCTGAAAAATAATTTAAAAATGTTTGTTTTTAAAGCACCACAAAAATGAAATTTCATATTAAAAAAACTAACTGCTTTAAGTTTCTTCTTTGAAGTACGTTGTGATCATCCTAAGCAATGCTTTTTTTAATCCAAATGTTGTTTGATGTTTTGGAACACATCTTTCATCAGCACAGCAGACATGATTTAATAGTAACCTGTTGCTTCCTGATAAAAGAAACAATGAAATAGCACCTTGGAAAGTGACCTGAAACATTTCGGCTGACCACAGTTTAGTGCTGCTGCTGAGTTAGAACATGGACTGTTCAGAGGTTGCGTTCTGCAGCTTTTTAAGAATCAATTCCCAGATTGCCAAGTATTCATCTTGGTGAATAAACATGATTTATGTCATGCACCTAACTTTGAAAGTTAATAATATGAAATGCTGTGATGCTTGAAAATTGGAGGTTGTGAACAGGAGTGTGTGTGTGTGTGTATATATATATATGTATATATTTGAAAATAGAAAGGCAAAATGTCCTTTTAATATATACTTCAAAAAAGGTAGCTGAAAGCATGTAGATACGCTCAATAAAACAGGCGAATGTGCAGCTGTTGCCATGCCCCTCTCACGCTGGTAACTTGCACCACTGAGAACGTTTGCTATACAGGATTACCGATGCTTGATTTAAGTTTTATTTCTAGGCTCCAGATAAACACAATGAGTTTTTTTTTTTTTTAATAATAAAAGATAATTTTAGGACTCTAAAACTGATCAGACATGCCTCTGTAGGGTAACATGGAAGCCCCTTCTCCTGAAGGGGATGTAAAAAGGACCATTAGTTACACCAGGACCTCTGGCTTTCCAGTAGCTCCGTGTGTAAGCTGAACTGAGCAGATTTTCCTGTGTACAACACCTGAGATTAAAAAGGAATGCAGAATGTTCACAAGCCATGTTGAGGTGGTGTTAGGAAGAAAAAGAAGAATATGAAAAACTACTCGCATATTCATTTTGTAACCTCATTATAGGTCCTCTTGTAGTGATGTAAAGTGTTTTTATACTGAGTTGTTACAAATAATTTGAGTAACTGCCAGAGGTGTTGGCAACAACCTCTTCCATTTGGTAATGTAGGTAAAGTAACTGCTAAAAAGAGCGGTGTAGTGTCATGAATCTGACTAGAAAAGGCTTCCACTTTGAAAAGCATCTATCATTGAGGTTGTCTCCCAGCCGTCAGTCTAGGTTTGTTGTTGAAAAAATTGAACTAGGAGAGAATTAAGTTCTTTGTTTAGACTGTTTTATTCTTTTACAAGGTAAATTTGTCTTTTTGTAAGTTTTTCAGAGAATCAGGATTTTGTTGTAGGAATAAGCTAATTTGCTCTCAATAGTGTACTGGTGGATAACCGAGTCCCACAGCTAGAGTAGCGGTGACATGAGGACTTCGAAGTAGGAAAGTTGCTAGACTAAGTTAAATACATGTGGAAAGCAAACCACAGAGATGAATGCATATAGAATCTCTACGTATGCTTTATTTTAAAAGTGATATGCAATAAAGACCCTCTAAAAATTGAGAAGAAGGGGAATCAATGGAAAGTACTATCATAATTGTTTATATATGATGGGAGTGGATTGACCTGGAGCTCACTCAAGGGAAAAGAATGTAAAGTTGGACGTGCTGTGATGTTCAGTGTATATTACAAGATCTCACATGCAGGCTCTGTTGGAGGGATTTTTCCTTCAGATTGCCTGCCCATTATTCCCAGCAATGGAATGGATGAAGAAAACTAATTCAGACTTCGTCGGTGATAGTTTACAGCGATATTAGGAGGATAGTAGTTTGGGTTGGGTGTAGCAGAGTTGCAGAACGTTGCTTCACAGAGCAATCTGGTGAGACTTATTGCACACAAAGTGCATGTTAGGTATGAAGTTACTAGAGTGCATGAAGAACCCATATGGGATGCACAGGAGTAAAAGGTCCTCATGAGGGATGAGAGACAAAATCATCATTTACTAAAGAAGTTGTCAGGAGCTAGTATGATTTCTAGCTTAATATGGATATTTTTGAAGGAAATGTAGGTGGTTCATATTTACAGTTATGCCTTCATGTGAAATATGAGATGGTATATCCTATTATGTTAAATGACAATAGAAATAATGAAAGGAGTCTTGTCATGATGTAGAAATAGGCAAGATTGCAATCTTTAGTAAATAGTGTATGAAATTTAACAGAATCATTCTAAAATTCAGCCAACATACTAGATGTAATTGAAGGGGTTTATTAAATGTTGTCAGAATAATATTACAATGCTAATTGAAATATTATACTGAAAGTTTTCTCTTTAATATGTCAGCACACGCAACCTCATAGTCTTGCACATACAACTTTAAAAACCTGATTTCCAGGAACTGTTGTAACTCCATTCTCTCAAAATTGGCTTGTCATCAAACAGACTATTGTATTAATGTAATGTAGCACTATTTGCAGCTGCCCTTGTTTTGGGATTATAATAAGCAATTAGCAAATCTAATGTGAGTAAAATCATATACTCTTCCTGCTGTTTTTAGAGTGAGCATTTTTAAGATGTGCATATTTTCAATATCCAGTTATCAGTAATGAGGTTGTAGCAATCATACAGAACTATTCAGTTATTTATTTGCTTTAATCCTTATTTACATCTTTTTCAAACCAGCAATAACCCTAGGAAGCGTAGCAGTTATATCACTAGTGGGTTTAACCAAGTTGTGTTAGTTCATTTTGGGTTAAGTAAAATATGAGCAGTATTTCGTAATTCTTTCACTTGTAATGTTAGAAATCACAAATAACTCTGTACAGTCAGTTGCATTATGCCACAGAAAAGCTTGTGGGTTTGAGATGAGAGCCAGGATAATATTATTTTCTTTGAAGTCATACCAACCTAATTTGGCTCCTCATACATAAGTGAGATGGAAATTAAAATTTAGTAGCCTGTCTGTCTTTCTCACGGGAACTCCTCCTCTATCTCAGTTTGTAAACTCAATTAATTTCCATTAAAGAATGCCAAGTCACTGCATCTTATTTGACTCTGTGATGCATATGTGTTTTCTGATATCCAGATTATAGTTTGTAACTATTTGGCTCATTATACAGTTTGATCAGGAGAAATCTATGACTTGGTTCCAGGTTCAGAGCTTCAATAAACTTTATTCAAGTGCTTAGCCAAAGGTTTCTGCTAATTGAAAGATGTTTGATTTTCTTTACAACTTGACAGCAAGTATGCACTCTTAAATTTATATGAATTAATTTAACTTTTTTTGGAAATTTGGATAAGGACCTTCACTGAATCTATGCTTAATTTATATTTTAAAATAAATATGTCATTAAATATGAAACAAGTTAATATTCAAATAAAAATTACTGTTGTGTTCTTTATCACATGAGCCAGAAAAGTGAAGGACTCTTAAAGAAAAGCAGTATGGTTCTGGCCCTGATTTTCAGAAAGAAAGCTTCACTAAATGATGCTGTTGTATTAATTCATTGTTTTTTGATTTTTGTTGTTGTTGCTTGTGTCTTCTGACAGAGGATTTTTTGGAGAGAGATGAGGAAACTTGTTAATTTTACCCTAGATTAGTCTAAAAGCATAAGTTCGTCCTGGTTATGCAGTGCACGAAGAACATAATATAATATATAATTGTCAGAAGCATCTACAGAACAGATGAGTCATGTTGCATTTTTTTAATTGAAACTTGAATGATAATATTGTAATGCCAGCTTAGGATCTGCAGGCTCTACAGGCTAACAGAAAATACATCTTTCCTGTTTCTTCTTGCCTTTTTTTTTTTTTTTTTAAATTGTCTCCCTTCAGGTACTTGCAATTTATAAGATGTATGTTAAGGGGTAGGCTCAGAAATCTTGGAAAATAGATGTTCCCTTACATTATTTGGTAGTGCATCTTAATTTGTCAGACTGATATTTTGTTCATTTATTTTAAAATTTAACAAAGAAGATAGTGTAGATCTAATTTTGGCATTTGGCTTGGTGTTTATAAGCCTAAAGTCAACAATAAATCTTCAAAAGGAGTGTGAGGGATACGGGAGAAAGAAAGAGGGAGAGATGCATTTGGAATAGAAGGAAGGGAGACTGCTCCGTGTGCTTAAGAACGGGATGGAAACAAAGGGAATGGATTAATCAAAAGCAATTAATTGCCTACTGAAGTTATGCATCTTTTTTAAAGATGATTGATCAAACTTCAGTCTGCATAGAGAAATAAAGATATTTGGGAGTCCAAGGCGGCATGTCGGGATACTTGGCTGGGAAGACGAGACAACCAAGCATGGTCAGTGTCTTATCTATGAGAACAAAAAAGCTGCGAAATTTGGCACTGAAACGTGTTGGGAGCGGGGACAAGTAGGTTGTATGAGCATGTTTGCGCATATGCGTGTACGTCTAGGAGAAAGAGTTAATTAAGGAGTTAGAGATGGGATGGTGTGTGGACAAAAAGGCTTTTAATACATTATTGTCAGTAGCAAGACAATA
>NW_010582018.1:81959-128572 GCF_000705375.1 Tinamus guttatus
AAAATTCTGTGAGGAAAGGATTGTTCCTACTTTGCTTGCTAGTCCCAGGTAGATGGTATTTATTAGAAACAGTTTGGATTCAATGTTTTCATGAAGTTTTATGTTTCCCTTGGTGTTAGGGGTTATTCTGAATGTCTGCTCGGAGTGAAGTGGGTCCTCATGCCCTCACTAAAGCACGAGTCTGAATCAGCTACCTGTTCCTTCCCTTGAGGAAACACTGAATCCTCCTGTATGTCCCCTGCCCTGCTAGCTGTAAACAGTAGCACTGAAACATCCCTGGTGTCCGGACCACATCATGCCAACTAAAAGAATGAAAAACATTTGCCACCAAAATAATAGTGAATCTTTTGTTGCTGTGGTGCAAAGAAAGGCCTTATAAAGTGAGTTATATAACAGACCATTTTTCTTTTCCAGGATCACTACACATACTACAAAAAAATACTTTTTGTTTTCTTACAATGTACCTAACTTGGTTAATAAATGAAAGGCTTTTGAGGTTAAAGGGAGGTACTGCCATGCTCTTCATGAGTCTGTGGAGTGTTGGAGTGTTTGATGTTTTGAAGTCTTACAGAATCTCACTGACTTATTTTAATTTTGGTATTCATTTCCTCAGGACGGCACTTGCTAAGCATCTGTGTTTAAATTATGCTATATGCTAATGGTTCTATTTCAACAAAGAACATATTTTAAATGATTTTTTCTTTTTTCTTTTTTTTCTTCTGAGTAGTATCATTCCACCAGAATAAAAATAAGTGTTTTCCAATGAATGAACTGTTTCAGTTACACAGTCAAAGTCTACCCACAACTGGAAATTACTCATTTAAAGAAGTGCAGTAACGCTGCTCTAATGATATTTTGAGATTGGTTGTGATTGGAAAATATTAGAACTATTCTGTCAAAGCTCCTAGCAGAGGTTTTCACAAACGGATCATTTCAGAAAACTTTAGAATTCATATTACTTTTTGCCCTTTCCCACTTGTTCTCTGATTGCTCAAAGAATAAGACCAGCAAGATCTCAAGAAAGAATCTTGAGAGTATCTTGTTCATTGAACTAATCTGTGTCCATGATGCCTTTATCAATGGGTTTTGTAGGATCTAGTATATACACCAGAATGTCATAATAATAAATAGAACAAATAAATAGAATATGAAAATGAAACCAAGAGCCAGGTTTTGAAGAGCATCAGAGAAAGGAAGATAATTAACAGAATACTTCAGTCAATGAGGTTCAGTCTAGGCAAACAGAGTCCAATGTTTTTGTTCTGTATTCAATTTTTCATATTGAATTTTAATTATTGGTAGCATAGAGCACATATTTAGAGCAAACGATAACTTACTCTAAGCACTGACCTTCTGGATAAAACTGCCAGTCTCTCAAATCTTGCTGGGTTAGATCAACTAAAACAGGGAATTATATTTCTTGATAGGTTATCAGCTGGTTATTTCTATTTTAAGCCAGTTAAAATTAGTGTTCCGAGTATTTGTTGTGAAAAGATAAGCCATGGTTGCAACTAATTTTTTGCAATTGGCTTTTATGTGACAAAAGGAAGAAGGTCTTTTTGTGAGCAAATAGGTATTGCAATTTGAGATACATCTTTAGTGTAAATGCTACCGAATTGCATTACATCTTTCTTGTCACTGTGAGCATGTTGTACTTCCACTGACTTTTTTTGTAGTACTGTTTTAGTAGTTTAACTCCATGAGAACTTAGTTGAATCATACCTAACATGGGAGAGCAGTAAAAGCAGGCTGTTGTCCCTTCTAAACATTTATCCTTAAATCGCCTAAATGAGAGTGACTTTCCGTAGGGTAAAGAGATTTTACTGTAAAGTAGAAAACATATATTATTAGGTCCAGAGATCCAAGAATACGTAAAAAGTGTACCCTTGAACGTAAAAAGTGTACCCTTAGCAAGACTAAATTTAATGCAGTGCTAAAATTATTGGTTGTATTATTCTCTCTTGGTCCAAATGTGAGCTACGAATGAAAACAAAACCAAACTGAGGAACGGCATCAAAAGTTAATTCAGAAAATTGAAAATGTTGCATAATCCTGCTTGTGAGTATCAACTCAATTCTTTTAGTGTCATAGTCTGCCTTTCTAACACCGCCTTAATTAAAGATAAGAAGGGAAAGACCTTTTGTTTGTCTTTCAAATGGTTAGCTTGGGCATTGAAGTGTGATGATCCTTGAAAGGATGGATGCTCAAGAGATGTAAAGAATGGTAAAGGTAGCCAAGATGATATCGTAGCAACAGTCCCAAAATGGGATTATAGTCCAGTGCGCCAAGTGTTTTGCAAGCAAGATGGTGATTGATGTATTAGCTAATTTGTCAGCTCTTGCAGCTGTCCATAAAGGAGAATGCTGCAAAAGTGCGGCGGCCACCTGAGCTGACCTCGCTTAGCAATTGTGACAAGCATCAAATCGTTGCAGAAGGGTAGATAACGAACTTGTCTCTATCCTAGTTAAAAACTTTTGTTATTTGGTTACCTTCAGTGTATTCCTGATGCTTTTTCAGAAACGTAACCTGGATTTAGGGGTCTCAGCCCCTGTATTGGTGCAGTGTGGTTCATTCTGCTTCTCTTCCTTTAATTTCTGTTGCTGGGGTGCATAGTGACTCAGCGTGCCATATTTTAACAAACTCCTTTGCTCTCAATAATGCCATACAGAGAATAAGCTTGTTGGATTCTCATATTAAAAACCCTTTCTTGTAGCTAAACGTGTATTTGTAAAGTATGAGATGCTATCGTCTGTCCTGTGTGTTAACATTTGGCTTCTCTTCTGCCTGCTTTTGTGAATCAGTTTTATTTGAAGTACAGCAGATATGATTTCTATCTTTTATATCTTTGCAAATAGCTTTTATTTTTTATAATATTCTAATAAAATTTCCTATAGTACTGAAGCTTCTTAAAATACAAAGCTATTGTACATCAGGGAGAATTTTGCTGTATACATTCATGCATCTAAAGCCAAGAGAGGGCATGCTGTACTTAGCTGGTTTGACCTGTAATGTATACAAGGAATGGAAAAAATGACTGCATGTGTAATGACTTGGTAGTTCAGGTAATTTCCTTTATGCCTTAAATTAGGTAACTGACATTCATAATGCATAGAATTTTGCTTGTTGAACAGTTCAGCATCGTATTTGCAGAGCTACGGCTATACTAACTGGTATAATGTTCACATTCGGTGATTTATTTGACTTGGGAAGCCAAAGAATACTCTATATGCTAAAAGAATCTTTTCTATGGTTCCAAATGATCAGCTAATGAACCTTCTAGTTATTCTTCCTCTGTATTACAGTTACGATGAATACATGATCATTTGCGATATATGTTTGGGTATATATATGTATATATAGTGGGACATTATGTATATATAGTATATACATCTGCATATATTGGGACACGCCCTTCACTTTGGTCTGTGACTTCAGCATTGCTCTGTGGCTTCACCTACCTATTTTAGAAACCTCACAAATAAATCACTAGCCATATTCATGAAAGTATTCTTACTTAGGTGAAAGTGTATCTACAAAGTACCAGTTTGTATAGAGTATGCTTTGGACTTCTCCCACTCTTATTTAAAGCATAATATAATAAGCTAGAGTTTGCATTGGCTGCCTGACACACACAAAGGTATTTAATTAACCTGCATGCAGAAATTAACCCTTAGAGTACTGCTTCAAATTCTTCTATTTATTTTGTTGTTTAATTTTACCAGTGGGCTATGCTGCTTTTCTACTCAGCTCATAGTACTGTACATAAAGTGCATTAACTAGCCATATAAAAAATGAGAAAAAATAATTTAAAAAATTATTGTAAATAAGGGATTCCACAAGATTAAGTATGCCAGGTTGCTACTGAGTAATGTATTCCTAAGCAACTACTTTTTTTGTAAGGTTTTACATTTTGACATTCTTTTAAAATGTGTAATGTTTCACTGTAACTGTGTGCCTGTTGGTGTAGTTCCTAAAGTATCCTAGGTATGTGTCAAATAGAAAGAAGCCAGTTCTTTAAGGGTTAATGTGGGGTTTAAGAATCCTAAGATATTCTCCTGCTTGTCTTCT
This sequence comes from Tinamus guttatus, assembly GCF_000705375.1. Next base: position 86,028 of record NW_010582018.1, read on the forward strand.
TAAAGGTATCTGCATGTTAATTTTCAGATATTACCTGAATAGGTGAACATTGAGACTGTATGAATGACTAACTGAATGAATGAAATAGTTCATATGAAATGCCTGCTTGTATTTTGAAAGGGACTGGCAAACAGAAATATAATTCCTGAGTCAATATCTTAAGTCTCTAAAAAAAACTGTCCAGAATAGAAATTGGTATTCTTACAGTTTCTTCTAATTTCTTTTTCTTTCAAATAGCCCAATAGAATCCTGCCAGAATTTCTACAAAGATTTCACATTACAGATCGACATGGCTTTCAATGTGTTCTTCCTACTCTACTTCGGCTTGCGTGTAAGTAGCGTGTCTTTGATTGAGTAGGTAAGGGGGGAAATGTAGTTAATAGATAGGGAGACTCTTCGAAGATAGTGTGACTTCATAATTGCTGAATGAATTTAAGCCAATATCTGAAATGCAAGAGCAAACCTTTTGATTGAGAACACTTAAGTAATAACGATAAAGGTATGAGATCACTACAGAGATTGACAGGTTATCAAGCTGTCCGTTTGAGTTTTTAGAAAGTGAAAACCATAATAGTTCAGTGCTGGTCAGTTAAGTGGAATCAAATTTTTTTATTGTCAATAGAGTGATGTCTATCTCAGCAAGACTACCAAATGCTTAAACTACTTTTGCAGTGCTAGATAGGCCTTTGGTGGTTGAAGGCTGAGGTAACTGCTGCTAGAACTTACATATCTTTACACACATCAACTTTCCCAGACTGCAAATGAGTACTTTGCAGAAGCTGTATATATCCAATCAATAATTTTATGTTATGAAGTAAAACCTTAGAATTTATTTGCCACTTTATAGCTTCTCACTTTGTGAAAATCCAGTAACACCATTTAAGTGTCCAAAAGTCATGACATCTAGGTATTTTTTAAGGTTTGGGCCAGTAATGCCTGCAATTCAAACTGTTGTTTTTGATATCAATATGTATTAGGTGTGCTTTGAAAATTAACTTTGCTTGTTGCTAATTAGGAAATCAGTAACAAAAAAGGTCTCAAATGTAGCAGAACTAGGAGTAAAATCTCTCACGAGTGGAAGGCCTGTTGCCTAGGCCTTGAAATCTCACACAAGAACTGTCCATTTTGCTTCTGAATCATAGGAGCTTCCCTGTCACAGTGACAGCCTGTCCCTCTGCTCTCATTTCTGGCCAGTGTAACCAACTTTTTTCTTCTGGTGATCCCGTTACCAATTTTGTTGCAAGTAAAAGATCTAACTTATTTCATTACCCCATCCAATAGATGCATTGGCTGTCCATTAGCTAACTAGTTTAATTCCCTCAATATTTGCACTGATGTGTGTGCATCTGGTATGTTCAACACATAGTGGATTTGTCTCTAAATATTAAGGGGTTTTTTTTGCTTTTTTTATAGATGTCAACCAGATGTCCAATATGGGTTGACTTTTTGACACAGCAGGTTCAGCTCATGATTCTTACGACCTTCCAAGAACCCTAAATCCACAAGTGCCCAAATGATTTGTGTTTGTGATAAGGTTATGTGTTTTTTCCTAGAGAATTCAAGTTAGGTATTTGCCATTCTTACATCCTTAACATGGTAATTTGGGCTCTTTGTACATTATGAAGAAGCAGAACACAATAGGAGAGGATGTTCTAGGAGATGATGCTCGTACTCTTATATCTACACTGTATTTTTGGCTTTTTTTGGAGGGAACGGAATACTCTGATCTCACTCCATGCTGGTTCTGCAAACTGAATGCACATTAGCAGTTGGATTATGTTAGGTGATTTTCTTCAGTTTTTCTTTCAACCAAAACTTATCTTTGTTCCCCTCAGTACTGCTTTGTAATGCAAACACAAGTAACAGGGTTCATAAGGAGATTCACTTCAAGCTTGCCCTCCTGGTTGTAATTAAAATGCTATTGTAAGTACAGCTTCAATTCTCCAAGCAGTTTGACTGACCCAGCAGAACTAAACCGAGGCTTCGAATGAGGAGGAAGGGAGAGAGTTATCAGCAGCTATGTGAGGGAATGATCAAAAGGGTTGATAGGCAAAGGGATGATATGAACAGTGGAATACATGATCAACAAAAAAGGCTTAAGTGTAAGACCCTAAGCATTCTAGGGAAACGTCTCGCATTTGAGGCTGGAAGAGTGGGCAGACAGGAACCACATTTGAGGCAATCAGAAATTGCACTGCCATTCAAAGGGAGATGACAGGCTGGAAGAGTGGGCAGACAGGAACCTCATGAAGTTACAAAGGAAAGTGCAGAGTCCTGCACTTGTCCTGCACAGTACATGCTAGGTCTGGTATGCTGGCAAGCAGCGTTGCGGACACAGACCTGGAGGTGCTGGTGGACTCTGTTGGACATGAGCCAGTGAGGTGCCCTTGTGGCAAAGGTGCCATGGCATCCTGGGTCACTAGTGGGTTTGCTAGTTATTTACATAATAAACTTCTCATACCTTTAGCTTTTCAGTTTATTCCAATAGATGTCTCCTGTGGTGACTTGTTGGCAAAGATATTTGAAGAAATATTTTAAATCCTGTCCTCCTCCGTCTGTTCTCTCTGAAATGATTAAATGCAACTCAAAATTATACTAGTATTACTTAAATCTTCAGTTGTGGAATTACTTGTGTTCAAACACACATGTATTCATTTTTTAAAATCTTTGGCTAGTATCCAGCTTTGTGGTTCACTAAGAACTGAAACCTTCCAACTACTGATGGAAGACTAAGACCAAACTGCATGTGTTAGCAGTCAGGCGCTGAGATCTGACAGAGATTTGGCAGATATAAAACAATGCTAGTGCTTCTAAGTTGGTGTGTTTATCTTCAAGCATGGTAAAGTTTATTTCTGTAATGGAATGTGCTTTTATTAGTTACTAATTATCAAGTTAAATTAATAATTGCTCGAATAGTTGTATAGAAAAGTATGAGTGGCCTTTAGAGTCAATATACTTTGTTTTCATTGTTGAATAACAAGTAAACTTAACCTTTTGAAAGGCTAAAAGTTGTGCTTTAAAGATAAAACACTGATTAGAAAAAGCTGTTTTCTAATCATTACAGGCCATGAAAATTATTTTCTGTGATCTGGAAGAACTTTTGGCTCCAAATATGCTGACTGTTTCTAAATTCAACAGCTTGAGATTTTAAATTTCTGTTGAAACTAGATATTTTTTGTTCAATTTTTCATGCTGGAGCTTTGACGTTAATTGAGTATCATGGAAAAGTAAAATGCCAGATTATTTAAAATCTAGTCTCCTAGGAGGCAAGGGCAGTTCGTATTGCAAACATAAAGTTTATTTTTGTTTTAACTAAATTTAACTAATTTTGACTTCAATATTTTTGGCATTAGTAGGGGCCCTTTTCCAGTAGTTGGTACGCATCATGCTCATTTTACATTTTTCATTAAACGATGTTTTGAATTAATCCTAGAAGCTGGAAGATTAAAGTGATCGATTAAATAGCAAATACTCCTATCCTCATACATACTCCTATGTATGAAATGCAATGAATGTCATGTATAATTCAAAAATACAATTATGATTCTTAAGTACTTTAGTCCAAGTTCTAGGTCTTACCTGAGAAAAATTACTTCATTGTGATGCAATGGTGCATCTTTGTGATGCACTAAACTCTGTATTTCTATACATTTATATTTTATACTTACATAAAGTGTATTTTATGATTATTTCTTGAGTACAAATAATTGTCTGGCCTTCCTTTGGCATTCCTCTTACCAGTGTGCAGATGTTAGTAGCAGGCACACAATAATGTCGTAGGCATCTACGTTAGACAGTTTCCCTAGGCTTCATTGTCAGCAGAGAGAAATGGCCTTGTCGACACCATAATCCAAGGTATTGAAGTTGATGCACTAGCTCTGACTTAGGCCTTCAGAAGTCAGCTTGGTGATTAATGCTGGGGATTATTTTAAAACTATCAGATATTTGAAGGCTCTGAATAATAGTAGTACAGGGTGTGACTACTACTAAAGTGTTTTGTAATGATAAATGCTCTGTTGCTTTAGTTAGGCCTCTCATTTTAATATCAGTGTGGTTATGAAGTAATACAAAATATAGAATTATTTCTCGTGAGAGCCATTGTCTTGTTTGGACTGATCTAACAGCATCAGCACTCTCTTAAGTGTTTATTCTTCAGATGGAAAATACTGCATCTACTTGCAACTAACAAGTGTATAATTTTTTTTCTCCTCTCTCTGCTTTTTTTTTTTTTTCCCTCCCCCCCCCTTTTTTTCCTTTTTTTTTTTTCCAGTTCATAGCAGCCAATGACAAGCTGTGGTTCTGGCTTGAAGTTAACTCAGTAGTAGATTTCTTCACAGTTCCTCCAGTGTTTGTGTCAGTATATTTAAACAGAAGTTGGCTTGGTGAGTAAAATAGTTTTTTTTCTATATAACTGTTATCAAAATACTTAAACTTGACATATTTTTTATAAAGCATTTCTTTGCTTTGTGCCATCATGTGAGCAGAAGAATGTTACCAAAGCTTGTTTTTTGCAGTCATTGGGCTGTTTACACAGACAGGTAGGTCATGTCAGACAAAGCACTTGCTAGGCCCGTTCACTCATTAACATAATTGAGCTCCTGATATTGGAAGTAGGGTCCAATATGGGGATGTTTCTAATAAATAGTTCATGTGGTGTAATTGTCCCAATTTACAACCTCACAAGACAAACCAGAGCGTTCATTCGTTGAACTGTATTGCCATGAATCATTGTCAATAATGAAATCAACAAAATTTCTTCATATTTTGAACTAATGTAGCTAATTTTTTTAATTCATTGAAATAATGGATTTAAAAGATTTGCTTAGATGTTACTAGGCTTAATCTTTGTATGGGATTTGCTGAGATGACAGTAGAAAATAATATGCTACAAATAAAAAGGTATACAGAACGAAGCAAAATGGACCAAAAAAGAATGGTTGAAAATAGAGCACCTTTAATGAGATATTTTAAGTTGCTTGTACAAATTGCATGTTTGTCTACTTGCATAAAATTAAGACCAAATTTTGGAGTTTTTATTTGGTTAAAAAAAAAAAAAAGCCCTGAAATCTAGGCCCTAAAAAATTATGTCCTTTTCCAATGTGTTGTCTTTAGTCAACATATTTGACCACACCATTTAACAGCTGTATAAGGCTACGTTTCTCCAGAATTATAGCCACTAATTGTTTTTGAAAACTAAAGACAACAGTCAGTTTAAAAGTTTTACATTTAAATGGCAGGAGAATAAAATAAAGGATCACTTACAGAAATATGTTTTAACTTTTTTTTTACCAGTTATTTTTTCCTCTCTTGTGGCAAAGGCACTTTACATAACTGACATGGTTAAATGGTTAATGGAAAAAATGAACCTTTGGTCATGCACTTTCATGCTTATGAAAAAGAAAGTATTGATTTTTATGGGCAGACTCTATTGGAATAAGTTGCTTTCACAGAATGGTATTGATAGAGGAAGATTAAGAAAGTAAGGAAGTAGCCCTCATTTTTGCAAGCACATGCGGCTGAGGAACAATTAGCCATAGGACTACTTAAATAAATATAAAATTGTATCAACTTGATATTCTCTTGTTTATCACTGAGTTACAGTAGTCAAAGATACAGAAGATATATTAAACCTATTTCCTTTTCCTGACATATCTATTCAGTGATTGGTTTGTTCAACTGTTTCGAATGCTAGAAACTGCTTACTAATGTGTTGTAGTACAATACATTGATGGTTTTACCATCATCATCTGCCCTGAGATTCCCTTTAGTCTAAGGTACTGTTGAAACAATAATATTATTCGGAGGATAATTCAAGATTTATACTGGGGAAGAGAAGGAAGACAAAGAATGCGAACATGCACAGCATAGAGATGGCTGGTTAATGTACTTCATTAAGGAGGGAATATTTTTTTTCTCTCCTTACTCGAATTCTATCTAAATTCTGCCTGCCCCCTTACAGACATGCCAAGTTCTTTTGGATATGAATCTTGTTCTTTTTTTTTAATAAGAAAAAAAAAAATAGCATCCCTTCATTGTCTGCAAAGAGCGCTTCCGATGTGTCTTGCAAGCAGCTAGTTTTGTGATTCGGAGAATGTACTAATTTGCCTTTATTGTTAATGGAAATAGATAGATGGGATAAGAGAAAAAACAGAGTGACTGTTTGTTTCAGATGCCTTAAGATGATAAGGCAAATGACTCCTGGCCATCCAGTGAGTGTGTTTCATGATGAAATAGCTGCTGTTACTTAGAAATTTGTGTGAGCAAAACAGACATGGAAAACCACATTTATTTCAAAACCCTGTAGACTTTGTGACGTAAGCACCACAGAACAATTTGGCCTAAAACCATATTTGAATTCTCAGAACATTTTGTACATTTTGGAAAATGTGTATTTTTTAATGAAACTTTAAGCAGTATCTTAATTATTGTGGCACAAAGAAGTGCTCTGAAAATTGAATTGTAGTGCTATCAGTGAGATAGAGGACCTACAAGTTTCAAAACCTTAAAATAATTTCCTCTCTTAATACATCTACAGGTGTCAAAATCCTTCCTTAGCATCATAAACTTTTAATCATTTTCAGTGTTCTTGTTGGTTAAGTATTGTGCATTTCTGCCATCTATTGGCAACAGCTTTGAATGCACGTTCAAATTCTACAATAATTATCTTTTTCCAGGGCAAGTTTTTACAAAGCTAGTATATTTTCTACCACATTAAAGCATACAATGTAATTTTATTTGTGTTATTTAATGGAATTTATTTGCATACTTAATGGGAGGTAAATTCTGCTAAGTATCCTAAGAAAATTGTATTTCATATGTTTTTGTATGTGCACTACTTCTCTTTCCTTAACAGTATCATTTCTTTATATACTTCAAATATTTTCAAACGAGTGTGAGAATATTAACTGAAAATCACTCTGGAAACTCTTTGTTTTATGATGTGGCAACAGTAACTCACTGGAAGGACTGCATCGTGTTTGTTTTATATAGAAAGCAAGAATTTTTGGCCTCTTTAGAGTATCTTAATCAATACAAGTCTCTCAGAGCTCTGAGAGGTTAATGTTCTATCCCATGTCTTCTGGACATTGATCCATAAATATCCATGATCATTGTGTTCTAAATGTAATGTTTGAGAAACACAAAATGTAATTTTGCTATAGGACAATACAATCTTTCTCTACTAAATTCCAAGTAGTTAATAGTATTTGTTTTATGCTGTTTCTTTCATATTTTGTTCAGTCATACTCTTACTAGGATAGTGCTAGAATCATATCATCAAATATATGGGATTTATGCTGAAGATCATTACTATTTCTCTTGTTTATTAACTAAACACCTTGTATTTTTATTGAAGATACTGTGTAATTTTCTTCTCTTTGGGTCTCTTTTTATCTAATCAAAATAGATTAGATGTCATGATCTCAAAATCTAGATTTAGTAAGAAAGGCATTGCCATATTTTTCCTTTTATCTTTATCTTTATTATCAGTTTTATTACTTTCTAACAACTTTTGTGGGTGGTCTAATGGTTTCAGTGGCCTTTCAAACTGAGATTACGACCCTTCTGCTGAAATGAAGACCACTCAGATGTTGCAATGCTGTGTCTCAACAGAATGTGGAATAATATTGCACAAGAGCAAAACCCTCATACTGCTTAGGGGCTCTGGTGTTCACTTATATTATCTTGGATATTATATTATATTATCACTTATATTATCTTTGATATATTATATGGATTTTTTATTCTTTTTCATGATGAGTATTTAAAGTGCTATGTAAAATGTCCAAAAAGATCATTGCATAAAATTAATAATCAGATGTCTTCCACATTTTCTGCAGCCTGTAACCAAGGCGCACTCCATTCTGACTGACAATTATTGGAAAATTTTTACTTGCCTAGTGGGTTCTTATCTTAGCTCTAAGACATGTTAGCCTATGCAGTTTCTTGTGGAAATTATAATTATTTATCATAGTACAGAACACACAACAAGTATACCTGTGCTGCCAAGCCTGTAGACGATTTCTGAGTTTGTAATAGTGACAAGTACAATTTTTCTAGGACCTCTCAATAAGAAGATTCTTTATTTCTCCCCTTTGACCATGTGGTCTCCCAGCATCTTGCATAGTTTTCTTACTGTCTATGGGAAACATCTAGATTATGATGCTCTGCATGTCCAATAGTTATATGTTACACACTCCTGACCCTGGAAAATGCTGCTTTGTTCTTTTGTGTCTGATGGTATTGAATTACTCGGTAGGTTTTTTTGACTCTGACATAGTGTTTCACTAGTTTCCTGGTAGCTGTTTTCTTAATATCTTGAATTTGAGTAATGTTATTACAGAGGATGATTTATTCAAGACCTTTTCACCTTCTTTGTATTTTCAGTGCTTAGTGTTTACAATTTTTAAAACAGTAGCATAATCAAATCTTTTAGTAATGCCTTCGTTCAGCTTTCATAGACACAGTCTTCCAAACACAATTTCCTACAGTGACTCCCCTAAACAAATCACCATGTTCATGTAAGCACACTAATAATGTGCTGGGACTGACAAGAGACACTCTTGCTTTTTTGAATAGATTCTGTACTTTTTTTTCATCCTGATTCTGATCCTTTCTGACAAGGGTCTTGCGGCCCTCTCAGTGTCTGTATGAAAGAAATCTGCTGTGTTACAGTTTTAGGTCCTGCAGTACCCCTCATACTTTTGTGGTCATCAGAAGAACAGATCCCTCAAGTCATTAAACCTCCCTTTCCTCAAGATTTCTTGATTCATGTTAATTTTTCTGAGAGGCAGGTGTTCAGTTCACCGCCAGTAGGTTGTCTTTCTCTCAAGCGTGTGACTATAATCACTGATACAGCAGCTTTCAAAAAGAGCATTGCTATTAGTAGGATTAAAGCATTGTACAAGAAATCTGTCCAGTGTTTGTTTCTATTCCCTTAATTATGATTTGTTGTTCTTTCTTGCCTACTGCTGTCCCTTGCAACTTAGTTTATCCAGCTTTCAAAGTCCACCAAAATCTCTGCTCCTTTCTTCCTCCTCAGAGCGCCTATGTGACAAGAATCCCTCCTTTCAAAGGATTCTTGAATTTTACTGAGGAAGTTACTCATCAGTTTGGTAATGATCTTTGTGGCATTCAGTATTAAGAAATTAGGATTTTGCAAATTCTAGTGTTTCACTGGATAGGTGACAGGATTCTAAAGTTCAGTCAGCAGCAACGTATATACATTTTTCTTCTTGAAATTCCTCAAAATGTCACAAATAACAGAGCTTGTCATTACTGAACTCTAATTTATCATTCAAAAAAAAACATCCTAAAATCTGAAATTGTTCTCTAGGTAGTCACCCCATTAAAAGTATCACTCAAAGCCTTTTAGCTGGAAGTGGATCTGATTCAAAAGTTATACTTTGGGATTGTACAGAGTGGTTTTCTGTATGCACTATGTTCTTTGTTATCCATGAGCAGTGATGCACAGAGATGGTTCTTACGTCTATAAAGAATGGTTATAAGTAAAATAATCTTCATTTTTTAGTTAGGTGCATATTCTGGGAGAACAGGTTAGATTCTGCTATTTTTTTCCCTGATTTTATTTACTCAATTGACACGTTGCGGAATTACTAATATGATTACTTGCACAATACAAGTGATCACAATGAATTGTTGACAAGAAACTAAAAGTTGAAAATTGTTTCACCAATATTCTTAGTCCTCCTAAAAATTACAAATGTTTTCAAGGTTATCAATCCTGATTCACTGAGAAAAAAGCGGTGCAATTGTCACGAGAATTTATTCGTCATGGAGGAAAGAGAAAAAAGGAAAGCTCCTATTTCCAGTTAAGGAATGGAATTACTCAGTACCAGTCCTGAGTGTGGAAAACTACATTTACTTTGTTTCTCACACATATCTTGACATGTTGTATTTTTGAAGACTTTAGAAAATGATACTTGAAAAGAGCTTTTTCCCAGATCTTCATTATTCCTGTTAGTCTTCAGTATATGTTTATATATAAAACTGCTTGAATTTCACTGATACTTTATAGAGCCACAATTTTAAAAGCAGAAGAATAATTGTATATCTAGGAACAAGCACAATACTTATAGAAGGAATACTTATAGTAGGAATACTTTTGTGACAAAGTTAAAGAATTTACACAAACTTCATTTTCTACAAATACTATGCACTGATACAAGGCATTAGAAGGCAGACAATAGATACGCACTGTTTTGCAACATTTTAACATAGTACATGACCTTTTGGTTGTTTTGTCTTTAAGAATTTTCTTTAAATTTGTGGCTTCTCGCAATGTAGTTATCACAAACACCTGTTTGTAGGCTCCCAGGTTCAGTTTTTATATTTTTGGCTATCAAAACTGGAAAATTGGAGGGAAATGCAGATTTCAGTAAAAAATATTACCTTAAGTTACTTGGAAATTATTAAGGAAGGAAAAAATGAAACTATCTATACCTTTCTTTCTTTCCTGTTCCTCTTTCCTTGTAGCATCTGGTAGAGTTTTATACTGTTTTGAACCAAGTATTGCTGTATGATTTGCGCCAATTTTTGAACCTCTAGAATTCAATAGTTCTTCTATATTTAAAATCAGCATGCACATTATGCAAGACATTTCTGATTCTCTATTGGCCTTTAGACATTTCGCCTTAATTAACTTTGGTGTCACCTGCAGCAGCATTTAGTCTCATACTGTCTCAAATTTTAAATAATGAAATAAAAACGCAGCAGAGGAAATACATATATCAGGTCCATAAATGGAAGGGCATCACAAAGGTGTCTCTGAAGTTATTGACTTCACCATAACAACTTGTACTGCAGTGCTGTACCTGACAACTTGCCAGAAAGTCTTTACCAATAAAGCTAACGATGCTTAGAGGGCAATGTTTGCTTGTTCTTTAGATTTTAATGGTTTTCAATCTTTCTGCTGCTTTCCCCAGCTGCTTCTGTTCAGGAAGCTTTTTTAATGTGGAGCACTGTTAAATTAGCTATAATAAGATTTGGACTACCCTCTTTTTATTCAGGCATTTAGTTTTTAATTCTTTTTGAAATCATCACAATACATTTCTGGATATTACTTAGGCTTACATTAGTTATGAAACATTTTGCTCTGTTAATCTATCTAACAATCTTTCTTCTCAGATTTGATAGTTATAAAAGGGTATGAAGGCAAAAAGAAAAAAAAAAAAGAAAAGGGATTTTCATGGTGTTTTTGTGTTCGACCCATCCAAGTTCATCTTGTCTTTGAAATTGCTTAGGCTTTCTGCCAAAAATATGATTTCTTATAAAATCTCACTGCTACTTCAGGTCAGAAGCAGAAATATTGGATAGACAGCCTATTTGACTTATCAGCTTTTTTCTTTGATCCTAATACAGATAGAGCAGATGACAGATAAAGATGAAAAACAGAATAATGCGTCTATTATTTTTTTTAAAAAAAAAGGATTTCAACCTACAAAAACAACCTTTTCTAAATAATTTACATATCTTTTTTCTTTGAAATATTCCGGTTATATTTTAAACCTGTTTCTCTTGTTTTGCTTACAGTTCATTTATACAAGAAAATTATTTTACTTTCTTTGTAAATCAGATTCTGCAGAATAAAACAGAGGAAAGTGTGCTGTACAGGGATGTATCTAGTACACAGCATTTTCTTCACCATCCTTCTATAAGGAGTGCAAGTTCTATTAAAAACAATATTTTAGCATCACTGTATGGAGGCTTAGCATAAATTAATTGGCCTTTTCCTATTTAAAGTGTCAAGTTGCTCTACAAGAGGTTTTATATTAAAGTTACAATATATGAAGATGACAATCTGCATATTAAAAAAGAATATTGTGGTCCCTCATAAACATAACTGAGAGCAAAATGCTTAGTTTATTGCATTATAAGGTTTATGATGTATTCAAATCTCTCCAGTGGTTATTTCTTCATTATCCCTCCAGTTAATCTGTTCCTCAGTATAAACAAACTAACTTTTTTTTTTTGTCTTCTCCGCTGCTGGTCGTGTTTTTCTTTAATCAGCTCTTTGCTGCAGAAAACATTTTTCTTCAGAACTGCATGTGTGAGTTCTTATATTTGTGTACGCTCATGTTGTACCGCAAAGATACCCCAGTGCCTTTCACTGTGCATGCAGCAGCCACTGATAATCTACTCTATCATCACTGGAGCCCCTCAGGTATGATATTGCATAATAATTTCATGTATTATCATCATATGTATTCCAGAAGTAGAATAATTGGAGGTGAGCTAGAGTTAGCATACATACTAAAATAAAAAAATAAAATATGAAAACCATCCATATAGATTTTTTTCTCTGCCTTTTTCACAGCCTTTATATTATTTTTTCAGATTTCAGCAACAGTTTGAGATACATTATTTGTGTGTTTAGTAGTGGCTAGATGTGTGGCTGGGGCAATTGTGATTTAAGACAGTGAAGTTTATAATGGTTTGTTGGCAGACAGTGTGCCATAATGGAATGGCAGTCAATGGACATCTGAGTTGCTCCACTTCAAAAGTCAAACTTGAATCATTTTCAAAGGAAATAGCCTGATTCCAGGGGCAGAGTGAGGATAACATCACTGTAAAAGTAAGCACATTCAGGAAAAAAAAAATGAAGAAGCTAGGTCTTTCTTCCTTGTGTCATCCTTCCTCCTGCTTTTGGAAATCCGTGTGTAGAAGATGGACAAGTGCATGAAGGAGGGATGACTTGCAACATAAGAAATATGTTGCAATCAGCAGAAAATAGCAAATGATGTACTGAGATTTAGAAGAAGGTGTCTTCTAGAAAAAACATTGGCATTGGACATTCTTCTAGACATGAATTCTAATCTAGTCTGATAGTGCATGGAAGTTTTCACTTTGTTTTATTAATTGCTAGGTAATTTCTGTTAAATTAGTCATCTGGTCTGTTACAGCATCTTTATGTGCACCAGAAACTCCTTGAGAATTGTCCTATCAGCAGGCAGATCACAGGCATTTTCCATCTGAAATGAGTTTGAAGAGAGAAGCCTTAAATGCTATTCACTCTCCTGGATTTATTCTTGATTCAGCCTCACTGCTGAATTGAAACTTCCAACCCTCACACTTTGTATTTAAGTGCGATATGAAACTAAACAGGTGAAGGTCATTTTTTCATACAGACATGGGATGAAATAAGAGATATAGGTGAATAACGTATAGATCTGTGTTACAGCTATATCCTAAAACATGGCAAGAAAAGCATGATCTTCACTTCCTTAGACCTTCATACCCTAATCTGACAGTTGGTATGACATATTCTGTTTGTCATTACAGTAAAAATTTACACCATGCAAAAGGGATCATTCCCTATGAGGAGTAAAAGGATGTCCCTCCTCTTTAACAAGGGTAAATGTGTCATAAAGCGTTTGGCATATTTCTGGTCAGAAAACTGTAAGGCTTTTTGTGTTTGACTCCTAATCGCATATACTGTTTTGTAAGTATATCATTTTCATAATCTATATTTCATAATTAAACATTTACTACTTGCGCAGTTCAAAAACCAAAGAGGATTTCATGGCCAAGATGATGAAAATCATGCAAGGTGATTTAGAACAGAAATATGTGAATTCTTTATGCATCTTATTTTGTAGTATGCCCATTGCTTTCCTTGACAGTTATGGTCTGTGTGCTGTGACTCACAGGAACAAACACTGGCAGAATTGCAGCTCTGATTTTTAAAACAATGTCCTGCAGCATGAGTCAGGGTTTAGATCTGGCCTTTGTCCTTCCTTTGCCTTTGTTCTTAGTGTTCTCTTCTCTTGCCCTGTGGTTACAGCCTCTCAGAATAGTATATTCCTGGTTTAGGGCAATTCGTTCCTGGTGAATGCCAGGGAAAATTATACAGGATACCAATTTGTCATTTCCTCATGAAGTTAAGGTACTCCATACTTTGTTGGAATGGGCATTTTGAAAAGCCATCTCCAAATTCCCCGCCTTCAGTGACACCTCTCTGCAAGGATAGCTTACTAAGATTGCATCTGATTTCAAGGGCCATCTTGCTTTAGATGTGTCATTGATAAACTGTGAAGTTAGTATCTTCCCCAAAACAAGCGTCATCTTTGAATAAGAGCTTCAGCACCTAGGATGGGTGGCACAACTTGAAATATAAAAATATGAAATCATTGCATTCTTCATTAAAAATGGAACCACCATCAATCTGTAGGGATAATACATCCTTTACAAAGTAGACTGACTGCAGATAAAATCGACTTTTTGTTTTCTTTTTTGTTTTCTTTTTTGTTTTCTTTTTTGTTTTCTTTTTTGTTTTCTTTTTTGTTTTCTTTTTTGTTTTCCTGTAAGATCTATTGTTCATTCACTGCTGAATTGCCTTAAGCAGTATAACCTAAAACTAACTTTTTATTTAGCCATAGAGTACTAAAGGTTATTTACATATGCAGTGACCATGTTTCTGTTCCTGTCCATGCTGTCCTTTCTGAAAGCAATTTAGCATCCTAAGGTTTTATTTGAGAATGAGAGATAAGTAATACATGTGTTCCTTCAGGAACTTGTTTGAATTGTAATTTTACCTTCTTAACCAACTAGTATAATTTTTGAGGACTAAGTGCTTGGCAGAATGGATACTGTATCATTCTGTCAATATGTAGAGTGTGCTACAAAACTACGTGGCCCACTAGAATAGCTTTTACATGCACAAACACGCAGTCCTGTCACCTCCTGAATTCCCGTGGCAGACACATACAATACTCTAAGGTTGGCCATGGGAAGATTGCAGGATTTAGTTAGATGCATACTAAGGTACTTAATTTATTTCACTGTTTGACTAGATAATGATCCTGTGATACATTCCTCGAAGCACTGATTAATATTCCTTTCAATTAAAGCATTTTAAATTTGTTGTTGAAATTGACCTTGAGGATGTTGCCTTCATTGCACACAATTTAGGAGAGATAATATAGATGGTGGAGAAGATAGCTGCTCCCACTACAAACAGCGAGCTGGCTTGCACAATCAGATTGAAGAACAAAATGCCAAAACTATCCCAATGGAAATCAGAAATCTCTGCTTACGGAGGGTTGAAAGTAATATAAGTAAATATCTTCGTGAAACTCTAGCTGAATACTGCTACTCAGCATGATATGTCATCATCCTGCTGCTGCTGAAATTCAGATTCATAGTTTTCAGTTGTGGTTCAGGTTTATTTTAGATTTATTTGCAATTTTTGTCATTTTTTTTTCTTTATTTTACTGTTTGTAAGAGCAGCAAGCTCATTTCAACAAAAAGGGTGAAGGTCAATAAAAATCTGACTGTCATCCTCTGTATTAGGGAGCAGGGAGAGTTAAAGGAGTACTGTCAAATCACTAAGACCAAATTATAAGTTACATAAATGAAATGAAAAAGCTTGCTATTGTTATTTGTTTCTGAGGTACTAACCTATTTTAGAAATGTTCAAGGCTTAAAAGGCAACTGGATTCTGCACCCAAACATTTTCTGTACTAAATATAATGTACTCTAATGATAGGTTTAAAATTGGATGGTAACAAGATCATAATACTGTTCAAGGTCAAATAGAAGAAGGGAGAAAATTACTATCCCTTCTATGGTAAAAAGTAAACAGAATGTTCTTTAATTTTGAATAGTACAAGATGTGATTAGTAACATGGTTATGAACTATCTCTTTAAAATCCTTTCTGTTTGAGAGGAATGATTTAAGTGATCAAGTGCAGATCTTTTATGTATATGCCTGTATGTGCATATGTACAGAGTCAAACACTTTTCCCACTAGGTTGAATGAAATTTTGTTCCTGTCAGCAGTGGCCACATGACTGGACTGTTTGTAAGAATGGCTAAGGCTCTTACAAATCTAAAGATTACAGTGTAGAGAAGTCACAGAAGTGACTTGCCTCTGATTCCCTGACTACATATTACTGAAACCAGAGGTTGTGTGGGACACTCTTCCCATTTCTAAAGCTGACATTCACACACTTTAATAAAATTTCCAAAACACTTTGAGGTCTGAAGACTGGAGATGGTGCACATTTCCTGTAAATGCTTGGTGCTGCCTCTTTTTATGCCTGCGTTGGTTGTACTCCAGATGGTATTGATACATTTTGGCATATACATCTGTGTGGCTCTTGGGGGGGCAAAAATAGGAAGGATAATCCTGCTCCTGGAAAATAAAGCGTTTCAAGATGAGGCTTGTATGTTATATTCAAACTACTCAAAGCAGGAAAGTTGACTGCAAAAGGATGTTGCATATCATAGAGGTAGTAACTCACCTTAATTATGTTTTGCTTTAAAGAGTTGTTCGCATCTTTTTTTCTACTTGAGTGAGACCCAGTTAGAAAATCTGACTAAACATGTTTTGTTTGTTTGTTTTTGAATTCTTGCGGAGGAAATGTTCCATAGAGACCAGATGCGCTCTATTTGTCACACTTTTGGTTTATGACTAAAGATTTTTGTTTTTCTTCAGTACTGTAGAGTTGTCATTAACTGGGATTAGAGGAAGGGTTGTTGTTTTTGTTATTATTATTTCATCTGGGATAAATTGTGTAAGAGCAGAGTGATTGTGATCTCTGCCTTCTGCATACTAGCTTTAACCAGCAGACAGGTGATGTAAAAATGTCCAAGAAAAAAAAATATAGTAAAAATGGCCTTTATGTATGTGACTTTAATCAACTTACTGTTTATAAGAGTACCTGCTCAATTCAAGTGAAAGGCATCACTTCTGTGGGTCTGGGGTTGGCAGATGTGGTTCTTTGGTGTGTCTGAAAGAAGCTTATGTGCTAATATCCGGATAGAAGATGGCTTTTAAGCTCTAGTACATCACGGATCAGAGCAGCATCTGCACTGCCTGCCTGTCTGCTTCTGTGATTTGTGCTTTGGCTATCCACTTGGTGATATTCCTAGTGTTTTTCGGGGGCTGAGTTTTGTATTTGAATTAATTCTGTTTGTTTCACGGTAACAGAAATGGATTTGATTATACTGAGTTATCTTTTTGTAAACACATAGAGGTAAACTTTGCATTATGCTGCATTCAGTAAAATTAATCTGCTTTCAAAAGGCAGTTTTATTAAAGAAAGACCTCTCAGCCACCTCTCTGCATTGATGCTGAATTAGGGGGAAAAAAAGGCAAGGGGGAAGTATTTGGCTGTATTTGCTATTACTGTATGCTGTGACTGAAGACTGGACCATATTACTACTTATGCTCAGTGTTCCTGAAGCTGAAGATACGTAGTCATGATTCCTAGCAAGATTTTAGTCTACCACAACACTTCTGGGGGAACACGTACAGAGACCTATAAAAGTACTAGAAGGCGTAAAAAGTCTCTTGGAGAATTGTTTCAGAATGGATATCGTGTCAAAGCTGGACATAATGTCCCTGAAAAGGAAGAGCAGCAAACTTTTCGAAACTCCTTGGTGTCTTGTTATAGGGTCGGCTCCTACTGGGGTAAGGTCCAACTCTAACTTCAAACATTTTCTTCAGAACTGTAGTTTGTGATTCTGTCTGTGGTGCTAGTGTCATTCTCTTCTGCAAAGATAGTGTGTTTAATTTTCAGCTTCAAGATAATACTACAGGCTTTCTATTGCCTTAAAAATATCTTCCCCAATTTACAAAATGCGCCACTATCTGTAGTATCCCCCTAAAGGGGGAATCAAATTATCAATTATAGAATCGAATAATATTTTCTTTACTCAAGTATGGGATGTAATATTCTGCAGTAATTGTGCTATTAAGAAAATGATTCAGATTATTTTTAGAACTACTGTAATTATTTCAGCAGGTATAAATGTAATCTAAAGAAATGTGCAGCAGAGAGGTTATTAAGGACGGTTTGATATAGTGTTGTTTGAATGCTATTAGTATACAACCTATGTAGATTATGAAACCTGATGCAGTTGTACTCTTCTGAGTCATAGGTTATTTTTTTCCGTTTGTACACTTGCATAATACAAATGGGCAGAGAAGCATATCAGAATATTTTGTGTTGTTTCCAGGGGAGGGCAGATTCTGTACCTCTCATCCTATTTCTTCTTGCCTTCCATGCCAGTGTTCCTTGAGCTGTTATTATCAAACCTGTCCTGTTCTGCCCACTCCGGAGAGTGGAATCTTGGGTTGCTCTGTGGAGCTGTCTGAAAGCATTCAGGACAGAAGGATTTTTTCATCCTTAAAGTCATCTCTTTATTACATGTCTCAGGAAATGTTAAAAATTGATTTCCAAAAGATGAATACTTGTTTACTTAAACTGTATATTCTCAATCAAATATAAGGTTGCAATAATCATTGATAGGTTTGATGAATAAGGAAATCATCTAGTAAAAATAGCATTCAGGTTGTTAAAATGCTTATTGTATATCTAGATACTCAAATAATAAAGGTATCTTAAAATGAGTAACAAGACCATTTGGAAATATTTCAACTGATTCTGAAGTGGTAATTTAGAATGTTGTAATAAAATGCTGTTAAAAGAAAAAATATACAAGAAAGAGATTAATTTTAAGAAACAGCTCAGTTGAGGTGCTTGTGGGTGAAGGGTTTGCAAAGAATAGAAATAAATTCAAAAATCCCTACAAAATCCCTGGAGATGTGGATTAAATTCTTATCCCAATACTTTTGAATATGCTATTGACAGAAGCAACAACACATGGAAAGGAAAAGAGATCATGTATTTCTTTGATGAAAAATTATGTCATGAAAGAAAACCTTGTGTAGAATGAGAAGATATCCCAACTTTTACTTCTTTTTGTAAACTGTCTCTAAGAACAGGTAATAATTTAGTTGTACTTTCCTTCTCTTCCATTTTATAGATTTACAGTTGCAAATTTCCTTTGTTGGGGTTTTTAACGTATGACTAATCCTGATTGCTGTTGTATACTAACCCGGTTGAAAGCTTCAGTTCAGTAGAGACACAAGCATAAACTGCCTGATAACCAGGAAAATTCAATATGCAGAAACTTACAAAACTTAAATGCAGCATAAAACTTTTTCTTCTTCTTTTTCTGTAAATGTCATAGCGAAGAATTTCTAATTTTAATTTCAGTGTCACTGGTACTTTTCAGCTAGCTTTATGTAACCAAATAGCTTGCTCCTTCCTTTTGGTAGTTATCTGCCTTAATAGATATATACAGTATGGAAATAAATAATAAGTCTTTCCTTCAACTCTTCAGTGTTTGCCCTAAGGTAGTGAAGGAATTTGGTTTGATAATCATAATTGTCTAAAAAAAAATCAGTGAATCCTTTCACTCTATCCTGGATGTAATTTTAGCTCAAGGAAACTAAAGTGGACCTTAGTGATGTGTTTCAAAGCTGGAATCTCTTGATCACCTAATCCTTCCATCACTGTTTTATAGCTCTAAGAAATAAAAAATCATAGGACTGCAAAATTGCTGGGAAAATAGATAATTTGCAGAATTCATTTATTTCTCCCAGAAGGAAGTTGTTATTTGTATGTGCTTTCTTGAAGTCTGTGCTTTTTCCATACTAGGTCAAATATATGAGAACTTGAAACATAAATGCTTTTAGGAGTGTCTTCTCTTTGAATGGAAGACTGTGGAAATCCCAAGGTATTTGGCTGAACAGCTGTGGCTGAGTTAGAATGCTTCCCTTGGCTGCGTTATCACAGCTGAGTTGGTGAGTGGGTAAAAAAAAAGATGACCAACTGGCATCAGTAAACAGTCAAATTAAGCTACAGGATTTGTAAGAAGAACGAAATCAGCTTGTATGTGTCAGAGTTAACTGCATGTATGGTTTGGCAAAAAAAAAAAAAACTAAATTGGTTTCATTAAACACAGTATTTTTGCACAAGCCTACTATATTTTAGTAGAGTATCATTGTCATAAAACAAAGGAGCAGAAGTCTTTTATTTCTCTGGCAGTAGTGAGAAGCATAAATATTTATTTTTTCACTCCTTTTTTCAGATTACTATGTTAATACACATGCAGCAGAGTAAGAGTTTTGATAAAAACACTTTGAGTAGATCAGCCATATCAGGCCCTTGATTTCATATATATTTTTTTCTGATCAGAGAGCTTTTCTGCCTGTATTAAAACTTTATATTTAGTTTTATATATATATATTGTAATATAGAGAATTATAGTTTATTTTCAAGTAAGATCCCATAAGAAAATTCCAAAATAACATGTGTTGCTAAGAAAAAGGTGAGTGGTGTACATTCAGCATTTCCCTTAATTGATTTAGAAGACAGGACCCAGTTAAATGTCAAAATTAGAATGGACTTTATTGAAGTACACATGAAATTGACCCAACGTCAACTATTAATTATATTATTTAACTACAATTTTTTTTACATTAATTTCATATTAAAAGAAAGAATTATTCCCTACATGAATAAAATGCACTCCCAGGAAAGAAGGCTGCACACATTCCTATCAGTAGATACAGAGCTGACAGAGCATTGGGAAAAAAAATAGTGAAACTTTTAATAGGTTCCCATTACAGAATTTTGTTCTTGATGAGTTGGTGAGACAAGAGTGTCTTAGTTATAAATGAGTCAGTAATTTGAGAACAAAAAAATAAATAGTCATAGATGATTCTGTTACTGTTTGCATGCCGTTAATTTTCAGATCTGAGCCTCTCTTTGTGGACCTTTTTTCAATTACTTCTCCAAAGTTAGATTCATCAGAAATGAAAGCAAGTTAAAAAGAAAAGATTTTGATTTTCTGTGGATTTATAGAAATCGAACATTTAAAAAGAAAATCACACTGAAGCACAAATACCCACTGAGTAATTTAGCCCATTTTTTTCGAGAGCAGTTTCAGTGCCACAGGCGTCCTAGTGTGGAGATTACTGTGTCATCAGTTTACAGATGCATATATGATTGTGAGTGCACTTTGGCATGTCATTAATACTAGCACCAGAATGAAGTGCTCTTTGGGCTTTTCCTCTGGGAAATACTGAGTTCATTTCTCAACCCCTTGTGAAGTACAAGATGACACTGGTAATCATATATTTAAGGGCAAAGTCAATTCAACTGGGTTTTATGCTTACAATTTTTTTTTTCCCAGCAGATGCTTTTTGTAATCTATTTGAAGAGGAAGACCAAAATCTCTGAGTTAACTGCACTCTCTCAAAATGCACATGGTTTATGGCACAGGACTCAGAGTGCAGAACACCTGCTTACAAAGACACTGTCGGCTTTGAAACATAGCTGTTCAATAAGGGGAATTCTCCTTTCTTCTTTGTTTTAGTTCAGGTCAGATTCGTGGTTGGCCTAAAGGCTGCAGAAGGTCTTCAAACCACATAAACTACTAGGGAGGATGTGCACACTGGCACACTGTGCAGTGTTATTTTCCTCACTTTAATATGTAGAGCTTTTTTTGGCTGAGTGAGTCTTCACTGTGTTGGATGGGGAGGGAACACTGCAGTGATCTCAGCAGTAGTGGCTTTCACTAAGAGACAAAAAAATAAGCATTTGCCTGCTTCACCCTTGGGAGCAAGGTAGTATGAGTATATGCAGACAGGGTTCTTGCAACCTACCATCTACAGCTCTCATTTGCATGATGCAGCTCTCTTATCCTTTTTGTTCAGATCAGTTTTCACAGTTCTCTGTTACAGTGTTCTGGAGTACCTCTTTGTTATGAATATTGTTGATTTTTCTGCCTGAAGCAGGCTTCCTCCCCGCTGAGCTGCCAACCTTTCAGCTTGTTTGCAAACTATCTGCATTTCCTAACCATGGCCCGTGCTGAGAATGCTATTCCCCGACTCAGCTTGTTTCCTCCGGAGCCAGTTTCTTCTGCTCTCTGACAGTACCATCAGTCAGTGCCAAAAGGATTTAGAAGCCCTCAGACAGCTAGATGTTGTACTGAAGGGAATGACAAAACTCCGAAGGGAGCCGGTAGTTTCATTGCTAAATCCAGCATGCCGACGCTCCTTCCCGCCGAGGCAGATTACAGTCCTTGCTCAGCGCTTGGGCAGGAGCAGGGACCGGCAGGGCCAACAAAAGTGCTTTCCTGCAGAGTTGGTTCTGCTGATTAGTTGAGTTTGGTGTAGTGCCTCTACCTGGTTTGAAAATAATGTAATTTCTATGGATATTGAAAATACTTGAAATTGATCATTTTTACAGGCTTCAAAAGTGAAGTGATTTTAACTCTGTCTCATAAACATACCTGCTAAATAGAGAACTTTTGAACAATACAAAATGACTTTTTGTAATATTAAAAAAAATATTTTAGCATGTCCAGTTTTTCTCCAAAAGCTAATAAAACATAAAAAATGTTTTCTATGACATTTTCTCTAGTATCTATAAATTGTGAAGGAATAGCATCAGATAGAATCATAGTAATTATCTGTGAAGTTTTTGCTATCTCATCTAGAGGATCTGCCCTTTCTTAGTGTCTTTTCACAGGGTGAAATTTCCTGTGAAATTCTCTATTGTTGCTAGTATACTGGAGCTCTCAGAATATTTGCAAGACAGAAAATCATATAAAAGAGCACCGGTAAAGAAACCTAATAGCAAAATTGTTCAGGTCTTGAAAATGGCGGAATACTGAAAGGGGTTCATATGCCATCAGGATACAGATAACTGTAATTTTCATCTCATTTTTATTCTTCATATTTGAACCATACTGAGTGGATAATACACTCAGGTTTCTGAAGATCAAAATTTGACCTTTTCTGTGTAAGAATTGCTTTACTTGTAAATCATTGTTGCATAAATGATCTTCCAGACAAGATATAGAGGTTAGAAGGCGATTCTATACATGGCAGTTCTATTTGTAGATCAAGAACCCTGGCTGCCTGCATACCTTTTCTGAATGTTAGTCTCCGTAGAAAATTTTTTCAAGTAGTGTTGGCAGTAGCAAATGCAGAATTCAGTCTGTAATGATTTTCTTCTTAAGCAAAGAATACATTAAAACCACCCTCTCCTTGGTATGTCATTTGGTGTCTCAGAACCTGAAGTATACCTTAAGCATTATTAGTGTTTGGTAATAGAGGTTTCATTTTAAAATGTGTTTTTCCCCATTTTTTTTTTAAATAATTGCAACGAGTAATTCTCCTCAAATGCTATGCAATTTCTTTGAAGTAAGATATTTCTTTGTACTAATAATTTCTGAAAAAGTTCCTGGTTCCTAGCTGAGAAAAGTCAGCGTTGCTGGTAGACTTCTGCTCCATCTCTACCCTAGGGCCTCCCGTTTGAAAGGGAGTAAGTACGAATTGTGGGAACCACTGCAAGTGGAGCAGAGAGAGGTTTCCCACAGTTTGAAAACTATGATCCTAAATGTCCATCCTTTATTTGCTAATGGGTGTGAAGTTTAGAATTAAACATCAATTTCTTGCTTTGTCTCCTAGGTACCACATCTACTTTTTAAGTGATTAATCCTCAGAATTCCCCAGTGAGTCATTAATTAAAAATAAACTTTATATCCCTTTAGTATACAAGCAGGAGTATTTTTCTACCTTAAGGCTGCTTATGAGCCTTAACAGGAATAAAAATATTATTTAAGAGATTTCCTAGAGTATTGTGGAAATGATGCATGGCTTTAATAAGCATCTTGCCACGTAACAGAATCTCTGCTTATGAAGAGAACCTCTGGACTCCACTGAGTTGTGCACAAGTATAGGTTTTGTCAGGATGAGTCTTTACTTAAATCTCTAGAAATAAAAAATTTTGTAGAACTAAAAGTGAGTAAAATAAACAGGAAGAAAGAGAACATATGAGGTACAGCTGCCCTGGACCTAAGCCCTAGTAGTTACCGTACTAAGTTATGCAATTTTAAGTAATTTGGCCCTACTGTCTACTAAAAATTATCCCCAAAGCCTTTCATTTAATTTTATAAGCTGCATGTAGATATAGTACACAGTGCACCTTTATTCATATGCTGAAGATCTGCAGCAAAATTATTTAATATCAGCGTAAGTATCTCTTAATAATTTAAGCCCTTAATCTTTTAAGGTATTTTCTCTTGCGTACGCACTATCTGTTTCCTCTCCTTCTGTATGACTGTCTGGCTTTGCTGTTGTCTGTGAACTGCTATTCAGGCAACCTGGTATAAATATAAAATCTTTATAGAAGTCTTTACATCTTTAGCGACCGGTGTATAATCTGGAGCTATAGTTTTAGCTTGATGGAAAGAAGTATATTAGATTTGTAATTTTTAAGACAGCATGTGTGCTTCTTCAGTTCTCCTGCCTCAGGTTTTGGAAATTAGGGTGGGGACAGTGAGTATTATTATAATAAAAGACTTTCTACGTCATTAAGATTTACCAATTTAATCAGGCATATCCACAGTCTAGTTTAGCCAGGCTATCAGGTCTTCTGACCATAATCTGTCTTTTTTTACTAAGCAAAGTATGATCTTGGAGAAATGAGAAGTTTCACATCTGCAGGCACTTTTGACAGTCTGGAAGAGGACACGTGTACTAGCACTACCAAGTGAACCTCGGTAGGGCTTTCTGCCCTTAGCTTTCTATTCATTTATCTTGTCCCATTGCTTCCTACATAGTTTAAGGCTTTCTGGTAGGGTACTAGCTATTAAAGAAATAATTTGAAAAAGACCCAGTGAGGATCTTCGAACCATTAAATATGGAAGAATGCTGCAAAGGTATTCGACATTTTGTATTTTGATTTCATTTATTGCTGTCCTTGTGAATTGAACGTTCTATAATCTGGATTATTCTGTACTAGAGCTAAATTTTTGTTTGTTTGTTTTTTATGCAGGTTTAAGATTTTTAAGAGCCCTTAGACTGATACAGTTTTCAGAAATTTTACAGTTTCTGAATATTCTTAAAACAAGGTAAGTTTTGCGTGCTGTTTCCTTATGTTCTGAGTAGCTGCAGCAGTGATAGAACATGAATCATTTACATCTTTGGTGTTATTAATTATATATATATCAATATATATATTTTATATATTTATTTTTTACTTTTCTCAAGTAAATATATTAATATATTTTTTACTTTTCTCAAAAAAACATTTGTTATCTTAAAACCTTTTTCAGCTAATGAAAGATTTATTTAGGCATTCATTCAATGAGTAGATATTTGACTTGATAGATTTTTATACCTGACATATCAGAGTGAGACTGAGCGGTATGAATTACAGGAGGATTAAATATTCTTTCTTTCTGCATTACCAGTCAATATGCTTACTTTGGGGGAAAAAAACAGAAATTACAATTCACTCAGCAGATTAGAGCAAAAAAGCATTTTAAGAAATAATCATAGTGGCTCTGTTTCAGTCCATTTGAACAGAACATCCTTCACACATGGAAAACACATTAAAAACTAATTTTACACTCACTTGTCTTTGTATTGCGTTCATCGTCATTAGCATTCCCCTGGTATCTAGAATACTCTGTTACTTCCTTTCACTGAGTCCACATGGTGTTTTTGGAGATGCTACAGTTCTCACAAGTATATCACTTTGAACAACTTAAGAAAACAACAATAACAAAAACCTTTGCCTCCTGGTTGCAGAGGTTTTGTCTCCTGTCATTTACTAAAATGCCATAGCTGAAGCATGAAACCCAGTTTCTGGTATTTATTTTTCAATTACTGTGAACTCATTTCTAAAATATTTCGCTCTCTCCCTCTACATATCTGCTCTTCCCCAGATGAAGATATATGCATGAAGGCTTTATATGCTAGTATCTCTATTTGCTGCATTAATTGGGAGTGAAGAGCAAATAGATTTTTGAAATGTATATAGACTTGTAGTATACAGCTATTTCCTTCAACCCTTAATCTTAAACTTTTCTCCTTGCCGTGAAACTCTTATTTGTGACAGAATGGGCAGTTTTTGTCAACAAAATAAATCACATTATGAACATGTAGGAAAGATACAGCCCAAGGACTTAGAATGCTATTAGTTCAATAAGGAAGGAGAATAATTTCACAGATGCTCATAGTATCTCATAAATTTGTACTACAACAAAAGAAACCCACCTCACTATATGTCCTAGTAGTCAGTGGAAGATTCCCACAAACTCAGAGAATTTTGGATAAATGTTAAAAAACCTTCAACAGTGTGATTATCCAGATTCATAAATGAAGAGATACTGCATTAACAACATTCATATTATTCAAAGCTGTCACATTCAAGGTGGATTTGTTTTTTCAAATAACATTTATATAGTGTCAAAATTTATTCCCAGATTAGATACCGTAATTTATGTGAATATCTTAGCATCCATAAATCTTAAATTCTGATTACTAAAAAGCTTTTAAAGCAGAGCTTCCTTCCATGCCTGCTTGTCAGTTTTACTGAGCTGGTTGACCCTCTAGCAGTTTGTCACTGCACTATTTATTTAATTTACAAGCAATCAGTGACTCAAAATGATTTTGCATGTGTCTCCTTGTTTCTAGTCCAGCAACAGGCAGACACATCTGCTCTCTTGTGTATCTTAATACACTTGAAATGGAGTAAATAGTTTGGAGTACTGTTAATGTGCACAAATTCTTATTTCCTAAAATGCATGGGCCAAAATACAATATAAGAACATCCTTATTTTAATTGATTGTCTTTTGTGAATTTAACTTCTAAAAAATGGCACAACTAGTGAGATATGTTCATATGTTCAGCATTTTAAGTACTGTCATCAACAAAACCTATTTAGCATGGATGTTCTGTGTGGTGGGTACCAGTTTGCTGTTACAGTAGCAAAGTAATATTTTACTGAGAGTTGTTTAGCATGGATGTTCTGTGTGGTGGTAGCAAAGTAATATTTTACTGAGAGTTTGTACTTCATTATTAATATTTCTGAGAAAACATCAAAGCAAGGTGCTGAGCAGTTGTGGTTAAAGGACAGTCTTTAGCAGTTCTACGAGAGTTAGAAAAGAAGGAAAAAATCAGTTTAAGTAAAATCCACTTTCCTCAATTCTGGCCATTTTTCAAAACCCTGCTGTTGACCACTGTTTAGCTTAAATAACTATTTTGTGTTTTATATTTTCAAGCAGTCACTTAAAAGTAATAGCTGTGGTTTTGCTGGGGGATGGTTAAAAATTTCTAGAGTTAAGAAAGTTTAGCAATACACTTTTAAAGTTTTAAGGAATTTTATAGTAAATTTGAAAATATGAAGCAAAGGATTATAGACAGAACCTGAATTGCTGAACTGAAATTCAGTATTTCATTACTAGCTCTGAAATGAATTACTTAATACTGAAATAGAAATAATGAAATAATTCTATTAATAAATAGAAATCGTTAGTGTTGTTTTATTCAAAAAATATGCCAAAAATAATCTGTTTAAAGTTGTAGGTATTCATACAAAAAGAAATATGGAACAAATTTCGCTACAGGCACAGTACAGTTAATTGTCAGTATCTAGTGAAAAGAGGAGAAATTGATAAGATATGAAGAACACTGATGTGTCTTTTTTCATATTTGGCACTGTGGTAAAAGAAGAAATTCTGTCCTCCCCACCAACCCCCCTCAAAATAAAGGATTTACCCTGACTTCTAAATTTAAATTACTGCTGGAAGTAGTGACTGAGATATAAGGATTAGAGGAAGAAATCCCATTCATAGGGTGGACAGAAAGGCCATTCAAGGCAATAGAAACCAAAGGAAGAAGCAGAAAAATACAAATAGAGACAGAGAGACTAGTATCTTCTGGTTTCTAGCCCTTTCTACAATAATGTGGATCATGTGTTAGATCATTTTTAGAATGTCTGTAAAATTATTAACGGTATTTATAAAGAAACTTTAAGGCAAAGCAGGGTTCTACAGCACCCTGCTATAAGCTTATACCAACAATCTATTTGTTTCCCAAATTTGAAAATAAGTACAAGTTACTCAAAATATTTTTTCGTGTATTATAAGAAATAGAATACATTGTGCAATGTTTGGTTATAATTTCTCCCCTTTTCTGTTTTCAGAAATACATTTCAATAAAACTGCAGGGGCTTAGGGCTCACAGTAAGGGATTTTACACAGATGTTGGAAAAAGCTTAAAGAGCAGGAAAATGTTTCTGACTAATCCTTCATCTATATTTAGACCCTGGCAGAAATACAAGAGTGTTTCATAGAGGACAGATAAGGTACAATTTTTAATAAACCTCCATAAAAAATGAAATGCACCTAATAAGACATGTAAATACTCAATTGTTAATGACTGTTGTCATTTTCTTATAGTAGTAGATGACCAAAAGACACAGTAGTATCAGGAGTTTCTGCTGTCCCAAATTGAAGGACAATAGTCAGCCTTTCGTAATGGAGCTTTGCATTAGCCTGGATGCTACAGTTTTGTTTAATCTAAGGGCTACGGCTGACAACACCAGCAAACGTTAATCAACAATAACTTTAGAAAGAGAGAGGTAGGGAATATTTCTTAATGTGCATCAACATTAACTGCAAAATGTCTGATTTAACATCTTAATAATGAGTATCGTAATTATTACAGACAAATATTATGCATTATCTTTTCCTAGTTCCTGTAGAAGCCCATTTCATTAACTGTAGCTCTTTGTTTTTTTTCAATGAAACTGATGTCTGATTGACTTTCTAAGGTCATTTCTAAATTTTTATAAATTTATGCACTTTCATTGTTCTAAAAGTATTTATGAAGAGAATATTAGTTGTATTGCTGTAAAACTGCTATTATTGACTTATTATGAATTTTTATTTCACTTTCAGTTGTTCCATAATCATATTGCTTAGGTTATGGCTTTACAAGGATATACTATCTTGTCTAAATATTTTTGAAAAATATAGTATGAAATAAACCAATGCTTGCTTCTAATTAAGCATGTAAGTTAATTCTCCGTGTCTGGCTAAAAGTGGGCCTCTAGCTGGTTTTGAAGTTCATACATGAGGGTGTATTTTACCAGATTATATTTCTAGTCTTCAGATCTTGTCACAATTAAATTATTTGCTTTGTGAGTAAATTCAGAGGTTTATATAGGACCAGTGGAAAAAAAAATTAACTTGAATATCACTGCTCTTCCTATTGCCTTAGGGATTTGATCCACTAAACTTGCTTGAAAATAACTTGTGTTCCTGGAGCAATTTATATTTATGTATTTACATTTATATATTTTGTGTATAAGTATGTTACACGCACATACATCTATATCATGTATATTTATTCTGAGTACTTCAGTGCAGATAACTAATTTGTGCGTGAATGCAGTTGTAATTACTGTGCTCATTTTGTGCATACGTCTTGCAGGATACTTTATGCAGAGTCCCTCTGGGTATGCTTGCCTGGCAAAGTGTGGGGGCTTATAGTGCAGATGGGCAGGGTTATGTTAGTTAATTCAAAT
Source organism: Tinamus guttatus (assembly GCF_000705375.1). Next base: position 115,233 of record NW_010582018.1, read on the forward strand.
TCTAAGGTTGGAACTGACCTGATTTGGAGGGCAATAGCAGTGCAGGGGTAGTGCCATGGTGTGCAGCACAGAGTAGCATCCGTTGATCCTTAGGATCTACCAGCATGGATGCCGTCTTGCAGGAGGCAAGCTTGGATTTCACCCATGGGGATATCACTCCCTTGGCTATTGAAGTTTTGATGTGATATTTCTTGAGGAAAGTATCTTGCTTAACTAATTTTCATGAAAATTGTACCTCAGTCTTCTCTTTTTGAGCATGTTGCTTTAGGAATAATGGTAAATTTTCGAAAGTATTGTGCTTTCTTAGAAATGTGCTCTCCAAAGAAAGCCAGATCAAATTTTGATATAGTTCCCAGGAGTTGGTGAGATCACTAAGACATCAGTAATACATAGACTTCATTTTCTTGTGATTTGTTGAACATCCTTGTTAGTTTTTCCATTTTTACTGATTTTTGTAGGACACACTGAGCAAGCTTTACTAGCACCTTTTCTGCGGTCTGTTATGCATGGCATTTTCTTGATGAACTCAGGGTGAAAGGAACTCAGAGGAAACCAAATGATTTTTGAATAAGGAGTAGCAGTGTTTCACTTATTTGATTATGAGCACCTAAATGTAGATTAGGTTTCCATTTGTGTCGTCTGTTTTCCAGCTCTCCAATGAATGGATTTCTTAGATTGCTGCTCTTTAACTCCGTGTGGTAATTCTTTCAAGGTATCTAAATGAGGCATACGCAAACTGGGTTAAGACAAAATTATGCAGATTTTGTATAGGCTGTAGATATGCTTTCTTATATACCCAAGTCTTATTCAGAAATTGCCATCTTGCTCTTTCAGTTGTGTAGATGCATATTATGAAGATGTCCTGAAAACAATCTGGTATATGTTCCTCCTTTCTCTCTCTTTTTTTTTTTTTTCTCCCCTCCTTACAGTAATTCCATCAAGCTAGTGAATCTGTGCTCTATATTTATCAGCACATGGCTGACAGCAGCTGGGTTCATACATTTGGTGAGTATATTTGAAAATATTTCTTTTCCTTTTTTTTTTTTTTTTCATGGATCATCTGCTCTCCAACCTACTTTTTTACCTTAAATTACCTTGCTGCAGATAATCCCTTAACACATCTCTTCTACTTAAAGCTAATTCTGAATAGTAATATCCACATTATTAACCTCTGTATTTATGTTTGGCAGTAGTAAAATCTATTTCAGACTTAACTCAAGCAACTTCTTCAGTGATTGCAGATTCCCAGTAGGTGGCAATGTTTCCTCAATAACTGTCCAAGCCCAACTTGGAAGGAGTTCTCAGAGCATGAAATGTTCATGATGGCCCGGCAAATGGGTAGATTTGCCAGAAAAAGCAGTTTTGTATTTCCACTAAAAATGATGAGATTATTACATTCAGAGTAGTATTCTCAGAGATTATTTCTTATTTCTTTTTTTAAATTTCAAAACTTTTCATATGCCTTTCAGGCACTGATAACATGGGTCTGTTTTGCACGTTTTACACAAACGTGAAAACTGTGTATTTGAACACCCGGCAAACTTAGGATATTTAGTTAAGAACACATAATTTTGAAATAATACACACACATGTATAAATATATTTATAGACATATATGTATATACAGACAGGTATGTAATGATACGTGTATATGTCAATATATGATATGTGTATTTTGGACATTGTAAATTAATGGGTTTTACATAATAGTAACTGATTGCATTACGGTAAATTGTGTTTTGAGTAACCTACAGGTAGATTTTAATAGAGAAAATGAAAATTCTTTACCAATAAATAAATACATATTTATTTTTGCCAGTTTACTGGCAAACTATATAGTAAAGACAACCCTGTGAGCTGAAAGGACTGATCGTCCTGGTACAGGACACTAACACAGTAGCTGTGGTATAAACTGATGGTTGGGGCCAGGCTATATTTAGTATTACCTCTTTTTCCCCTCTCTTGTTTAAACAACAACACAAAATCAGTTACCCAGTTTAGTAGGACCTTGCTCTCTTTACTGAATTGAGTGCACCATTTCTACAAGCTTTTCAGTCTCTTGAGGCATATTCCATGAAATTTCTAGACTATTTTCCCTGGCATACTGGAGAGCTGACACATCCATTGAAGTATTGCCTGAAGCAGAAAGCAAAAATTTTAAGCAATGCATAAGATGTCTTAAAATAAATTCAGTCAAATTAAATATGTTCATTAAATATGGTTAAATTTTAATATAATTAATCTACTTAAGCATTCATCCTTTAAGTATGTTTTATGATGAACATAAAATCGGGAAAATACCAGAATGTTAGTGGTAACAAGCTCTTCAGCGGTGCCTTTTGAGTAATATTACATTTTCAATGGTATTAGTATTAATCCAATATAATTTAATTAACTTCACTTGAATTGCCCTTAACTACGTTCAGATACATGAGATTAAATTCAGAGTTTGCATGTATTGCTGTGTGCTATTCTTCACAATAATTACCACTATAGGATTTTTATTGTGGGAACAATACAATTATTTATTTATTATGATAATTTTTTTCTAGATTTTGGCCTTAAACAAGTTTTTTGTTTTGTTTTTAATTTCACTGGAGGGAGCTAATGCTCTTTCCTAGAGTATATGTAGTTTTTGGATGTAAGATCTTCTTTTCTATTTTAAGACTGCTGAAACTTCAGCGTTTTTATTGTAAGATTAACCCTATGATATGAGGGTATGCTCCTTTCCCAGAGATAAATTTATAATTTACACATATAGTAGCCAACTTTTTAACATGTCAGTAATCTCATTAATAACCGCATAATATTTTAAAAGGAAAACATAAAACAGTAAAATTTCGTTAGAAGTAAGATTCACTCTGAAAACGAGTGGAAGAAGTTGGAATAAGTGGAACCTATCTGGCTTCTTTTGTGAGTTTTGTTTTCCAGTAGTGAATGCAAGTAGTTTGCATTTGAAAATTATGAGTTGTGATAACTGTAAGGCTATAATTAGGGCAGAATTAGGTCCCATATTGCTTCAGATAAAAACACAGGAAAGGATATAGAGTATGCTGGATAGGTTAAACAAATAACATCAGTACAATTAATTTATGGTTCTGCTTTATTAATTCTTTCTGTGTTTTCTTGTACATTGTAGGTGGAGAACTCAGGGGATCCATGGGAAAATTTCCAAAATAACCAACCGCTTACATATTGGGAATGTGTTTATTTACTAATGGTTACTATGTCCACTGTTGGTTATGGAGATGTTTATGCAAAAACAACCCTTGGTCGCCTTTTCATGGTCTTCTTCATCCTTGGGGGATTGGTAAAAGCTCTTTATCATCATTATATGCCTTTTTACCTTATTGCTTCACCCTATATAGAATCATAGCTGTAATTAAATCAGTAATAACATTAGGCTTAGTAAATTTGAATTAGTGCACTCCATGCTTTTTGTATAGATAGATATTTTGCTGGACTTGTGATTTACTTCAATTAGAATTTTTCTAATCCCTTTAAGTAGTGCATGTGAATACATGAACTGTCTTAGCGTTTTCACTTAGAATGTTAGTCCTAGCTATTTATTTTTAAGTGACAGTAATTGTAGTGCATTTTTGAAGATATTGCTGATATTTCAAGGCAGTTTGCGGTTTCAAGAGTCTTACCCACCCTTTTGTGTTCCTTCCCAAATTCCAACAAACACTGTGGTTTTGGACTGCCTTAAAGAGCAGCCTGTCTAATCCAGATGATGACAACTATATTAACTTTAACTTCAAACATCTTTTCATGTCATGTAACACAACTTTAACTCACAGTTAAACATGTAAAGTGTGGCCATGACCAGCATCCTTGTATGTCAACAAATATCCTTGTATGTCAGACAAGTGTTTTGTCCTCCGTGCACACAACGCTGACCTTACTAATTGTCTTCTGTCGAGTTTCCTGTTGCTTATCAGTGCTAGTAATGTTACAGCACCTCTACCCATATTGGTTTTTAAAACAATAGAGTTTATTTTAATATTTACGCTGAGCAAGGTTAAGTGCTTTACAGAGCATTCACAATGTGGTGTTATATACAGACACGTATGTACTGCTATATTCCACCCATATATTGATTTCTTAAATACATACACCTTACGAAGGTGATACGTATATAATAGGTATTTTCAATGCTATCTGTAACATACACGCATACAACATATATATATATTAAAAAATGAGTACATATATATATGATTGTAAATACATATTTATTCTTGTCATGGTGGTTGACATTTGAATGCAGAGACCATGTCAACTTGGCAGTAGCTCTTCAAAGCATCCAGCCACAAGGAAGATGTTTGTTGGACAAAACATGGCAGAAAAAAAAAATTCTCCTTATTATCCTTTATCTATCATGTGTTATTCCAAAACTTTAAAAAACAAACTTTTGAAAAAGTTTTTTTTTCCTCTTTTTTTGGGGGGAGGGAGGAATGGCGGGGAGAGTGTGACACCATTTTCTTTCTTGATGGCAGGGGGAAAACCCTTGATTCCATCTTGTTTTTGTCTTCTTTGGATCTTAACCATGGGGGAAAAAAGTCTGTCTTTTAAAATGGAAATGTAACAATAGTAATAATACTTGTTTTCATTTTTTTGCTGTGAAGTTGGATAGTTCTTTTTTTCCCTTTCCTCTGCAGGAAGAATTAGACACAACTTTATTTTACAATAAGATTGAATTAATTTTGCTCTTGTTTTGTTTTGTGTGCCTATTTTTCCTATTTTGACCATTTCCTTATTTTACTAGGTGTGCATCTTCTCCAAGACCAACTTTTACATTGAACCCTCTTGTTTTGTTTTATAAGACCTTACTTTTGCATTTTTTAAATTTTCTTTTTAAATACCTTCATAGATCAAATTCTTTTGCATTTTCAGATCTTAAAGATATATATCTTCTGAAAATATTCATCATCCCCCTTTCTTTGGCCTGTCTTTTTAGTCTTTTCTTCTGTCTCCTATCTTCTTCTTAGGCCATGTTTGCCAGCTACGTCCCTGAAATCATAGAGTTAATAGGAAACCGCAAGAAATATGGTGGTTCCTATAGTGCGGTTAGTGGAAGAAAGTAAGTATCCCAAGAGGCTCTGCTGCCTCTGCTGCAGTAGAACACTCTCTGCATGCCATTTTCTTTTTTTTTTTTTTGTGTTTTTGTTTCATGCATGTAGGCAATGTTTGCTCGCTACGTGCCAGAAATTGCTGCTCTCATCCTTAATCGGAAGAAATACGGCGGGACTTTTAACTCAACCCGAGGCAGAAAGTAAGTCGAAAAAGACCAGGTGTGGTTGTGTGACGTTAAAGAGCCCATGAAGGTGGTAATAGCTGACTCACATCTTTAAGCGCTGCATACTGTGGCATCAGATATTACCACTGAAGAGTTGTCACACTATGGTTAGAGACCTGGGCCATGCTATGGTACGAGTCACAACATTTTATCCCTTCTTCAAGACAATCTGAATACCATCAGCACTAAATTTACACAACAAGTAAATAATACTGCAGTTTCACATGCAGGTAACTTGTAGATCAAGGTTTTCGTATCACTTCACAGCTTTGGGCTTACATTTATCATGCGGTCATCTCTCAGCTAAGTTGCAGTGATAATTCATATGACTTTGAAATAACTCAGGTCTTTACAAAACTGAGTTTACTAGAGTACGAAATGAGTTTTATGAGGAATATATTATTCCCTTAAGTTGACTACATCAGAAGAGTGATACTGATTTCTAGTTGTCCGAAGAGCATATCCAGATACTATGTAGGTCCTGTTGACTTCAGTTTTTAAAACACTCAATTTTTAGGATCTAAGAACAAATTTTGAAGTGATTATCCCACAAACTCTGAACAGTCTAGCCTAAAAACAGCAAACTGTAGTTTTAATATCGATGTAGTGCTTTAAATGGCCGTAAAATTTTTTCTTTTTATCCAGTAGTAACAGTTGGATTTCATTAGTCCATTTAGTTCATATTAGCTCATTTTATTTATTAAGAAAGCCTGATGGCTTTCTTGACCAAGTTAAAACCAGTTCTTCCTGGCATTTCCAGCGTGTAGATGTACTGTGATATTGCCTTCAATGAACTAAACATACTTAGAGATACATTAGTGTCCCTGCCCTTTCCTTCACTACATGTCACTATGCCATTTGCAAAGAGAGCTATTGGCCATAATAGATGAGTCATTTAAAATCCTTTCCATAGAGAAGGAGACTCCAGTCAACATATCTAATTAATAGTCCTTTCTCAGAAATATGTTTTTCATTTTGTTCTTTTCAAACCATCACCCGTGCCGTTATCATTTTATAGAGATTGATATGATTTTAGCAATTGTTTCTCCTCTTGGTGGGGTAGAAATGGTTAAATGCCCCACAGAGCTAATTCTAGAGTACTGATTTACATCAGCAGGTAGATAAATCAAAGATTTGCTTTAGTTCTATCTTACAGGATTGGCTATTCAATAATACTCAATTATGACTCCTTCAATACTTGTATTTTCAATGTATTCTTAAATATCTGAAGTTATTTTTCTTGTTGAAAGGACTAGTGATGAAAGCTTATATCATAATTGACTTGCCTGGATTAAAAAATACATTCATTCTAATATATTTCTAGGAGAGAGTAGTAACTTCCTTATTTCCAATAGAGTCAGGCTCAACTTCATACTTACATTCATACTGGCTTTCTCAAAGACAGAAATATTTTAGACACAGAACTAATGTTAACTTCTGTTTTTGAGGTTCTATGCGAGTTAGAGGTGCCTTACAAAAAACATTTTACATACAGAGTCTTAGTCTGTTCCCTTCCATTTTGTCACTAGTACCCAGCATTGCTCAGATGTCTCTAAACTTGGACCTGATCTTCAGTCAGAACTCCACATCCTGAAAGCCTCAACCCAGACCACAGGCTTCCTGCTAGCTTTGGGGCGTGCTTCATTTTATTTTCTCACTTTATTTTTTTGGCTTTATTTATACGCACTATCTGTTTGTTTTTGTTCACTGTCTTCAATGCATTTCTCTGCTGATCTTTGCTGCCCATATAACTTGTTGGTTAAAACTCAGCTCTGTCATCAGCACAAGGACTGTTCAGTTTACTTTGTGCATTGTTTTCTTGTTCAAATATTAATTACTAAGTGCTTTAAAGAAATCCTTTGCTCATGTGGATCTTTCATCAGAGAAACTAAGCTTGGGAACTGCACAGTAAAAAGCCATTAGCACCCCTCGTTTGATGTTGCTTTTGCAGTCAGTAGAACAAGATTGATGAAATGTTATGTTTGGCCAAAATTTAGCTTTTCATTTGGAATTCAGTGTTGAGAGAATGGGCTGTCAGAACCAATAAGTTTTCCTTTGCTTGGATTATGGGCATGTGGTAGTAATTAGCAATATAAGGTCTTTAGTTGAGCAACCAAGCATAGATTTTGGCAGCAAACATAATGAGAAACTACAGTTGTTCTATTTCTAACGTCAGAAAGTTTCCAGATAAAATTAAATGCATATACAAAATAAAAGCAGCTAAATTTTGTTGAAAGATGTTGTTTCAACTCTTAAAATAGTATCTGTGTATACTTCTGATTCTTTCTCCAGGATAGATAGATATATGAAATCTGGTCTGTAGAATTTCTATATAGGTTTATGCGTGGCCTCATGCATTACATCTATGGAATAACATGCTTCTATATGACAATTAAACATTAGATGGGGAGTTAAAATCAACATATGAATATATATGTTTTGAGGATTGCACTACTTTACAAATAAGGAGAGCCTTCCTAAAGAATTGTAAGTGTTGAAGCAGCTGGAATGTATGCATAAAAAGTATTCATGCTAACTACTTACTAACCCTCCTTGCCTCCTCCTTCCCCTCCCAGGGCAAGTAGGGAGGAGGATATGTAAAATCATGATTTTACATATTATTTTGCTTTTTAGCATGTAAGGTCCCCAAAGGTCTCATAAACAATTTAGAAATCATTTTGCACAATAAAGAAAAAACATACTTCTCTTAGGTGAGCCACATTGACAGCTCAAAAGGAGTTTATAAGCAGAATGCAATTATCACTGGTTAAATTTACTAGAGATAAATTCTCTGGGACTTTAAGAAATTATTAATATTTAATCTTTTCCTGGGAATGTGTTCCAGTAATGAGACTTAAGGTCTCATAGAACTCAAAGCAGGAAGTATGAAGGAATGAAGTCTTACCCATTGAATTAGCACCAGTACTCACTACTGTTTCTATTGCAAGATGTTTACCAGTAGATCTATACAAAATGACAGGTAGGATAATTACTTTGACATGATTACCACCTACTTGGAGGAGGGGAAAAAAAAAAAACAGTAAGGTAATAAACTTTGTCCAGAACTTTAGATTTGTAAGCACTGTAATGTGTTCTGTAGGCAAGAAGAATAGTGCTAAGCACCTGTTCTGCTATTAATCACATATCAGTTCATCAGAACTCTCAGTAGGAGGTTTACTATTATGTCCTGCTACACCAGAATCAGATGGCCTTAGAAAACAAACTGGCTTTCCAAGCTTAGTTCTGCTCAGACAAACGTTTCTTACTATAATCACTGCTGAACACAAGCATTAGGAGAAAGTCAGACTGCAATTACAAAGACAGAAATTAGTTTGTTATTAAAAAAAAAAAAAAGTTTTTCAAAATAAAAGTTTTGAACAAAAATATCTAAGATTTGAATGAAAAATAAAATTCCAACATGAGAAGCAATCAGTAGTAAAAAATACTGTTTTCTAACCTTTCTAAAGAGATATATTAAGATAAAAATATTGTTGTTTCCTTTATTTGCTCCATAGTTTTCTCCATAATTTTTGCTGTTCCATCATATGTGTAATTCAGTCACTGTTTTTCATTTTCATTCATGTGTATTTCCATTGATGAGTTGTAGTACATGAGTTTTACATTCGGGGAAATATTCTTGCAAAATAACTATTACATACAATATTCTCTACTTTTACTTGTTAGCCAATGTTTACTTTCTGTAGAAGTCCCTCTATTCTGAATTCTGGTTCCTATAGTAGTACACACAAGTCTTTTAAGTAAAAAGAAATTATACAGTATATTGAATGGAACATGGGCAATTGCTTACTTCTTACTCCTGTGTTTTTGCCAACAGTGGTTTGTTTTTCTGTCATTGGGTAGCAGCGTGGTGACTTACTTTCTCTGTGGATCAGTTGGCATATTTTTATTATTAATAGAGTAATAACTACCTGATAGAGGTTTTGACAGACTTGAGTTCTGTATAGTTTCTGAAGAAGAGAAATGCTTTTAAAGTGCAAAGTAGACAGAAATTTTAAATGAAGTTAACTGTAATATATTGCTTCGTAGCACAACGTTATGTCATCACACTGAAAAATATGTGCAATATTGTTTAGGATTTATCTCTCTGAATGTGAAACTTACTAGATCTCTAAGAGATACATAATGGGAACATATGCTTAAAAGTAAGTGTTTTCAGGTAATTTCAAGGGCAAATTTCTAAATACAGAATGTTCATCAGCCAACAGTAATAAAATACAAATAAATAATGTATTCTGTTAAATATCATACTGGAATATACATCCCTGTTAAACAAATTATTGATAATCACAGAGGCTGCGGAAATAAAAGTAAGGGTTAGGTAAATTAGTTGCAAACCAGCATCATCAGGAACAGATAACGAAGTTTGTAATGTCAAAATACTGTAAACAAATGGAGAAAAAAGCTGGGCATAACATGTAGGAGACGGCGAAGGATAAATAAATCAGTTGTCAAACAATTACAATAATAAAAAGGTCTGTAGATAAGGAGAAGGAGGGGAACAGTATATGTCGAAAATACGGGAAAGCAGCGGGGTTTTTTTTGGTTTTTTTTTGGCTTTTCATTTTTTAACCTTTGCTTGCATCAGAGGCAAGTTCATATGGTCTATATGAATTTGATAATATTTCCTCTGGTACCATCCATCATCATCTGAGTAATGGCTAGTTCTCTATATCCTATCTACATTTAGCTTTTCTCAATACAGGATTTTCAAGTGAGCTCTGTTAGGATCTTTCTATAACCTTTTCATAATGCTCAGGAATTACTCCTTTTATTCTGCATTTACACATTTCTTTGAGGATCAGTATTTTTTTAATTCAGTTGTTCTGTTTTTGTATGTGTATTGCGGATGGTCATATGATCTTATAGCTTTTAATTTTGTGAAGTATTTTCCAGAGACAGTAGCTTATTTTAATTTTTTCTGGACAAGAGTTCTAGAAAAGAGATGGGAGGGGAAAAAAAAAAAAAAGTAAATGGATGGACTACTGAAAGGGGGACCAAATATGTTCATCTATCTGTATCTAATGTCAATCTATATATGTTTATATAAGCTGCTTATCTTGCCCCAATAGTATTTTTTTCTGCTAAACTTTGTTAATTTTCAAAACAAAAACATTTATAATCATCCCAAGGCAGTATTATAGTTAAGAAGTAAGTTTAATATTTGTACTTTTGTCCTGCCATAGCTCTTTACTGCATAAGCTTTTAAAACCTCTCATTTCTCTCCTCTCATCTGCTCTGCTTCCCAGAGATTTCTTCAGATTTCTTAAATTTACAAGCCATAAATTAGCAAATCATCAACATATCAACGGGAAGAGTCATCTGTTAGAGATTCCTTCCAGAAGGAAACATGGGATTCAATGACTAAACTTCACAGAGAAAAATAAAAACTGTGGACAGATAGATATGGTAAACAGAAAGACAAACAGATAATTTAAGTTGACAGGCCATCTTGGACTCATTAGACATTTGAAATTGATTAGAAATTAGAACAATTTTTGTAAGGCTGACCCAAATACTTTGGCAAAGGTCCAAGGGTCTACTCCAGTAATGAGAAATATAGCTCCAAAGAAAGTGACATTAGATTATTATATTAAATAATTTGAAACAATATGTAAAATATTATTTTCCAGTGGGATGAGAATGGAATAAGAGAATGTGACATGGATTGCATTATGATCCTAAGGGGTGTCTCTCTTTTCCATCTGCTAGCCATTTTTCTAATCCCACTGCTTCAAATGAAGTCCAACTCAGTGATAAAGAAAATCTGACAAGTGTTAAATAGCCTGACAGATAGAACTAATAGGACAGTGTTTTTTTCTCAATTTTAGTTGCTTATTAAAATTTATCCATTGTTATGAAAGTGAGAAAGGAAATATGGGAAGTGATATCTAACTATTAAGACTGTAAAAAGTTGTTTTCTAGGTCTCAAATCATGTTAAATTCCTAGAACAGCAGCAGTAATTTTATATTCCTAGTTAAAAGCATAAAAAGTCAACTTTTTCCCTCTGCCTCAACTTTTGGCAACAAAATAACTGTTGTTTCTGTCCAGATTTTGTCCCAAGAAAGACTGAATCTGGTTTATGAAACGTGCTGATCATAATAACTTACGATGTTCCACAAAATATACAGTCCATGATTTTCAGTGTGGACATTCCAGGAACTGCAATGTGAGATGGGCAGAAGTGCTGAATTAAACTGCACATTTTAGTGAATTACAGCTTTTCGTTTTCACTCAGGTTTTTCTGCAGAAAATTAGTGATGATGTGTATGTTATTTTAGTGGTAAGAAATGCATGGGCTCTCCCCATGGATAAAATGCTTGCAAATCTGAAAGTCATTGGTAACCCTTGCAATTTTTGCAAAGCATTTAATTGTCTTTTGACTGAAGAAGCATTTATAAAATGTGCAAGGTAATTTTGAACATGACTACTGGTGAGGACGTAGCAAGCAAGTTAGGTTTTGTTATTATTTTATTTGTTACTATTATTATATTGTGATGATTAAAAGAGTAATAGCACTGTGTTCTGCATGTGATATTTACTGTCTAGGTAGTTGAAAATCCATAATTTGAAGGGATTAGAGCAATAGATTGAAGTCTGCTTAAAAATGAGTTGCTAATATTAGGTGTGTGGTTTATTCCTTTTGTCCTATAAGCCTTCCAGCATGCTCTCCCTGTGTGTGTCTCAGCATTTATCTGTTTCTACCTCAATTTGTGATAAATTGTGAACTTCCTATGATGATATAGTTGCATTTTGTCTAAATTTTGCAGTATATTAGACCCTGCGTGTGCAGGGGGGTTGGACTGGATGATCTCTAGAGGTTCCTTCCAACCTTAACGGTTCTATGATTCTATGAAAGCCAAAATTCTCTAGGTGGATATAATACTACAACAATACTACTATCAAGTGAATGAAAGGATGAGTATTCATCCCTTACTTTAAGCTACAGTAGAACTCTCTTACGCAGAGAAGACCATAGGGGAAACAAATCATTGTGCATTCATTTTCTTATTGTAGTTACAAAGGTGTTCATCATATTAGGGATGTTAAGTTTTATTTCTTAATTTACTTTAAAAGTAATCAATGCACCATTCCTTAGATCATAAAAGGGTAAGATAAACTCATTTAGCCATAACTGAGCAAGGAAGCTGAAATAAATAAAACTCACCTTGAATCATTTATGGTAGCATACTGTTGCAAACAGACCTAGATGCAAGCACACGTTTACCATTTGAACAAAGAAGGGTGCCATTCATCCAAGATTAAAGTAACTGAAAGGCATTCCAGTCAGCCTGTTCCCTGGTAAGAGTCTCACTTAGGTGGGCATAACATATTTGAGAATTATCATAAATGAATTATTTTTTTTAAAAGAAAGAAAAGAGTCTGTTTGCAGGTAGCTCTCTGTGAGACTGCTTGTGTAGAAAAGTAGCCATTATATTCTCTGAGTTGTAATCAACTCTGTGTATAAGTAAACATGGACAAGAGATGGAAAATACTTTGAAATAATTTGAAATCCAAAGGCTTAGCTATTCTATCACATCCTCGTCCAAAGGAAAGCTCATTGTAAGACAAAGACGTGGTAATGAGACTCTTAATACAAGAAGGAAAAAAAAATGGGGGACTCTATTGCTTAAGATGTTCTCCGTTCTCTTATATCATTTCTGCTAAAAAGGGACAAATACCTCATTGTTGCCATTACCCATTTATATAAAATGATGAAATGATTCAGCAATCCCAAGGACCTATTGCCTAGACTAGCAAGGAACAGGGCAGGGAGAGACTCAGCCTGAGAAGGTGTTTTCTCGATTGTCTCTCCAGTCTTTCAGTTTTGCTGGAATTTAAGAGTATCAGTGTGTGGTATTTTTTAAAAAATTGCTTTTGAGCTTCGGCTATCAGTAGCTGGGGTACTGTGTATCAGAGCTGTATCTATGGAGAATGAGTTAGGGAATATTTCAACAACAGCTTGGAAGCTGCCGTTGTGACTAGTAGAGCTGTATTTCCTCCTGGCTTCGGATTGCATCA
>NW_010582018.1:131126-163788 GCF_000705375.1 Tinamus guttatus
CTTTGCTTAGAAGCAGAAAGATTTCCGTTACTAAAAATAATAATCTAAGATAGAAAGTTCAATTCCTAGTTATGAATGGGTGGGCACGTTTGAAGAATGTAATCTCCGTAACTTTAAATCAGTCCTTTTAGAGAACCTGAATGAATAATGTGGGGAACAGAATCAAATATTTTTTGGCCCTTATTTATATTTTTTGAGGCCTTTGCAATTCTCAGTGCCAGCTGGGTTTACACTCAGGAAAAGTACTACATGGACATGCTTTTATCTAGCACAGAGGCTGCTACTCTGCCAAGTAGCAAACACTGCCAGGATATGAAGGTCCCACAGGAGAGCGTTTAAGGACCTTTTGCAAGAAAAAAGGGGGTAAACTAATATATGCTTTGTCTTATTTTCTAATATTGTATTTATCATCTCCTAAAAGAGGAATGCTTTAAGGTTGTGATTTTTTGTTTTGAATGGTTTGCAGTCTCAAAACTCAGTGTTTTGTACACTTACTGCACCAAATTAAAATTTGGCAAAAACCTGTTGAAGCCAAAGCAGACATTCTGGAGTGCTAGCTTAGCAACAGAAGTTCACAGTATTGAGTTCTGAGTTAAACACGGCGTGAAGATCATCTCTTACAAACATTTAAAAAGCAAGAGGGGAAAAAAAAAAGAGTTTTCGATTGATACTACTTCTAAAACTATGTCTCAGAGGCTTGGTGCTGCCACCAAGAATGAGAGGTAATACAAGAGTAGGATTCAAGATGATCATATTCCTATATGCAGCTTTAAAACTCTGTACTATTTATACAAGTGGTGATAGTTAGAAGTGTCATAAGGTGTGCTAGATCACTGTCAGATTTTATCGTGTTTTGCTTTCCTAGTGACAACCTGAACCACTGCTAAAATAACTGGACATGATGGTGATATTAACTGCATGATGCATATTATTGATTTATTCTTTGTTTTGCACCATTACCCCTTTACCAATGAGTTCTCTGCATTTTTCTCACATACTTAGTCAAGCACCAAATTATGAAGCAAGAACAGGCTCCTATAATAGCCCCTAATGGAACCTTACATAAGCAATTATTGCTGCCACCTCTTATTTGTTGCTTCCAGCCATTGAGGTTTCTGCAGTACTGGATTGTCCTCAGAACAATTATGAAGTAGGTGAGACTTGGACAGTCTAATTTTTACCCTTGAAATTAGTTTGCTTCATATTTGGTTACTCAAGTGCTGAAATAGGTTTGCAAAATTGTTTCTTGGTAGCATTTGTGCATTGTAGCTACAATGAAGTTGATTTTCTGTTAGATCAGGAGTGGCATCTAGACCATTTTGTCACTCCTCCTGAGATCTGCAAGTGGTGTGTTAATTGGAAATGTTAACTATAGGTATATCGTCAAAATTGCTATCTCTTATAAACTGATGACAGCAGTGGCAACTGTGGTAGAGTTTATTTCATGAAAAAAAAATATGAGACAGGGTAGTGGATTGTGATAACAAGTTTTCAGGCTTTGCTTTACAATAGTAAGTGATCCTGTAAGTCAGGAAGAGTGCAATTTCCCAAGCCTTTTGTTTCAGACTCTAAGAAATTAAATTGTTGAATTCAAAAGGTGTATGTAAATATATATTCCGCTTCTGTGTTAAACGGTTGGATTCTTCTATAGACCACTATTAGAAAAATATGGAGCAGAAGGAACCTTTGCAATGCCACCATCTGTGTCACCAAAGTTAGGTTCTCTAGGCAATCCATTGCATTGGGGTATTAAATAATGATTTCTTATTGTAAAGGGTGCTCACCATAGTTGGTGTGGTAGGAAAAACAGATATCTCTTTCTCATGGCCTATAAAGCAGCAAACGTTGTGCTGTCTTCACTGGCATAACTGTCTGCTTCCAACCATGGAAAAAATGTGGAATAATTTCAGGGGGATTTGCTGTTGTGTTATGTGATAAGCAGTGTGTCATAAATAAAAATGTAGACAATGAATCTTGGTAGGTGAGGTAGAGATGTGGAGAAAGATGTGTAAAATAGAGAAATATGACTTTGAAATGGACTGATTAATACTGCATATAGGCATATATATAAATGATGCCACTTACTGTTAAATATAATACTAGGCCAAATGGTTTATTTATAGTAGTTGTTTCAGGTGAGAGAGTGTATGTATTTTCAGTTGCAAAGCACCTTTTGAAATCCATGCATTGTTTTTCTGACTTCACCATCAAACATCAAGAAGAGGCTAATACTCTTTTTGGTCAATAAATTACTATTTCCATCTTTACTTTTCTAGCTTGTTTTGTTTTACCGTTGAAAGATTAACTCTGATTTTTCTGTAACAGGCACATAGTTGTCTGTGGTCACATAACACTGGAAAGTGTGTCCAACTTCCTGAAGGACTTCCTGCACAAGGATAGGGATGATGTCAACGTAGAAATCGTATTTCTGCATAAGTAAGTAATCTTTCAAGAATTGTTTTTTTTTGCCTGTTACTAAAATCCTTAGAATGAAACTTGAACAGCCATTAGATTAATGTATTACTTTTGTTAACAAGCTGGTATTTATTTGAAAAACAAATTGTTTTCTATGATTGTTTTACAAATCAATGGCCATTATTGCTGTAAGTCATTGCTGTTTGTTGCTAGTTCTTACCTGTGATTCAGCATCAGATTGGCATGTCTGTAAGAGAAGCCGTTAGAAAGTAGCTATGTGACAGAGATGCAGTATGAAGGATCTTTTCTGATCTGGAAGAGCCACGCTGCTCTGGAAGAGAAGTGCTGCAAGCAGTGCTGGGTCATTATGGGGTGGTTCTGGGATACTGGCCTATTTTAGTCATTTGGCATTGGTTTTGTTGTTTCGTGCAACCAGTTGTTTGTAGGTGGTAAGTGTGTGCAGGGGATGATTGAGCGCACAGGATGTAGTTTTCTGCGGAGAATGCCATGCGAGGATGTTATTTTCAAATGTTTACACATTTTTTTCTGGACTCATATCTGTGTGATGGTAACAAATGATGCATGTGCACAACAGCATGATTAAGTGGGCTATAGGTAGAAGTAAGGAAGCGAAAGCAGTATAATATTTGCTTTTTGAGTACTGCATGGTGTTTCCGCAACATAGGAGAAGCATCAGCAGAAATCTGAATACCTTAAATACATAAATGGATCATAAATAGGATGGTTGATTGGAAACTGACTTCTTTGCTCTTTTTTTGTTTTCTTCCTCTGACGAATTCAGTATCTCCCCTAACCTTGAGCTGGAAGCTCTTTTTAAACGACACTTCACTCAGGTGGAATTTTATCAGGGTTCAGTCCTTAATCCCCATGACCTGGCAAGAGTAAAGGTAATAGCTTTATTGTCTTCTGCTAACTGTCTGTCTTAAAATACTCATTGTATTTGGGGGGGAGGGGGAAGCATGGACTAATAAAGTATGTTACTTATATGTTGTTGTCCTTACAAGACTTGTATTCTTTGTATTTTACTTTCAAAACTACTGTAACATTACGACCCAGAATACATTATTTGCCACTCTACTGAAGTCTTTATGAATTTTTCAGTGAGGTTAATTCAAGAGTCTACCTAACATTAATGTTTGATATGATAGAACATTGTCCTGCTCTACTTGCTTGAAATGCTGTTTTCTTACCTTCATGAGAGTGATTAGAAGATGTATTTTTTTCTCCTGTCATACCGTTTTCCTCTTGTCTAGAATTCTGAAAAAGAGAAAAACCCAATTTGAAATATTTGGCAGCTAAAATGAGGTGCTTTTATTGCCTAAAATCTACTATGGTAAATTATTTGTACTCCTCAAAAGCATGAAATTAAAGGAGATAAAAGAAGAAGAGATGGCAAGCTACTATATATGCAGAATTAGCTCAGGCCTCCTTCCCCGCTGCCTTTTAGTGAAGCATGAGCTAGCCACTTAAGCGAGGGAAATTTTTAGTTAGATTTTTTTGTTAGATTTTTTTTGTTAGCACTTCCTGGAGTAGAAATCCTGTCATCTACCCCTTTCTGGCTGCACAAGTTGCTTAACCTTTTTTAGCACAGCATCCCCGCTTTCAGTTCTGCAGAACAAAAGGTTCTCATTATGACCATAAAATTGCATGTTGGTATTTTGTGTTCTTCTCTCCATCCTTCTTTGTGTTGGTATTTGGCCACATGCACTAAAAAGTGCTTTTGTCATCTGCTTTGAGCTTGCTAGGTCTAAGGATTGTGCACTGGAAGTCTGTAAACAGATTAGCTGTCCTCATGCTTTCTAAAAACTGGTGGTCAGATTCTAAACCATCAGGACAACCATTTCTTTTACCGTCTAGTCTGTTAGTACTTAAATTCACAAATAAAACTGCAGGACTTGTGGAGGCATGTACTGAGATAACTGCAACTTCCTAGTGATTCAGAGGTCTAAATTTCAGTATCTAATTATAAAAGTCATGGTCGTTAACCCTTTCATGCCTTAGCTTCTATAAAGCAGTTAATGACTGAACTACCAACCTGGTGTGAGCAACATGTAAGAAATTCTTATGGCTATATGAGAACTTTTATCATTACCCATATTACCTACAAGGTCTTATAATATTACTGCTCAGCAGTATTGCAAACTGACGATCACATTCATGATGGAAGTATTGCATTCCCTTATATATTCCTGATGAAAGAAGATATGGACATAAAGATTGCTATTTATGTTTGCATTTTCTTTGGTGTCTCAGATAGAGTCAGCAGATGCGTGCCTAATCCTTGCCAATAAATACTGCGCTGACCCAGATGCTGAAGATGCCTCCAACATTATGAGGTAAGTCATTAGTTTTGAGTAGGTTTTGTGTTCTTAATTCAGATTTAACTAGCTTCTGGTGTCTAGATAAGCTGTAGCTGCAGCTTTATATTTGCTGACCTGTGGCACTTGATTATTGCCATGATTCTGAGGAAGGAGAGTTGTTAGAAGTGTCTCAGAAGTTCTGGGATGAGGATTCCTTGAATTCCTGGCTAGTTTTTTTTTTTTTTTATGTAACTGCTTTAGAAAAAGTGTCAGAAGAGGAAATGATGAAATCAGGAAGGAGTGGTCCAAAAATGAACTTTGAAAATAATGTATTTCAGTTTGGGCCTAGTATACAGGCTTTCTTTCCCATTTGCAGTATCCTTCCTTCAACCAAAATATCAATTATTCTTCCAAGAAATTGTACTTTACTAGTATTAACTACAAGAATCTACGCATTCCTCTCTGGTAAACTAGAGATTTCCTTTCACTTTTTTTTTTTTTTCAGAAACAGATTTTAGAGCTCCATTTACATTGAGTAGGATAATACCTTCTAAAAATTAATTACTTCGAAGGAGGCATGAGCCTTTCCTGTTTCTTTGTTAGAACAACTGACAGCCCAAGTTAACAACACAAGAACACTGAGAGCAGAATCCTGCTGCATTTATTTGCCATGTAACTAGTGTTGACTTCCTATCCTCTAAGTCCACAGATAGGCACCATCTTTTGGATCTTGGTTGCTCACTGTGTTACTTTAGTCAATAATTCATTTTTAAGACATCAGGAAAAGGACAATATAGCCATGTGAAACACAGGCTTTGGTACTCTCAATCATTCTGTCAGCCCTAGAGTTGAAATATGCATAACTGGGCACGATCCCAATAGAAAGTAGGGCAAAAGAAGTGCAGCTTTGTTGCAGCAACAGTTTTGTGTTGGGCTGCTTTTAATGATGGAACTGAAGGTCCCTTAATCACCTCATACCTTGCAGCTCTTCAGTAACTCTGCTCCTGCAAATAATTTATCTGCTTATGGGACAGTAAGGCAGATGCTCCTTATCTGCATGTGTGTCATGATGTAAAGATCCTTTGGTTTCCCTAGCTCCATCCTCCTCCTTTGCACTGACAACTAAAAATTGTTTATATTAATTAGGCACATAACATATTAGGGAGCACATGATCTTTTTGTTCTTTTTGTCCTTACTTTCTCCAAAGAAGGGAGAATAAAGGGTAATTTGGTAGATGACAGGTAGAATAGAGTTACAGAGAAGCTGAACTGTTCTGTTTTTTGTGTTCTGTTCATACAACCTTAGTTTTAATGAGATCAGTCTGGCCTTTTGAAAATTTAAATATCAAGGATCTGTTAAAAATTCACTAACACTCTATTGGCCAAGTGTTGTGAACTAATTTTATTGGCCTGTCAAATTCACCTGTTTGCTTTTTATGAATTGAAGGTACAAGCAAAATAAAAAAGTAAAATCTCTTCTCTGAAAAGAGCTCTGGTGGCCTGTGGAAAGTGCAGGGTTTAAACATGTCTAATTCATTTTTCAAACACACTTTTGAGATTCAATGCAAGAAAGCTTATTTTGGCTTTAATTGCTTAAATACATTTAAAAATGTTCAAGTTACAGGTTATTGTGTTTTTTTATAGATTCAATATGTTTAATATAAGTGTGTGTTTAAATATGAATTCACATTCAAATTAATTTCATTAAACAAAATAAAATATTTAATTGAATAATTCAGTAAGTAATGGGGAATTACTAGTGAGAGAAGCTCTGTCTTTTCTCTTTCCAAAACATAGCAAATTAGTGCATAAAGCTTTCTGTATCAGTTTGATGACCTTACCTTTGGTATTCTTGGAAGCCCAAGACAGGCCAGCAGCCTACAAGATACTTTCTTAGGTAAACACTGCAAGCAGTTGTGACAGTCTGATCAGTCTTACTTGCTTAATGGAATGAATGGGGTATCTGAAAAGAGCTTGAGAGGAGTTTGTGGAGAGAGGATTCAGCCTGGTTTTTTAACTAAGTAATTCCTGAAGTTTGATGTTATCTAGTGAAACTTAATTTGACTGGATGTAAAATTTGCATTTGTCTGTCTTTAGTTGTTAAGTTCCACAGCCAGATGAATAAAAGACTACTTGACAATACAGCGAAGTAGAGATACTGTGGTAAAATATCCAGATATTGCACTAGCTAATATATTGTCTTTATTTTTTTTCTTTTATTTCTAGAGTAATTTCCATAAAGAACTACCATCCGAAGATAAGAATTATCACTCAGATGTTGCAGTATCACAATAAGGTAATGTTAAGACTGACAGGATCCTCTCCCCAGTCCTTTTTCCTCTATTGCATTCACTGATGCCCATTTTTTTCTAGATCCCCTGATTTGGAAGCGTTATTTTTTTTTCCAAACAGAAACATGCTTATAAGTCCTGTCATGTAATCCAGTTATAAGTTAATTCAGTTAGGTTATATATGCAAGGGAGCTTATCAAAATCTTGTGGTGTTTATTAAACATCTAGGATTTAATTATCAAAGCTGCAGATTGTCCAAAGTTCCCATTGCTTCCAGATGAGCTTTTAACCACTCAACTACTGTAGATTTTGCCCAACTAAGTTGATTAGAACTATCCAAAATGAATTTGTGGTGTCTTAAGCAAGTCATCTGAAGTTGTTTTTTATGTGGATACTTGAGAAAATATTTAGTTATGGTTTATTGGTAATTGACTGAAATGGATGAAAATGTAGACCTGAAATTACTAGGTAATAAGTATAGGGAATAGTGCAAATTTGTGGCTGTTAAATTTGAGGCCATTAAACCCAATCCTTTGGAGGAGGAAGTCCATAAACTCTTGATTAACAGGACTCAGAAGGATATATAAAGCATATGCAATCTATTTCTTGTATTGCTTCTAAAAGTATCAAATACTGCCCAGTGTTAGAGAAGGGGTTGGCTGGGTAGACCTTCATTACACGAGGTATAATCTAGCTTCAGAAGCTTTAACTTCTTGTTCCTGTAACCTCAGCTTAGACGAGCAATTACCATTGCTTGTGATGTCCTCTTCCTGTGCGGAGTGTGGAATGGAGTAGCTTAGATTTTTACAGAATAAAAGCAAAGCGTTGCTGGTTAATGGTATCTGAGGAAAAGTTGTTTTAAATATGGCATTCTTTATTTCTAATGAAATTTGTTTTCAAGACACAATGTTTTTCAGAGAGTTGAACAGTGATGCTAACCTGCAAAGACAAACAAGAGCATGGAGACTGTTAGCTTATGTGTGTGTATTTGTATGAGAAAGAGTAAAGAAGCCAAAAGAGTTATATTAATAACTGAAAAATATTAATACCTAAAGAACTGAACAATGTATACACTGGAAGACTGCTTTGATCAGATATTTTTCTTTTTGCAGTCCTTATAGCACTTTGAAAAAAGAGTTTAGATTTTCAATAAGCCCAGTTCTTTTCCTTCAGGGAAGAAGGAATTAAAAAAAAAAAAAAGAAAAAGAAAAAGATGTTATATGCCTTAATATGTGACAGTGTCTCATATAGGCTGCAACTTCACATGAATTGTAATCTATTAGATATCTATGCATTTTGCATGTACCTTACCTGACAGAGAGTAGCTTGACCTGTTACTCCCTGTTACTATGTAAAGGAATACGTGAAAAGAAAAATAACGTTATAACGTTCTGTAGTTCATTCAGAGGTGATGATGGGCTGAGTGTCACAGTCATCACTATGCACCTGGAATATGGCATGAGAAATGTGAGATTTTATCCAAAATAGGTAAAATTGCAACAGTTTTCAACATAGAATTTTATTCTTAAATATTTGGAGCGCTTTTGCCTATTCAGAAAAAAAATTAAGCAAGTAACAAAGAAAAGCATTTATTGCTCTTCCTTGAATACTATATATTGTATCCATAAAAGTATCTGTGAGTCTTCACTTTTTTTTTTGTTTGTTTAATTTTGTTTTGTTTTCAGGCCCATCTGCTAAATATTCCAAGCTGGAATTGGAAAGAAGGGGATGATGCAATTTGTCTTGCTGAGCTCAAGCTGGGTTTCATAGCTCAGAGCTGCCTGGCACCGGGCCTTTCAACAATGTTAGCCAACCTCTTCTCGATGAGGTCATTCATAAAGGTAATGTCTTGTCTCATTAGAGAGTATTAGTACACAATTCACTTTGTCAGAGGGTTGAGTAGAAAGCATGGCTCAAATGTGAAACAGATAGGAACACATTAACAGCTTTCATAAGACGAAAAAAAAATGCAACGCACTCTTGCACACAAAAGTTCTCTGCTATAAATCGGGCAGTGAGCCAGGTTCTGTGAAAACTATGTTGTTATTTATTTGGCAAGTGCTTGACCGTTAAAGGGTTGTTCAAAGCACCATCAGTTTCCTGGGAGATTTTTCTGGTGCTTTATGTTTTGTTTTGGACAAAATACATGTTTATCAATCAGGAAAGCCCTGCTGTTAAAACAAAGATACAATTTTTATATATCCCATATGGCAACAAAGTGCCCAGAAAAAAAAAAGATCATTTTGCTCTTTTATATCAAGTGACTAGTGGACTTCAGACTGTGAGTAAATAAGGACCATGTGTTTGAACTGAAGACTCAACTTTCTACAACATCGTTCATGTATTTGTTTCTCCTCAGTCAAAGGCCTGTTTTGGGTTTGCAAGGCAAAGCTGTAAACCAGTTATTCCTAGATTTATATGGCAACTGTAATAATTCAGTGGACCAAGGCATTGACTGCAGCAGCCTGTGCTTCCTTTCTCATTGCTTTTTAAGGACACTGATTCCAACTAAAAAAAGGTTAGGTTTCCAATCTCATGAGAGTTATTAGGGGACAGAAAGCACTGGAATATGAGGTAGGCCATGGTTCGGTTGAAGTTCATCATGCAAGTGGGCAAAGAAAGCCTAATGTCATCAGGTGAGAAAGACAGGAATTTGTCTGTGGAGGTGTGCATTGCAACAGAGCAGTGAGTCTTTACTTCTCATGAAGTAAAAATAAAGTAAGTAAAATTTAACTGAGGGATCCTTTGGAGTCCCCAAAGATTTGGAGACCACAGACTCTTGTGTATCAGAAATATCCTTGGCTACCATATATAGTCAAAAAATGCCCGTTTTAAATGTGGAAACAAGACTGGACTTTTCATTTAATATTTGCTGTTAGACTGCATCTTTATTCATGTTATGAAAAGAAAAATAAAATTTATTTTAATAAAGACAAACTTGGGAACTGCCTATGATTCGTCAGCATATGCTTGCTTTGATGCTAATCCTCTCTACTTATATCCCAAAGGAAAACTGTATTTCTAGTGATCTGCATTCTTTCAGAAGGTCATTTTGGTTTCCCTCTTCTTACCTAATATGGTAATGTGACATTTCAGGGGTCTTAGACATTTGAAACAGTCACACTAATGTATCCAGATAATTGAAGCAACCTTTTCTATGAACCCGCTCTTGACCTCAGAATAGATGTGAAACTTCTGCTTCTGTCCTTCCAGAATCAGAAGCAATCATTTTTCTCTCAGGAAGATGCACATGTATTAGATTTTAATTCAAGTTATTTTAATATTGAATGTAAAATTGCAGTAAGAAATTTGAGAAATTCAAAAGTGATAAAATGGACAGATGTAGGATTTGGAGGGCACTGTATCAGACACACACCTGTTTATGGCCTGGAACTTGTAGTTAGCATGACTGGAAAAACAAAAAGGGAGCATCTTTCCAGAAAATGTAGCTCAAGATTCTGAATACTTTTTTTTTTTTTTTTTTGCCTGTTTTGTCCATTTTCACTTCTATGTTTTCTGTATTTCTATTTTATAAAGTTAATCTAGTATTTTTATTAAAGTGAAGAATTGGACTGACTTACTGATTGATGAACGATTTTAAACTGTAGCTTTGCAAGAACTGTAGCTTTATTAGCAGTAGATTTTCTTCACTAAGGTGGAAAGCATCCTGATCTGTTGAATCCAAAAGTGCTTGAAATATTCTGTTGTTTATTGAATTCATCTGTGTATTTCTATCTGTATAGAAAAAAAAAATTAGCAGTAGATTTAGAGAAAGATATGTGATCATATACATATACATGATATTTTTCAGAATAAGGCAAGCATACACTATAACTTGTATAACCTCAAATGTCATCTTCAGATGTGACTGAAAAGTATAGTCAGACACTACATTGGGAAAATACAAGACTGCTAGTATAAGTCAAAAAAGATATCTGCTATTTTACCAAGGAAGGATTGTCCAGATGAATAGAATGGATGTCATCATTACCAAGGAACTGATAATTCTCTGTAAAATCTAGAGCAAAATACAAGAATTGAGGCTTATTTCTTGCATCAAAATCCATCTGCTCTGGTGGCAGAAAGAGGTTCGTTTCTTTAACTGATGTCCTTTCTCCAAGTTAGAATCTCACTCTAGAAACTTTTTGAAAGAGGAAGCTATTAATAAGATATTAAGTGGAGATTGTGAACCAACAATGTATTTAGCAGGAGAGCAGCTGTGACAGTGCTTCATTGATTGGAGTTGTTAAGGAGGACTCTGTTGAAAAGAAGTATGTGCTCTTGCTAAGAGATATTACAGTTCTTTTCATTGCACCACAGAATTTAAATACTGTCAGACTTCCATAGATTCCTTAGGCAAACATTGTTGGTGAAGTCTTATAGAACTTATATACATCTTATATACGTTAGAAGATTGTCAGGAAAATTTATGAAACTGTTTTTGTTAATTTAAAAAAAGTTTGAAATAAGTGTTTGTTCCTCCTCTTTCCTAAAGTGATTAGAAAGTCATTCAGTGTGCCATAAATGTTTCATAAGTCAAATGAACATTACTAATGGTGACATTGCACAGATTTAAGTCATTATTTGTTACATTACATCAAAATGATTTGTGTAAATTCTCTATCTGATATTAAAGGTAAAACAAACTAAGATACCTCAAGTATTATATTTTGTGT
This sequence comes from Tinamus guttatus, assembly GCF_000705375.1. The sequence goes on from NW_010582018.1 coordinate 142,830, forward strand.
GTATTATATTCCTTTTGGTTTTAGAAATGTAATCTCACATGGAATCTTTTATGTTTCTTTTGCACCAAGCTGAACAAAAAGAAAATCAGCTCAAAAAGGTTATGTAACTTAAAATTGTAAGACCACAAAAAGTGTGGAAAAGATTGTGCAATGCAATGATGTGTTAGGGAAAAAGTCTCCTCACCTTAAACGTATTTTAATGGTCTATTGTTTTTGTAGCACAGAATGTTGTTGATGTTATGTTAATAAAGGTACTGGGACTCTTTATTGCTTGCATAGTCTCAGCACAAGATTGAAATGCTACATTGTAGTGCATTTTTTGTATTGTTTGGATTTGCAAATGTATACCAGAAGTCTACCCATATGAAAAATACTGCAAAGTAAATAAAAGGTAGATGTAGCCAAATTTGCCCCTGTGTACAACCATATAGACTTAGTATTGTTCAAAAAAAAAAACAAAAAAAACACAGAATGTGGTCCTTGAGTGTAACACAATTTCACAAGGCAACTTAGTTTTGTATCTGCAGTCTTGGTAAATCAGTAGGCATCATTCCAGAGCTTAAAAATGACCCAGAGCAGTCTCAGTTCTTTAAGCTACTTTGAGAGTAGGAATGTCGTGCATGCTCTTTTGGCAGCCCTTGCTCAAAACACATAGTTAATGCCAATGTCTTCCACTGAATTGCTTCCTAGCCCAGACTGAGGGGCATAATAAAGGCACACAGGTTTGCACCAGTCAGGTGTTTACATACAGGACACACCACATAACTTTCTAAAGGAGGCAACATTGACCTGTTCTGACACTTAAGAATAGTTTTTTTCAAAAGGAAGAAGAACTTGAAAATGTGGGAAAAAAAATGGTAGCATTTCAATTTATGGTGAGGTCTGTTAAGACACAGCATAATAAACAGAATACCTGATATTAACAAATTTCCTACTGTGCCAGTTTCACTCCACAGGCCTGAGACCAAGAACTAATATAGCTGGTTTCCAAAGATAATGCATTCTGTGAAAGGTTCTGCATACATTTAATCCTCCTAATCGCAGAATCTAGCAATTAAAAACTGTTGTGGTTGAAAGCCATACACTAATTATTATTAAAAAAAATATAAATTATTATAAAAAAGACCTACTACAAGACTGTATGTTAGCATATACCATGAAAAAGCACATCTCAGCTCAGAAATTAACATTTGAGGTTTCTTAATATATTTTGTGTTTTATAACATATTCATTTTATATCTATTTTGGAAATACTCTCACTTACAGAAAAAACTCTGGAAATAGTTGGCTCAGATTGTAGAATTTTTATACTACTAAGCATACTTGTTAGCCTTGATTTAAGGAATCAATGCCATTGAGTAAAAAGATAGTTGATAATTTATAATATTTAAGGAAATTCAATTATAAGGTTCAATTATAAAACTAAGAAGCCTTATATTTATTATGAATGTATGAATGCTTTGAGCCAGTTACTTATCCGTCAGATTTCGATATCCATGTCTAAAGGTATAATAAAACTAGAAACCCACACAATTTGATAGACTGAAAGGATGTTAGGAAGAAATGTTTAAAATACATTGCACTACTTTTTTTTTTTTTTTTTCCCCCCAACTACCAATCAAGGATATTGTTAAAGTGGAATGGATCACTGATATTTCCCAGTGTAGTTGGACTGATTTTATTTTGCTTTCTCTTCAGTATGTAGAACAAAGAATTAGTCCACTTGAGTAAAGCTTATTCATCTTCATAACCTAACTACAGTATTGAAGTTCTTTTCTGGAGTTAAAATAATTGGAATTCACTCACTAATTTACTGTTTTTCTCTTGTGACCTTTTTATTCAGTTTATAAATTTCAGTTTATAAAAGGAAATGTATTTCAAAACATCAGTTGCATGATCATCTTCAAAACATCTGAAATTATTCTCAATGTCATTACTGCTTAAACACTCTCCTTGGATGGTGTTGAGCTGAGCTCTATGAGCAATGCTAGAGAACAGACATTACAAATGCTTTTGTTGTCCTCTAAAGGAGTCTTAATTGTGTCACTTCCTTAATAATTATAAAGACATTCCGCTGTCCTCTCTGTGTTTTCCTCATTAAATGCAAAATGCAATATAATATTCCAAGTCACAGTCTTAGTTCTCTGTCTTAATAGTGCATTTTAGACCTTCGCAGCAGAGATGATACAGCATCCTCATGTTCAGATATACTCAATCTCTTTCCTGTAGCTACTTTCATCATTGCATTCAGAATTGAATGCTGTGCATAAAATTGATCAGCTGAGGCTGTGTAGCTGCTGATAATTACATTGCCAAGGGTTGGACTGGTTGTATTGAGGATTTAAGGGATTTCTGGACAAAATTAATGTTTGTGCTGGTGAGATGTACATCATTTTTTCATCTCTCTGTCACCATTTATCACTGGTGAATGATTGTATTATGTAAATATATTTGTTGATATCTGTATTGTATCTATATACAGATAAAAAAGAGGATAGGAGCATTACCATTTGAAAAAAAGATACAGATTAAAATTAAATTTCTTTTCTTGGAGGTGTACTCTGTAGTTTTCTGACTCTTCTTCGTATAGATTATTGAATGGGTAATTTGCTTCATGGGCAACCAGGAGACCAGAGTTATAGTATAAAATAACCAGGATTAGATAGTCTTGTCCTTATGGTACTAGAGGAGAACTTGGGAGATCTAAGTTCAAATCATGTGGGGGCGTGACATATTCTCTGTGATGCATTATCATTTTTTCCTGTTCTCATGTAGATATTTTTTGTGCTTAAGTTTAGATACCTATAAGCATTAGGATTTAACAGCTATGTTTCTGAAGTATACTTCTTTAAAAATCTGGAAAAGGTTTGATTTGGAAAAAGAAAGATTCAAAATCTTTTTCTTCAGTAACACTAGATACTCTGCTAGCAAAGACTCTAAGGAAATATTTGCCTGCTTCACTATTCACCAATGATTTTGCTACTGAGAAAGCATTTTCCAGTGGATCTCTGAGATTCTTGATCTCAGGGATAAGACAAGGTTTTATCTAAATTCCTTCTCAAACTTGCAATCGTCCACAGAGATAACTATGAACAGGAGATAAAGCCTTGCGTCAGTTTTTGATATGAGAAAGAAATTAACATATTTGGCTTTCTGGAGCCCTTAATATTTAATAGAGGATTGTATGTTTTCCTTTTCTAGCAGGCTAAGTTTTCTTGCAGGAAGCTTCACTCTGAAACAAAATCTGTTCTCTTTGTCTCAGCTCTATTAACCCATATTATACAAAGGTAGAAAATAGAAGTATCCAGATTTTGCTCTCAGGTGAGCTAGAATAAGATAGATATTAATTTCAATAATGAAATAATTTTGATAGTTTTAGTAATTGAAGTTTATGATATGTGCTAGTAACCCAGATTAGTCGCATGTTGAACCAAAGTCACCACAAACTCAGTTCTGTTAGTTTCTGTAGAGTTTGCCTGATGTTCAACAACTAATGATATTCCTCATTGTTTTCAGCCCACTGACATATGAGGCACCTATTTTTTAGCTGTACGTGGGACCATTTTGTATCTCTACATTAACAGTTCAGTTCTGACAACTCACTGTTAAAGTCTAGAGAAGCATGGGTAAGAAATAATTAGTAATAGATAACGATCAGTAAGTCTGGAGAGGGACTGGATGACTGGATGATGCTCTTTCTTTTCCTAGTAACTGCAATTGTTTAAATTCATCACTCAAAATTTCATGTTATCCTAAGATCTAACATTCTGATCACTTCAGGAAGGTGAATTCAACAGTAACCAATATTTAAGAAGTTGCAGTGTTTTTTGAATCAGTCTGGTTTTGCTAGTACTTGCTTAGGTCCTTGACTGAGAGTGAGCACCATAGTATGGCTTTGACCTGCAATTGCTCCAAATCAAAAACAGAGACTTAAAGGAAAGAAAACATGGGAGCAAGCAGAAAGGCGAAACAAGTAGAAAAGCAGAATACAGCCTTATATGATTTTCTTTATGCTTTTTTCTTCTTCTTCTTGTGTATTTTTTTCCAACTCCAGGTGGTGTTCCTCTAAGAAAAAGCCACAAAATAAAGCACAAGTCACAAACATGTCATTGCCGATTTTTATCCTGCCTGCATTGTATCTATTTTGTGTATGCAAAGTGCTGTTGATCAGCATCATTTGCAAGCTTCACATAAATAAAAGGTTTGCAAAAAATCCCAAAAAATGTGATATGCCTACTCTGTGTATGGTGATGAGTAACACAATGGATTTCCATTTTAGCATCCCACATGGTCTACAAATGATGAAACTATAGGAAGAAATTTCTCTTGTCTGCAGTCTGCCTGTCAGGAAACATATGATTTGGATCATCTCCATATTGAAATTCATAGTTGCAATTGATTGTTTACTTTTCCAGAACTGAAGTAACTGGTTACCTGGTAGCCCATCAACAGGAAGGGAAAAGGGAAAAAATAGATTTGCTGTAACTGATATTTCACTGGGTTCTTAGCAAGTCAGTAAATTGTTCTGTTGTTCTTAACCTCCCCCACTCCCCCAAAAAACATACTTTTTAAAAAGTGCCTTTTGCATGATTTAACATGAGGATAAGTCTGGTAAATCCCAAATCAGTACTGAGCCTGTAATCAAAGTGTAAATTTTTATAAAATACTAATACCAATTTAGATTTGTTCTTTTAAATCCTGGAACATGGTTTGTGTGAGAGAGAGAAGTTTGTCACACCAATAAATAATTCATTTGTATTAAATATTAAATTGTTATGTCAGAAAACACTATGGTGCCTTTCTGCATTGTTTTGTTTGGACAGTGATCCCAACGCTTGACAGAATCAGCAGAGAAGCTTCCAGTGGTTTAATCATGCTGTAGATCAGGTTGTTATAGGGCAGAGTGCTTCCAAGTTGTGAAAGGTTAACAAGCTCAGCATTATCATGGCCACATCATTTCAATTAAAGCCATGTGTGGACATGTTACAAGAACATTTCCTCAAGCTAGATGTTTAGCACAGCTGCGACTGTTATTTATACTGCTAGGACACTGCACTCTTAACGCATGCTCCTGCAACCACAGAGCTTGTCCATAATTCCCTTTCTGAAGTCCTTCACGGGGACTGTTGCTTTACTTGCTAGTAATGAATAATGTAATCCTGGCTTTGCTCACTGAGCTGCATATCTATGATACCACTCTATCTCTGAGGGGTTTTTTTTGTAACAGCTATTCATAAATTCAGTTATCCATAAAAAGAAAAATAAATGGGATTAATATCCAGAAAAAAAAAAGTCAAAATAACATTTATATAGTCATAAGTTTGTTTTTCAAGTTAAGAGGTAGAAAACCAGTTGGTTGATACGTTAGAAATATATACAGTGTATTGTAGGTCATAGTCCTGAACTGACTGGCGTTTGGAATTTGTGATATAATTTTTCCCCTTTTAAATGTTTATCCTATTTGCGTCTCTGTAGAGACTGGCATGGAGGCATTTTATGCAAAAGCTGCTTCTTTTAATGCTGTTCAAAACCAGATGTAGTTTGACACAACAGACAGAGATAAATTGTTGCTTGCTCAAAGATACTTCTTCTTATGATTAATTGCCCAATGACTGAAAAATTGTTTTCTACACTTTTAACCAAGTTGCTCACCTTCCAAGTATTAATTTCTTTTCTTGGATACCAATAGCGATATTGTAATATGGAGTATGTATTCATAACAAGAAACAGACTCCTCATAATATACTGTAATGCATTTACTGTAAAGAATATGCAAGCCAGTATGTCTTGCTGTCTTAAGAAGTTTCATAAAATAGATATTTGACATAGTGGGTGCTAATATAACTGTACAATATTTTAAAGCAGTGAAAAGTCATTTATCTTATTGGACAGATTTATTTGATAAGTATTTCTGAAATGCTGAGAGTTCAGCATGTTTTGGACAGAAAATCTGGCTCATATTTAGCTAGGTTCAATTAGACTGGCTCAGGGACTTTAGACAAGCTAGACTGGCAGTGTAGATTAAAGCGCTTTAGCCTCATCTGCTGTAATTTACACCAAGGACAGATAGTTCTTTCGTCACATTGTTGGCCCTGAGGTCAGCTCTATTTATTGTAGAATCAGCATTATCATCTCTACATGGTGTAGACTGAGCTTTGGGAAAAGGTGGAGACATCAAAAAAAGAAAAAATCTGAAATGTTTAAAATGGATAGTTATCTAAATCCATCACAGATTGAGCACTATTTGGTACTTTAACCTTTGAAGTACCTTTATAAATCTCTGCCAATAGCTTTCTAAATAGAATATCTTATCGTCCATAATGTAGCTTTTCACTGGTTACTCTCTTGCCCTTTACATCTGAACTCATTATCTTTTCACTTTCTGCTCAGTAAAATGAAGATCATAATGAGGCTACTTAAGTAGTGGAATAAGCTGTTCACTTATTTTTGTGGAAAAGATTAAAATACAGCTTTTAAGATATTAGGGTCTTTAACTCTTAGAGTAGTATTTCAAAAATTTTTTGCAAGTCTGATGTAATTAGCCTGTTTTTGGCTACTCTCATACTGTTTGTCATGCTTTTTCTGTTGCTGTGCATAATTCTTGCAAATATGAGGTTCTATTTCCCATTAACACAATACTCTAATAACGTCAAAGAGGTAATTTTATGTAAGAATGTCCCCTTGTGGTTGAAGTATTTATATTTAGTGTGAAATGATAAATTTGCATGGGAAATACATCAGGCTGCGCATTTGTGGTGGTCACCTCGGTTTGCCTAAGAAGGCCACATACCCATTCGCCCCGTTTAGCTTTGTGTTTACACTTTGTGTTGTAGATCTAATGCTGCGGATGGATCCTGAGAGGCTGAGCTCAGATACCTTAACATTTGGTGCCATTAGAGAGTGGCATTAGAGTGGCGGAGCTATAAGGCCTGTAGTTATGTCATGGGACCTGTAGATCCCAGGATAGCAGTCAGGAACTTGATGGGCTTGCCTCTCAGGTATCACTAGAAACTCTTATTTAGACAAATACACTGGGTTTTTGATGGTAGTTCAGTTGCACTGCTCTTTTCCTTGATATCTTCAAAAGTAATTCAGCAACAGAACTTTTCTACTGATGCTGTCCCAAAGCAGACACAGCCCTTGAAAAAATAATTTCAGTGAATCTCTTTCTGGCATTTCTATAATAGCTATATAGATGCTGAGAAAAACAGATTTGTAGAATTTCAGATACTTTTCAAATGCTGTCCAACTTTAAAGAAGGTGAAAACTATTGAGACATTTCTAGAGAGACTTGTGTAACAATGTAAGTTGACCATTTTAGTGGAGAATTTTCAGAAAGAGCAAACTGAGACATTTTATCCCCATGTTTTCCACAGCCTTATTTCACCTCATGCTGAATGTGCTTGCAAGAACTGAAGTACTTTAGTTTTACATAGGGCTATTTAATTTGCTCATTATATGGACTCTCTTTTTGCATTCCAAGAAAACCTGTAAAAATAAGCAATATTAATTGCCATAGTATCTGTCTACTAATTTATATTTGTTAAAAGTAGATTCATGTCTGAGTAGTTTATATATTTCCAAGAAACTTTTGATTTTACTCAGAATTCTGCATCTTGTGTTTCTTTCTCCTAGATCGAGGAGGATACGTGGCAGAAATACTATCTGGAAGGAGTTGCAAATGAAATGTATACAGAATATCTATCTAGTGCCTTTGTGGGTTTGTCCTTCCCTGCAGTTTGTGAGTAAGTAGATATATATATGCATATACATAAAAACACACACAATTATTTGCGTGCTCTCAAGTGAAATCAAAGGTTTCCATAAGAGACATTCTCACTCTGCTACAGTCCTAATATTGCTCTGCATCAGATGGGATCCAATAAAATAAACATTAGCGCAATCACTGCATGGAAGTTTTCCAAACATTTTAATGCCTGTTTTTAGAAGTGATTTGGAACTAAACGATAATAAATGAAAGCTTAAATGTTTTTGGTGTTGAACAAATTAATCAGCAATCTGTTTAAATTGAGTTATTTATTTGTAAGTGCTATCTCACTGTTTCTTCTAATGATTCTCATTCTTTGAATGGTATTTGGCAGTGTCACCGTCTTGGCTTATGTCCCATTTCAGGAAAATTATTCATTAATTGAAGCAGATGTAATGGAGTTATATTCTAAGTTGTGTGACAACCAGCATGCTATGCAAATGGTTGCAATACACTTTTAACAAATGAAACATATGTCAGAGAAAATATATCTGTTCTGTAATGAAAAAAGAATATTTGAAGCATATAGTGTATAGCCATAGCTGAGCAATAGTAGTTTTATTTCCAGAAATTCCTTATTTGTCCTAGAAGTATTCTGTGAAAGAGAGATTCATGTACACGGTGTTTCTAGGACAAATATCTTTGTCACAAATGTAGTTGGGACATTTTAGCACTATCAGATTTCCTCTTTTGTTGGTACTGTTCTCCATTACAGTAATACCAAGAAATTCTTACAGAGACTGTGGACCACTTTTCCTAGGGCCTGTTCAGAGTAGAGTCTGTTTCTTATTAGGCATCTGAAGAGAATGATTTCTAGCTAGATAACAAACTAAAACTTTAGGCTCCATTCTTAGAGCAGGAAATAAAGGAGGAAGTAAGATAGTATCTCTATGTAAACTAGAATGGCTTTGCTTTAACTCTTCTCACCTGTCCCCTTTCCTGATTTTTGTCATATAGTCTACATTATGGAATAAGAACAAGGGAAAAAACAACTGCTAGGCAAATGTTAGTAATTAGAAAATCTGACTTTTTCTGGGATGTATCTAGCCTGACCATTTGATTATCTGATAACTTAATTATCTTTGTGTGTGTGATTTTTTTTCTTTGACTTAAAAATAAGTTGTAACTATCGGCAGTTTAGTGATTCAGGTTATTTAAAGTACAGTGGTAATTACAATGTTGTGTTATGCATACTGTTATATATCAGGTTTGGTGCATGTGTATATTCATCACCAGTATCCAGTTTCCAGAAGACACACAAAGCAGCAAAACATGCATTTCACGGGCTTGTGAATAGGAAATAAAATGAGTGAACAGTCTTAGTCTGGTCAACTACTGACAGAATGTAAAAACTTTAACAAAGTTTTTCAAATCTAGCTTTTAAAATTCATGTAGTTGATGTCATTTAAAAACCCAGTGACTGAATGAGACATGCTGTTCCCTTGGCTTGGTGGTCTTGATTACCAGTCTAGCAACCTGATTCTTTGATAGATATGTTGCTGGTTTAGGCAACAAGCTTAAAAAGGGTGCAGTAACATCTGTTATTTCAATGGAATTAGGGCACACAGTATTTTAGCAGAATTTCAAGCTTTTGACCTCAACACCAACATAAAGGGTGACGCTGATATTGATGTAGAAGTGAACAGCAGTCGTCAAGTTTCATTTATAACACAGCATGCGTATGTGTGCTATTTGAATATATTCCCCCGTATAATTATGTTCTAATATGTGAACATAATTTCTATAATTTTGTGCCCTTGGTTCTTCGAGTACTACCAGTCAAGAAGGCTGGTTTATAAAGGAATAACCAATTTATTTCTATCTAGGTGGATAGAAATGGTTGGATTCAAATTCTTAAGAGCCTCTGTTCATGAACATCTGTGTTCATCTGGACTTACCAGATGATACTGGTGGTTGAAAATAAAATAGAAATAAACTTCCATACTGTCATGGGTAATTTTTTTGGATCTCTGTGTAAATAATTACTTGGTATAGAAAGCATTCTGTCTTCTTATAATATATATTTTTTTAATTTATTTATCAGGAAAAAAAATACAAGGATAAAATCTTTATCTGGCAAACAAAATGCATCATTTCCATTATTTTTAATTGGCATCATTCTCATTATTAATCCTCAGAAGCTACACTTCCAAAATACTGCTAAATAATAACATTTATTTATCCTGCTGTTGACATGGATAATTTCACACAAACCTACTCATTTTAACACATAAGTACATTTTTGCTTTTCTATAGAGGAGAGTGATAGATTGGTCCCAATGTAGTAGGGTGATGTGATGCTTCTCACCCTGTGGTGTGTTTTTGGAGGCATGTAGAGATTAGAAAATACTGCACAAAGAGATAGTAGTGATGTTCAGTGTATTTCCTCAAAGAACATAGTTGGTCAAAAAAAAAATGGTGTAGAACTTCTGGCATTCTCAGCTCATAACACTGTATAGGGAACCACAAAATTATATTATCATTCTATTGCAGATGCATAATACTCCCAGTAAAACATCTGGAATACTCTGATATCAATATCCTTGAAAACTGGATATTTTTTCTTCTTCTTTTTTCTTCTGATGCTGTACACGTAGTCAGCCTTCATTTTCCTTTTAATACTGTATGAGGTGATGGGCTAACCAGGAACTGTGTAGCTGTCAGGATGTTGTAACCCCATTTCTGGGGTTGGGCAGAAGTGCTGGGGTAGGATAAGAATTTTGGTTGATTCTGAAATACAGGTGATTTTGTATTTATCTGCTTCCCTATGTTATCTCCCTGTGTGCATGTGTGTACACTGAGTTACCTCCTGCTTTCTAAGAGGAGGAGGGAATTGATGTATTATATCAAGCCTATGAAGAGAAAGTTTTCGAGAAAAACCTGCTATTATGAATTATAGTTCAAAAATTAATACATAGTATATTCCTTTGTATATATCTGTATTTTGATATAAAGCACATTGGCTCAGTATTGTTATCCCCCCACATCAAAGTTTAACTTTGATTTTTATTTCATGCCAAGTTTTACACCTATAAAAAAAATACCTATCAAAGTATCTGCATGTACTTTCCCATATACTGATCAAAAATGATTTCTAGTTATGCTGTTGCTGGTTGACAGTAGTTGATAAACATTTATTAATAGTGTACTGTGGATTTAGATCAGTGCGTACATATGGTGTAAGGAACCAGCAGTACATCAACATATGGCTAAATTCTAGCACAGATTGGAAATGTTTCCTCTAGACAGCCACAACAGCAAATGAAAATCTTATGCTGTGTATCATGACCTTTGTTTAATAACAGTAGATTTAATAAAGTAATATGGTGATTATGCTAGTGTTGTAAAGTTGCTAGTTTTATAAATTTATGAAAATGTCTGTTATTTAATTTCAAAATACAAATACCTTAATATATATAACGTAGGCACCTGATTGAGAAATGTGACAAAACAGCCTAATTCTCAAAGAAAATTCGTGCCTCTTGCAGAACTCTGCTTATGAGATACTGGTTGTGAAGAAAGACTGACTCTTGACTTCTTTTCTTCCTTAGACTGGTGTTTGCGAAACTAAAGCTCTTAATGATAGCCATAGAATACAAGTCGGAAAAGCGAGAAAGCAGGTATGTCCATGACTGCAAACTTTTAAGATTTGGGATGCACTGTCGCTATTTTTGCCTGTTAGTATTTCAGAATGAACATAGCTGAAGTATTTCAGATTGTAATTTGCATGCTGCCCATTACATGAGTTTTTTATAAAGCTGAAAGGCTTTTGTTTCTGTCATATTCCTCCTTTCCAAAATTAATTTGAGAGAATATTTGGTAAGAGGTATGGAATAGCATTATATATGTGCAATTTGTTACTTAAACAAAAACCACCTAATTCATTATACAATAGTCTATTTGCTCTAGTCAGCAATTGAAGTAATTTTACTGAAAAATTGGAGAATAGATGTGATACCACAACCCTGGATATGTGTATTTCTCAAAATAAGAATTTCACATAAATGAATTTGAAAGAACTTTCTTATGAAAGGTAGAGGAGAAATAGAAATATATGGTATGCGTAATGGATATGTGTTCAGACAAAGCTTGTGTATGTGCATAACAAAGAACTAAACTGGAAAAGATTCATTTATCCTTGAAATTAAGATTTGATTGATTTCTTTCTTCGTCTGAAAAGAAGAAATTTCATTACATTTCACAAACAAGCAAATAAATGTTCCTTGGTTTTGTTTTCATATAAAGTTTGTAAGAATCCTGCTATAAGTTAACTTGATCAAGTCTCTAAAAACTTGTTCACTACTGCATTTACACAATGTTAACTTCCATATAACAAAAGTTCTGTAAATATGTTCTGCAAGTATGTCAGCAACATATAGAGGGACATGTAATAAAATCTCACATTTTTCTCAATTGAAAATTACCTTCTGAAATGCGATAGTAAAACTGGAACCATATATATTAGGTCATCTTATTTCTGACAACCAATTACCTAAACTTATTGAGGACTATTGAAGGCATATTTTAATGTTTATTCCTGGATTGTTCATTTTCATTTATTAAAAATATCTATAAAAACTATGTGGGGCATTTGACACACAGAATTTTCTGCCCTGTACTTTGTTTTACATGACTCTGCTATGCGATAAGTAATATGTGAAGTGCTTGTCCACCCTATTCTGATTAAGAAATCTCTTTTTTTTTTAATACTAGATTTTCATAATGATTTTAGCTGCCATAGGCTTGTCATGAAAATAATTACTTTCATTGAATGATCTCATTCTGAATTAGCTGTTGTAAAGCCAACAAGTAATTGTTCTTTTATCATTTTAACCTAGAAAAAAACAAACACAATAGAAACAAGTGGTACTATTTACCAGATTTTGTATTTTACAAGGATTTACTTTTTATCGGTTCCCTCTAAGAATTATTGTCCAACTTGAAGCTGTCATTACTTTGCTTGTCATTTAGTTACAAAAGTGCTAATATCACAGCCTTTTGTAGTACTAACAGATTATTCATGGCTACCACATAATTCTTTGCAGTAACTTCAGTGGGGTTTGTATTGAGCTCTCAAGCACAAAATGATGCAGAGAATACCCCCCAAAATAATGTGATGTGTTAGATTATGTTCGTTATATTCCTTACCTAAATTCACACAAATTATTTCACAAACAAATAATTTTGTAGAACAAAAGAGCCTAAGAATTGCAGGAAGCGGTATCAGCGAAGGGATGATAGCTGTTAGAGAGTTTGTGAACACACATGCACACATATATACACACACACACACATAAAAGAGAATATGTAAGATAGATACTCATATCTTCATATAACCCAGGTCCATAGTAATAGTTGCTGGTCTTACTAACCTGGAGAATTTATGGTCACTGCTTGGTGAATCACAGGACTGCTCTGTCTACGTTTTGCTAGGTTGCTCACGGTAACTGTTTTGTAATGACATGCTGCATATCTTTACTATTTTACTTATCCCTGTGCTCTTCAACCAAAAGTACTCATTTGTAGTTTCCTCAGTTGAGGCTTTTTAGTCTAATCAAAAAAAGGTAATGGAACAAAACTTCAGTTTCTCATATTTTAAGCATACCTGAGTTTTCTTGCATGTCTCTAAATTTAAAAGAATGGGGATCAAGATAAAAAATAAAATAACTTGGCTTACAAGTGCAGCTGCCATTGGCTACAATAAATTTAGTGTTCACTAATTATTTCTGTTAATGCTGACTCTGGCAAGATTTTATCCTACTTTGTATCTTCAGTTTTTCGATTGTAATACTTCATAAATGTGAAAAGGATGTTAGTTATGATTCCCTTTTATCTTTCTCTCTTTCACAGTGGAAATATACCAATTTATTTTATGATTACAGTTTGTTTTCACTTTTTGCAGAACTATTGGGAGGTTTTATCTACTTTACAATTTATAGTAGTAATGATAACTATAAATAAATATTCACAATTCTATCTAGATGACGCCCTTTTTTTTAAAGAGCTAGGCTTTCCCAATATAGCAGAAGCAGGTGCAGGACCAGTATTTTAAGAACCAGAGAAAATTTTAGAAACATGCTTTTCTACTTGAATGATGAGAAGGTCTTACTTCTGCCACTTTGAGTTCTGTCAATGTTTATAATATAATAGCTAAATAAGCAAATTAGATCTTTCACTTACTTAATGGAATTTCCTTTAACGGTTAGTTTTGTCTGCTTTCATCACTTTGTGCTCAGAGTTAAAACAACCACAGAGTGAGTTCAGGAGTGTGTGCAGCTCTCAAAAGTGCAAGTTCTAGATCTTTAATCCTTTTTCTAATTTACCTCCTCAGTATTAAAAATATATCCAAGCACTGTTTTAAGTCAATGGCAAAATTTTCATTGACTTAATGTCTCCATTACAGAAAGACATATATGCTCATTTACCTAGGCAGTTTTAGACAATATTCTAAATTTGAGCTTTCTAAAGCTTTCTAATTTGGAGTTAAGTTGTGTTAACCTCACATCTATGAATCTGAGATTCATAGTAATTATAAATCATCAGAAATTTATATTCAATATAGTATACCAGCTGAACCTGGTACTTTTATTCTTTTCATGAATCCTCATAACACTATCCAAAGCACTAAGCACAACCTGCTAATAAGTTTGAACCATATTAGATTGTTAATGCATAAGCATTTTATGATTTTACAAGAGTGCAATTTAAAAGTACTTTTAAGTAAGAGTTTTACAAGCCCAAATATATCTACTAATTAATATATATGATGTATGCACATAAAAATAATAGATTAAATATCTTCAGTATGATTTATATCTATAATCTTTTTATGTAACAATTTCTCATCAATATACTTTAAAATTAGTTAAAATAGCTATGATTGTTTATGGTCTGAATCATTTAAATTACAATTCAATTATCAAAGAAACCTCTGAGTGTACAAAACGTAACAAAGTCTAATTTCTGGGTTTCAGCTACTAAGGTCTGCACTGAAACAGTTCCTGGTCACAATATGAATTGGTCACTCCTCCATCTCTAATTAGCATCTGTGAATATTATTATCATTGTTACTGAGAAGTAGGAAGTACTTCTAAATAAATTTCTGTGTGTCTAATGCAAGTCCAGTACATTAGCTTAAAAAATGCTTAGTCCATTTGTAGGAAGGTTTCCTTTCCTCTGCAGAGAAAAATGCTTTCGTATAAAGCAGTATGGAGAGCATCAGCCTAGCAGAACTTACTGAAGACAAGACAATAATCAATTGAAAAGACAAGAAACAATATTAATTGAAAATGCACACTTTGAAAACCACATCGTTTCCCTTCCTTTTTCATTTTTTTTTAATATGAGCAAGAAGGAAAGCCTAATCAGGATTCTTCCCTTCTGCACCGTGTGTTTACTCCTCTTGTTAAATTTTCTCTTTGTCTATCCATTTGTTCTCATTCTAAGCAGAAAAACCTTTGAGCCTTGGAGACTTTTAAATAAAGGTTTTTTTTGCTTTTGCTTTGGTGTCAGTTGATTTCTTATCAAAGTGTTTGATTTGCAATTTTTTTCTTGTCGTTTGCAGAAGCCGAAAGCGGTATGCCCTCTTCGTTACCTTTCCTTCCAACCTCAATCCTACCTCCACTCCTTCTAACTTCAGGACTAATTCCTTGCCAAGAACACAGGAAGATAACACCTTTGTCTATCTTTCTCTGTATATCTGTACATATATATATATTCATGTTTCTAAATGTGTATATATATATATGTATATTTATATATGAGCCCCCAATCTCAAAAAGGAGAGAGAATAGCATTTTGTCTCTCCGTTGGTTCTTGTTACTCATGCACTAACTTCTTTGCAGGAAACCAAAACGTAAAACAGGATAAGTTTTAGGACTTTTCCCGTATAGCTCTATTGGTATATCAGATTATTATATTTAGGAACCAGACTTTACTGTTAACATATCCCTTCCTCTTTTTGTTCATTTGTATTGTATCGTGACGGTGTATATTTCGTCTTTACCGGCCCTTGTGCTGCCATGTTGTCTCCATACTCACCCCTTCATTGATATCCTTCTTCTCCAGAGTCTTTCTTGACGTCTTGCAGTACAGTAGCTCATGTTCTCTTGTGACTTTGCATTAACAACAATCGAATGCCCGATTCTTTGCATTGCTGATCTGTTTCAGCCCAGTTGTTCATAATACTGTACATATTAAAGCTATTGTACTGTTCCAGTAAAAGTGCCATGGATAGTTGTACTACGTGTTACATTCATCCTAGTGACATTTATTAAGTTTATTTTTGAAGATGTTACTCAATGTGTTTATATCTAAGTTTTATTTTTCTCTTGGGGATGGCATGTTTTACATTTTCTTTTGGTACACCATGCTCTGGGCCCCTATGTAGTTTAAATTCCAGTGCTGCTATTGATTTGAATGAAATAAATAAGGCACACTTCCATATCCTCTCCTCTCACCTCCTCACTTCCTTTTCCCTCTTTTTAACTAATTGCTTGTACCAGTCTCTCTCACTGTCTGTGGTAGTCTTCACAGACCTATTTCATTGTCCGGACATTCCAATTTCTATCTTCATTGTACTCTCCAAACTTGCTTTCCATATCTGGTCTGTTGTGTGTCTTCTGTGTGTTATATTTATTTCATATTTAGTCTTATTCTTTTGTGGTTTTGGAATAGATGTGAGAAAAGTGAGGCGGCTTCCTGTCAGTTTGGCATTATTAATATGATCCAACTGCAGAGAAGTTACTGCAACACTTAGCATCTTCAAGGATCTGCAGTTGTTGCACCTCTACTTCGCTATTTGCTTTTAAGTATATATTTTATCTTGTGGTGAAGGCATGTTAATGCTGGCATGACAAGCAATATGAAGAAGTGTTGTACAAAGTGAAGTTGCTTGCTCCCAGAATAAAATACATTGTGCTCCTCCATTGTATTGATAATCAATTACTACTTGAACTGAAAAGAATAATTTAATTGTTTCCAAGTGTATTGAATTCACCATCACTGTTGAAATAGTTTGGATTATGCCCCAATAAAAAAACCTTGCACACACCCTGTAGACTATGACTCAGTAGTTGCTATTGTAAAGGACTACTTAATTCCTGGGAGCAACCTTATATGCTTGTAGTAATTGAGCTTTAATATACTGTAGCATGTAATGTGCATTGTCTCTTTTGCCTTGTATTCTTTTTAGTGTCTTATTGGATTTTTTCTGTGTAGAGCAATATGGAATCTGAGTTAATGTAGTGATAGAGCCCAGAAGAAAGAAGCAGTACTTATGCACGCATGTAGTGTGTAGCTGGTATGCACATAACTCTCACTATGGGATTTGTGCACTTACCCTCACACTCCACTTCAAAACACACACTGAGAGAAGATGTTGCCTCACATTAATGCTGTAATTCTAATTCTGTTGTTTTGTGAATGACTTGGCACATTTAAAAGTCCATTATACTAATGATGGTGCATTTCATCTGGGCACAGCATGAACCACTCAAGAATATTAGCTGTGTTTAACAATGTAGTAACTATCGTCAGCAATACCAGTCTTGTTTTAGATAATGTTTCAGAAGTACTTAGCTAATATTTGATTTGATTAACATGATATTGTTAATATTTCAGTTGCATGGGGAATGGTACAGTACATCTACCACAAGGTTTAAGACAGAGTTGTCACAGCTTTTGTCATTTGTTTAGTCAAAATTTTGCCATTTGTGTTTCATTTAATTCAACAACTAATCTTATTTTCTTTTAGACAAGGATGATGGCAGTTAGAAGGGTAGCTATAAATATGAAAGACAAGTTTCCTTGATGAAGGGATGAACTTTTCAAAACTGGTTCATCAATGGGGAGCATTTCTTTGGTGAATATGACTTAGATTTTGGTCACTGATGTTGGGATTCACCTCACCTAGCTTTGTCAAGCTAAACATTAGGTATCTATTATCCTCCCCATTACCTATCTAGACTCCCATGATTGCAAGGGAAGACAGTTCAGAAAGTGGCCTCCGTTTTGAGATGGATGAGATGAGATGATTCCCACCTTTAGTGCAATCCTGAAAATAAGAACAAACAAAAATAGTATGTATCAGAGGCTCCTGTCAGGGAAAATTCTTGAGAATTTTTTATCTCGTTTTGTGACGCTTTATGTCTCTAACGTCATCTACACATATTCCAGACTTCAGCCTTTGTGGAGTGCTGCTAAAATATATTTGCCCTTGTCTACTTTCTATAGTGCACTTGCTAGGCATCTGCATGTGTGTTTGTTGGCTTAGGATTGAGACATCTGCAGCACCTCACACATCTTAATGTGATCTCACAAAAGACTGACAAGTACAAATCTAAGAGGCATGTACTGTACATTCAGTGCTCCGATTAAGGGATGACTTTAACAATTCTGGAAATACGGTCATTTTGAGTTTGTGCAAAGTAAATTGTGAAGCTGTCTCCTAACAATTATATACAACTTAACCAAGGTTCAGACTCTTAACCTTATTAGTTATTTTATAGTTACGCTTTTCAGAGAAGGTAGCTGAAAAGCTATAGGGAATGTTTTTCAACTTTTATTGTGATTTTCATGAACTAATAATGTATTAGAAATAATGTATTGTAAATTCTAATAACATAGAAAAAATATCAATTGTCAAACTTCCTAGTGCAGTTTCAACTCAAGAAACAAAGTTCAAGTCCAACATGTATAGTATTTGAAAGCAGAAGACGCTCAAACATTACGTAACACCAGAAATCAGTACAAAATAAATAAATAGTCTTGCCAAACATGTCAATTCACAACTTGTTCTGCAATTCAGACCTTAAGCTTTCAGATTCTTCATCAGATATCCTTAAGTTAACAAACTTTTGCAAGTCACTGGAGACTTGCAGTTGGTTATCAGAACTTTACTCGTTTTTAGTATTTTCAGGGAAAATGTATTACAGTATCCTTTGAGAGGCCATTGTACTGGTGTATTGCGTAACCTGCAATTCACACAATGCCAAAAAGGTGTTGCACTCTGCTTGTGTTCTGCTTCTGGGACTTTCGGATCTGGGGGAGTCTCAGATAAATAGGAATGAGTGAGCAGATATTCATATATATATATATATATATTATATATATATATATATATATACACCTTATACAAAAGCTAGCATATGTATTAAAAGCAAGGAAAAGTTATACCCCAGTAAGTGAGAAAATCAATCACATTAACACACATCAAAGTTACTATCAGATATCTCTTCTACATTGACTTATGGAAAACATATTATCTCCTTAACCTTTTGTTGACCCATGTAAATAGAAGGAGATTCCCAAGCACTCTTTAGTGTTTTTCTGACCATATTTAATTTTTTTACTTTTTAAAATCTATACATCTCAAATGTTCTTGCAAATTCCTACTTTTCTATTTGCCTACTTAAACTGTAGTTACTCTGACAGTTCAGTTTTAACTGCTTATTTTCGATCATTCTTGATTCCTGAGTACAAATGGATTCAAGGATGATTTCCGCATTTTCTGTGTGTGACCTGCTTTCACTGTTCATGCTTTTGATTGTTCTTGGATGCAGGATTTTGTATCTAGTGACCAAGTGAAACTTGTTCAGCAAATGAACTAATTTTTGCTGCCTATCAGATAAATGTAGAGTTTTCTAAACTGCATATTCTATTCCATAAGTGACTTAGAAAGAAATTGTTATCTTGTCATAGAATAGTGGAACTGGCTTCTTGCTTCATTTGGTGAGCTGATTTGAGAGAAAAAGAAATCAAATTATATTTTATGATAAGAAAGTATATTTGAAAAAATGAGATATCATTTTCCATTGCATTTTCTCCAATGCATGGTGCACAGTAGATATGGATCAGCTATAACTCTTATTATTAAACATAATGATTCTCTGTCCTTTTCTCGTTTTCCTGCATCTTACTATACTTTCCAAAGCCCCAAACTTGGAGATAAATAAAAATGAGACATAAACAGAGGCTTTCTGTCTTAAAACTCCAAATTACTTTGCCATGCCTGTGTCTTCTCAACTGCAGGGATACAGTACAATGCAATAGATGCATATTTTCAAAAGCTGCTTGAACAGACGCATGCCTCTTTAAATAACTGTTGGATATGTTCTTCTTGGAAAGCTGTTTTGTTTTCCTCTATCTGTTTTATTCCCTTTTTTTTTTTCAGTTTAAAACTGTTTCCTTGCTATACATGTTACAGCAAGTGATTATCAAATTATATTTTAACTCATGACACTTGTCCCATAGGAAGTAATATAATTGTAACTTCAATAAGCAGCATATTTCATAAAACCATGTAGACTCAGTAGAAACCGCTCATAACTTGCTCTGGTTAAAGATCAGCATGTGCAAAGAAAGCCAGAGAAAGCCTTTGCTGCGACTCATTGTCAATAGCAGTTATGGGTCAAAGTAATCTTTTTTTAAATTATTTTTCCCCCAGCAGAAGATTTTGCTGTTTGCTTAACTGCATTCACATCTGTGTTTTGTAGCTGTAAATATGTAGTATTTGTGAAAAATAAATCTATGTAAGTGAAGTATAAGATATTCTCACAATAGTGAAGTCTGTACTTTGACCCACCTTAATTGATTTCATATGTCTCAGAAAACCTTGAGATACAAAACCATACTTTTAATGCCTTTGTATCTTAGAAGACAGTTACTTCTAGTGTAAGATGATCACCGTTTCTTACAATATCTAATTTACTTGCTCTAATTAGCTACTTTGTCATATCCAGTAGTTATATCAGATTCTTAAGAAATTTGGTTTGTTGAGTGTCTGGGAGGATTTTTTTTTTCCCTTTGTATTTGAAAACTAAAATGGTTTATCTATCTCCAAGAATGGGATCAGGATTAAAAATCAGTTGTACCTGTCAAGAAATGCACTCATCTGTTTTCACTGAAAAGCTGTAGCACCTCTATGATTAAGGTTGAGAAATGAAGAAACAAAAGAACTGTTTTTCTGATAGAATAGTGCCTGTTTCTACCAAGTAAAAATGGCCAAGTCTAACAGTGTTTTAAATTGTTGAATGTTTTAGAAGCAGGGACTAGAAGAGTTTTTGAGTTTCACAGTTAAATTCTCAGGATAACAGCAGCTTCCTTTAAGCATAGAAGAAACATGTTAGGTCAAGAGAGGCTAAGCACTTTCCTGCAGTTGCTTCTCGGCTGCTGTAGCAGCAGGCAACAGAA